>CM031238.1:848018515-848367227 GCA_018340775.1 Taxus wallichiana var. yunnanensis | reverse complement strand
CATGAGACTTAATATTTCATATGCCGTTCAAATGTTTTTGAGGTTCATATAAGAACCCCATGAGTTGCATTGGAAAGAAACTAAGAGGATTTTGCACTACATTCAGGGCTCACACAAATATGGGATTCACTATAGGGTTGGTTCATACATTGAATTGGTCGGCTACTTAGACTCAGATTGGGTTGGTGACACTGAGTGTCGTAAGTCCACTTTAGGTTACAGTTTCTCATTGGGTTTTGGTCCTATCAGTTGGTCAAGCAAGAATCGAATGTTATTTCTTTATCATCCATAGAGGAAGAGCATGGGGAGTTGTTAACACAACTAATGAGGCTATTGGTTTCAGGGAATTCTTTCTGGCATCCAGATAAGGAAGCCTACAATCTTTTTTTGTGACAACCAGAGGACCTTCTAGATATGCAGGAATTCGGTCCTTCATCAAAGGACCAAACACATTAAGATTCACATGTAATTCATTCAAGAGATCATTCATGACAAGGTCAACGATTTGATATTTTAACATCTTAAGAGCAGATTGTTGACATCTTCACCAAAATTTTTGTTGAGAGCAATTTCACTCATCTATGAGCTCTTTTAGGGTGTGGTCTACGTCAACAACTTCATCATCTTCATGGGTTCCTTTTACCCTCTTCACTTTTTCATGTCTCTCTTTTTGGGGGGATTTTTTCCCATGGGGTTGTTTTTTATCCTATCTTATGAGAGGTTACATATAGGGTTTTTTTTTAGAGGTGGGTACTTTCTTTAGATGGAAGAATTAACAATAACTCGATTCTTTAAGTTATTTGAAAAAGGTTGAAAGCATGGATAATCAACATTGGCCCAAAATGGTTACAGAGGAATAAATAGAGTGTGGAAAGAAAACTTGGATGAAGCGAGTAACAAAAATGGATGAAAAAATGGGGCATCAAATTTCAAGAGTGTACTAACAATAAGAGGGGAAAAAACTATGTGATGGAAAAATTTAGGATTTCCATGCGGACACATCACATCAATGGTAAAGAAAGGATTTTAGTGGGTAAACTAAGGATGAGATCACATCACCTTTGATGAGAAACTGGTAGATGGACTATACCCAAGGAGGATTGGGAAAGGAGAACTTGTCTTTTTTTGTAGGAAAGGGGTGGTAGAGATGGAATTGAACTTCATTATGGAGTTCTCACCTTATGATGATATTCGTATCTGAAAGTACGAAGATTACTTGAAGGTGGAAAAATTAAATGAGTTATTCGAAGAAACAAGACTTGAAAAGATCGTGAGTTTTGTGCTTAAAATTCACAATAGAAGATATGATAGTGAAAAGAGTCTAAAATCAAATTACAGTATCATCTTTTGGTCCCATAGGCTCTTCAATATCGTAGCTTTTCTATCATTTAAATTTTGTGAGGTTTTTGAATCTCCTTCTCCTTGTATTCTTGGCTCAAAATTTTGAATGAGAATCCTTCACTCACTGTTTTCCAAGATATATGGATGATATTGTATTTCCTGTTGTTAAAAACAACTTTATAATTTGGATCCTTCATTATCCATTTGGTATTTGTAATGTATTCCTCCACCATGGGATGAAATTCTCCAGTCTTTGCATGTCATGGATAAGTGCTTTAACACATAGAGAGAAGAAATCAAAAGTTTTATGCCTCTCATAATCTGTTTCCATTAATTACGGGAAGTGGAGAGGTAAAAAAGAGGGAAAGAGCGGGAAGTGGAAAGTGGGGAAGTGTGTTGAGTTTTTCCATTTTCCATATTTATCATTCGAGATAACTTTATCGTGGATAGGTCGAGAGAATTTTTCGCATGGGTCTTGTGTAGGGATTTTTGTTGGCAAGTGTGAGTTTAGGTAATCTTTGTCAGAAATCTCATTAATGATAAATAGAATGATGGAAAAGTGCTAGGAGATTCTTGACATGATGATGACATGGGCATTCAGGTTTGTTCACAATTGCATGGATAAAGACAAAGTGATAATGGCTTTGCCTAACAAGCCTAATCAGGTGACCTAGCTAGTCTAGGTGATTGTGCATGGTGAGTAGAGTTGCATGTTGAATTGAAGAGCATGGTAAAGGCATGGAGAGCATGTTAGGAGAGTTTTGAGACACTCACATGAATTTCCAAGTACAAGTATAGGTGGAAGACTCAGATGTACTCACCTAGATCTTGTCTAGGTGCTTGGAGGCCAAATGAAGTATAAGAATCAGTTTGAGAGACATGTGAGCTCATAAAGGCATGTAGATGTGTGACAGATGTTGTATCAACTGTGTTAGGTCCTTTTGGAGAGTTGGGAAGCAGATTCGTGGTGTTAGTCCACTTAGTCTAGGTCTAAACTAGGCCTAATCCTACTATTTGGAAGCTTATTGGAGCCTAATAGTCACTTACATGTATGTGTGATATCTTGAGAACATTCATGGAGGCATGTTATTTTTTTTCCACCATGTTGATCCATTTTTCATAGGTTTCATGCTTGATTGTAGTGTTGGTTCAATTTGTTATGGCCTAAAACATGCAAAACCCTAAGGCCTAGTCATGTAAATGAGATGGGATATGAAGATGGAGAGATATTTGAGCTAACTGGATGATTGGAGATGATGCTCAGGAGTTTCCTAGAGGTTTGAGAAAATTTTCAAGTCATTATGAAGATAAATTTGCAAGTTATGAAGTTTTAGGAAAAACAAGGTGCTTGAGAAGGCAAATCTAGCTGAAATTGTGAACTTCAGATGCTCATTGTGAATTGTGTGCTTTTTCATGGGAGCTAGATGTTTTGGGGTATGTTTTTCCATTGAAATAAGATAATTTCACAAAAAAAATGAGTGGTTTCATTGTCAGGTTTTTATGAACAAATGTTAAGAAGGTAAACAACTTTTTATGAGTTTGAAACCCTAGGTTGAGAGCGGTATGAGAAATATTCTTGGTATGGAGACAGAATGGATTCTTCTTTCGAATGTGATGATTTGAGTTTTTAGAGTACTCCTCCATCTTTCCAAAAATGTGTGATAGAGCTTGTGACAGATGTGTGGACCCCAATCAAACAAGCAAAGTTTATGAAGATTTTCAGCCAGGACAAAGTCTTCCATTCAACCCAATGAATAAATCATCATTTATTGGATCTTTGGAGTTTTACTACATTTTGATGATATTTTAAGGTCATGGTTGAGTTCCCAGAGGGAAAATTGTGCCCTATTTATGAAGACTGGTCTTTGGGCCTAAAAATGTAGTTTTTAGCAAGTTGTAGATATTGACCTGGTCAAGGCATTACACTTAAATTTGGAAGGAAATGTAAGATTCTATGTAAATATGATTCAAATACATTTACAATTATGTATGGTTTATCTCTTTATGAGGTGTTTTATAGGAAAACCAGGTTAGTTTGTGAAGACCAACTTTGACTGTTTCAGAACATGATTGCCTTGGCTGAGAAGATTGATGTAGAAGTCTCATGTTTTGGTTTTTCAGATTATTTCTATCCATTGGAGAGTGAATAGGGATTTAATTTGTCCTTATTAAATCCATTTATAGTTCTTTAATGTGGTATAAAGGGTGTAAACCAATTGAGTTTCCAAAACTTCTTTCTGGGAAGTTCAGTCTGGTGAATAGGAAAAGAGGCATGGTTTGCATTGAAAGATGTTTCATGAGGTATAGAAAGCATGCACATGTTCTAAATTTAAGTGTATTTCCAATGAGTTATTACATGTCATATTTTATGTGTTCTTGGGTGATCTTGAGCACCAAAGGTGAAGAAAGGTTCTGAAACTACTGTTTTGAGTAGGAAATGAGCCTACTTGATATAATTATGAAGAAAATTATTGGTGCAAGTTAATGTGCAAGTATGTATGATGTTTTTATGGTATGTTTGACATTTTGAATCCTTTGGAGGCTGGAAAATCATTGTGATTTGTTTGGAGATCTTTGATGAGCCAGTGATAGGGTGTTGAGCCTACTTTGGCTTGTAGTTGTTTGGTTATCTTGGTGCATGGATGACCTACATGGGTCCATTTTATTAATTTGTATGAATGTATTATTATGTTTTTAAGTTTTATTTGTCGATATCCTTGGTCTATAATAACCTATGTTATTTTTTGAGATGAGAATCGTATAAAGTGTTTGTTTTGGTTTAAATTTGAACTAGTGAATTAAGATGGGAAAAGTGTGAGCTTCTTGAGAGAGTGTGAGTGGTGCAAGGGTATAAAATCAGAGCTGAGAAAGTATGAAAAATCCTGAGGAGAGTTAGAGAGCTTGAGTGAAAGGGTTTGCATTCAAATCAATCCAAGTTTGAGTGAGTTAGAAGGAAGGGTGTTTGAAGGAATTTTGAGTTGAATTTTTGTGATCGCCATTAGCTGAGTTTTGGAAGCATATCTATAGTGATATTATTATCAAAATATTGTGTGATGATTCATATTCATGCAAGTATCTTGTTGTGAGTAATATCAACAAGGGTTTAGGGTTTGGTACTCCTTGTGGGGTTGGTGCCTCACTAAAGAAATATCTTGTGATGAGTAATATTCGCTTGAGTCCTTGCTTTGTGTAATACAAGAAATGGTTTTCAGAGGGTTTTCTTCCCCATGAGGGTTCACCACTTACATATTGTGTCTATGTGTTCTCTCTCATGTTTCATATTCATTTGAATGTATGGTGCACACTTAATAAGCTCATATTAAATGGATGTTGCAAACAATGGTAAATGAAGTAAGAAATTTGTAGGAATGATTCACCCCCATTTAATTGTGCTTCCAACAATTGGTATCAGAACAGTCCTTGTGAAGCAAGTTCGACAACTTGAAGGAGACCCTCTTGAAGCACAAGCAATGAGTAAGTCTTCAGAAGTTGAAGTGGCCTTGAGAAGGAAGTTTGAAATTAAATAGTCCTTGATTCATGGTCTACAAGATCATATCCATTGCATGGAGATAGCTCATGGTCAAGACATCAAGGATTTGGAATTGCAAGTTGATAGAGTGAGTAAATCCATAGTGGATAAAGAAGAAGTTTGTTCCAGGTATGAAGAACAAGGTTGAAAGTCCTAGAATCCAATTTAGAAGGTGCATCTAGAAATTTGAATATGTATGAAAGGTTAGAAAAGATAATTCAACCTCTTGATGGGATCTTAGAAAGGCGAAGAGTTGCTAATGATAAGGAATGCCTAGGTTTTAAAGGAAAGCAAAAAGAAAATGATGAAGAAACTGGACCAAACACTTAATCAGACATAAAGGAGACAAAGAAGACTGATTTAAGAAGGTCTAATCCTATTATACAACCTAATGTAGCTAGGTATGGTGCTTCCTTTAATGATTATTTTTATATTTGTCATGATTTTGGTCACAGAGCTAGAGATTGCAAAAGAAGGTCTTCTAGGAATGGTGAAAGTATCTTCAAAGGTGAATTCTACTCATGTTGTGAGTATGGTCACAAGGAAAGGATTGTGGTTGGAATCTTAGTGTATATGAGCCTAGAAGTTGGAAGGGTGTTGTGTGTTACAAGTGTCACAAACAGGGACACATTGCTAGATTTTGTCACCAAGGTGAATCTCCAAGAGTCAATAACAAGTTTCAAGCATTCAAAGGGCAAGAGAAGAAAGAGTTCAAGAGGAAAATCATTACCAAGAATGAATTTGAGATGGTCAATACTACTCCTACGATCAAGAAGGATGTTAATCAATCCAAAAGGGTCAAGAGAATTGAGTATCGATCCAAAGACAGAGCATAAAGTCAAAATCAATAAGATTTGTCAAAGAAGTGCCTAGTTCAAATCAAGGAGGTATGTTTTCCTTAGTTGAAGAAGCAAGACCTAAGGAAATTAGTATGTGTCTAACTCGCCATTTAGTGTCCACTTTATGAAAATATGAATAAGCTAGGATTTTAGGACACCTCACGAGTGATAAGGTATGGGATGTGATCTATATAAGAGGTATGAATTTAGTAGATGTTGTTGTTAATAGGTAGGTGTTTATTGTGTTAAGGTCTAAACAATGTGTTTTGAGCCCTTATTAAAATGTGATTAAGTCGTGTCATGTCTTAGAAGTGTGGATGAATCCCAAAAGATGTGTTAAGAACTTTTCCAAGTTTTGATGATCCTAAAAATTCATGTACCTATCAGTCAAAGGAAGTTACTTTATACTAACAACCGAGTGTCAAATTTTGGATTGTCCGAGTATGTTGAGTCTCAGTATTTCAAGTCAAAATAAAGATGCCATGAGCATGTACATCTCTAGTTGAGTTCCTGAGTTGTGGTTGTGAAATGTATTGAATTTGTGTTGTCATGTTGGTATGGTAACTTTAGAAATGGAGTATGATAGTCATGGTATGCATACTCCTAGGGATATCCAGATCCTAAGAAATATGTCTTGACAAGAGTGTTGAATGTGGAGTTCTCTTCATACATATAGTATTTGAACCTTGAATTTAAGGGATATCAAAGTACTGATATACAAACAAGAAAATTTATTCCTATTTCTTTAGGCATGTGCCCTACTCGGTTGTGATTCTAAATTTGAAGGAAGTCGGGTGATCTATAAAGTTGTGAGGCTAATTTTTTTGCATATATAAGTCCTTACCAAAGTTGCATGTGTGTGTTGAGTCAAAGTATGCTATGTCAAAAGGTTGAATCTAAGATCCATGTATGAAGTCATAAGAGGTCTATTATCGGTGCAAATGAGTTGTATCATGTGTCTTTAAAATCCAATAAGATGTGGAGTAGTGTCAAATGGTCTCATTCCCTAAGGACTCAAAATGAATTATTCATGTGAAGCAATGTTAATAAAAATACTTATGACGAGGTTGAAGTTCGGTAGGTGTTGTGGAAAAGAAGGTTTGATATCAGCTGAAGTAGGTGTAGTTATAGATTGGTATGATCCATAACAATAATCATGAAGCTCAAATACCTAAAGATGTCTCTTATATGAGGACAAATCTGTGATCTCAAGATGTTGATGATTGAAACAAGAACAAAGGTATAGTACCTTTGAATCTCTCATGTCCCGTGAAGATAAGGGGGTCCTTGAGGGTTTAATTTCCTTAAAGAAATATGTTACATGTGCATATGGGGTTCTATAAAGATGAATAACATACAGGGGTGAAGATATATATTATATTAAAGGCTTCAAAATGATAGTGATTTCAAGGTTTGAAGTTAGTACCTCGGATCGAAAGTGTTGATAAAGGAAATCCTGGATAGCTCAAAACATTTGTATCAAAATAGACATGTTTGAGGATGTCATATTATCAAAGTGTTCAAAGACTAAAGTATGTATCTAAGTTTGTCACTAGATAACTGTGTAAAAGGTATTTTATCACCAATATGCATTTATGTTCTTAAGAGAAAGGTCATGATGTGCTAAATCTCAAGAAGGTTTGAAAATGTGTGTTATGCCCTTAAATGTGTCAAAGGTCTATGCAAATTCTATGATTGAGTGAAGATTATGAAGATAATTCTGTAAAAGATCCTAGTTGAAAGTGGTTTGACAATACTAAAGCCTATAGATGTTATAATGTCGACAGAGAGAGTCAATCAAGTGTTGGTGAAGGTCGGTGATTTGTGTCATGATATATATCCGAGTCTCAAAAGTTGTAAATAGGTCTATGAGTCATACAAGGAAGTTTGGTGCTTGTTATGTTATGAAGGTCATGAAGGTTGAGTCTTTTGTGTCTTGGCTTGAATGAGAATTCATACATGAGACTACGTATAAGCACTTGATTTGTAAAGATGTCTTCAATAAGAGCATAAGACAAGAAAAGAGTCGTAGGTTATACTAGTGTGAATTGCATCTTGAATTAGGGTCTTCTGAGATTGTACACATATATCATGGAAGGAGAACATCGAGATAGTGTCACGACATTGTATTGTTGAGAGGAAGACTACAAGTTAGATGTGTTTGATCTACAAAAATCATGATAGATTTCTACAAGTGTGATTATCAGCTATATATGGTTCGGTGGCTATGATTCAAAGGTCAAGACCTTAAGGTTAAGAAATCATGTATTGTGTTATCATGGTTAAAACAAAGAATTTTTTCATCATCTCATGAATCTTGAGAGGGTTCTTGGGGTATGAACAAGACCATTGAAGCCAAGAAACTTTGTGATGGTCCGAGTTGGATCTAAATCAAATGAAGAAGGAATAAGGATGATCGTGTCTAAGAAGTCAAAGTTTTTAGGTGTATTGAGCAAGGTTTTGGCATCAATAGAGTCTTGTCTCAAGGGAGCAGGGTTTTTTCTGATCTCAGTAAATCTCTACTTTGGATATCTACGAGACCACAAGAATATCTATATAGAATGAACAAATCAAAGCATAACACAAGATTTTATCCTGGAAACCCCCAATTTGAGGGAAAACCAGTTGGGAAAGGCAATTTCTCTTTCTTCCCACTTATATATATATTGGCCAATTCAATTAATTATAGATTACAAGAAGTTGAATGAAGATGACAATGTTACTTCCACCTCTTTTACTTGTTTGCTCTTCTCATACACCTTGCTTCTTCAATTTAGTTTCAGTACAAAGTATTCTTGCTCACTTCTCCCATGAATCGATGATCCAATTCCACTTGTTCTTTTTGTATTTATAGCTTCTCCCCATGTCCTCCCATGCACTAGAGAATAGGAAGGGCCAAACAGTGAAGAGACATAATCGAACACTTCAAATCCGCGACTGTTCGTGGGTATTTTTTTGTTTTCATTAGTGACAGGACCACCGATGAACGTAGACCGATCGCTACACAACCAACGTGACAATTACACAACCGTTGTTCTATGCAAAGGGGTAGTTACATAACTATTGGGGTGCTTACACAATCGCCACTCTACACATAGTGGTGGATTTGTAACTAAACCTTTTTCTCCTTCTTCTGATTATTTTTCCTTTTGATTCTGGTTGCTTTGATGAAGTGGTGTTTCTTTAGATCCCTATGGATCACTTGTTTTGAGTACATCATATCCCTATGGATCACTTGTTTTGAGCACATCAAAACTGCAATAATTCATTTAGAGGTTGGTTTCAGTAAAATTATTGGAAGCATCAAGGAAAGGCACAACAATAATGGAGGGGTGATACTTCAAAGTATGTGTATGGCTTGATAAAAGTATGCACATGTCTTTGAGTCTAGGAAGGCTCTTGAAATTCTTGGTTGAAAGAGGCAGAGTGGCTTGATGGTGGTAACAAGTGTTTTGATACATCTTGACCCACTAAGGTAAAGAGATAAAGGTTGCAAGCATTGAAAGTCTATGCATCCACGTTGAGGAGTGTAGAGGTACAATCAAAGGTCATAAGAAGATATGAAAGTGCAGGTTAGGAGTGTATGACATCAATATAGGATAAGGTATGATAGTTGATGATCGGTGAAGTATACATCTGTGAAAACTTGCATGATAAGGTAAGCTCCAGTGTCCGTATGTGAATGGTTCAACAGAGTGGAATCAAACCGAGTATGAAATGTTCATAAAGGTTTAGAAAGGAGAAGATTGCCTCAAATTAAGTGTTGATTGATGCTCCAAGAAGTGCAAATGCTAAGGTATGGATTTTTGTTATTCTTCTTGAAGTGATAACAAAGTGTTGAAGTGGCAAAGATGTATTGGTTATTGACTATGCTTAAAAGAATCATGATGTTTTTACATGGATGCATAATCTTGAGAGGAACATAAAGTTCTCTTCACCCTTAAGATAGAAGATAGGTATGATGTAGGACTAGTTTGATTGATTCATTGCACCATGAGTAAATCATGTACCTTATTAGGTATGTAGCATTTCCTTGCCCTGTAATAGTGACCTACAGGTCTATGAAGAACCATTAAGGCAGGGGACTCCTTTTTTGACCTCAAGCAGGTGTACAAGGTGTCATGAAGGCTTGCATAGAAAAAATGAAGGATGATTGCAAGTATGTTGACTAAAGGAGCAGGTCCCATGATCAATAAAGTCAAAATTGTTACAAAGAAGGAAAACTCACTAAAGTGGCGATTCAGACCGAGGCAATGAATTTGATTTTTCTATATGGCTTGTATACAAGGTAAGAGCTCTAATTTTTGTGTTTTTAGTAATATATGAATAGAATAATCCTAGGGGAAGCTATAAGAAGTGGATTCATGATGTATGAGAGCTTCTAGAGCAAGGAAAAATTTAGAGAATTACACTAAAGATTTGATTTAGGGATTTCAATCTTAAGAGTTGTGTGAAATCAAGATATGGAAGAAATGAGCTAGTTGTGAGCATGATTAGTTGAGATGGATCAAGAAATAGGTAAGCATGATCTTGTAATCCTTGAATCATGGTTTTTAGCATGTATGATTTCTCTATATATCTCTCGCCTAGGTATGCTACAAAGTTGTTCCCATGATGAAAAGAGGTCAAAATTAGAGTCTTAGTGAGGTTTGACAGGTTTTGCATGCTCGTATGATGGTTTTGGTGATGATTCCACCGAAGAAGTTATCCAAGAAGGCTTAGGAAGATTAAGAACAATTGCTCAAGTATACTTTGTCATTAATGTAAAAAGAGGGAGAACTAGGTGGGTTTCCATCAATGACAAAGGGGGAGATTGTTGCAATGTGTGAGTTTAAGTGTTGTCATTGATGTATAAGCTCATTAATGACAAAGAGGATGATGGAGTGCTATGATATTCTTAGCATGATGATGACATGGTCGTTTAAGTTTTTTCATAGTTACATGGATAGAGACAATGAGAATGGCTTGGCCTAATAATCTTAATCATGTGACCTAGCTAGTCTAGGTGATGGTGCATGGTGAGTAGAGTTGTGTGCTGACTTGAGGAGAATGGTAAAGGAATGGACAGTATGTTATGAGAGTTTTGATACACTCACATGACTTTGAGAGTGTAGGTATAAGTGGAAGACTCAGCAGCAGTGCTCATCTAGACCTAATTTAGGTGCTTGGAGGCCAAATGAAGTATGAGAATCAGTTTGAGAGATATGTGATCTCATGAAGGAATGAAGATGTGTGATACATGTTGTCTCAATTTTTTTAGGTCCTTTTGAATATATTGGAAGTAGATTCATGGTGTTAGTCCACTTGGTATAGGTCTAAACTATGTCTAATCATAGTGTTTGGAAGCCTATTGGAACATGATAGTCACTTGTAGGTATGTGTGAGATCTTGAGGACATTCATGGAGGTATTTTATGTTGTTTTCATCATGTAGAGATAGTTTTCAAATGTTTCAAGCTTGTTTGCAGTGTTGGTTCATTTGTTATGACCTAGAACATGTAAAACCCTAAGGCCTAGTCATGCAAATGAGATGGGATATGAAGATGCAGAGATATTTGAGATAGAATGATGATTGGAGATGATTCTCGGGGTTTCAGGGGTTTATTAGAGGTTTGAGAAAAATTCACATCATTATGAAGAGAAATTTGTAAGTTATGAAGTTTTACGAAAAACATGGTTCTCGAGAAGGAAAATCCAACTCGAATTGTGAACTTCAAATGCTCATTGTGAATTGTGTGTTTTTGCAAAGGAACCAAAGGTTTTGGGAGATAATTTTCTATTTAAATATGACCATTTCACAAAAATAATGGAGTGGTTTCATTTTTGTGTTTTTATGCACAAATGTTAAGAAAGTAAACAACTTTTTATGAGTTTGAAACCCTAGGTTGGGAGAGCTATGAGAAATCATATTGGTATGGACATGTAATTGGTTTTTCTTTATAATTTGATGATTGGATGTTGTATAGGACTCCTCACAATTTTCAGAAAGTTTTGATAGAGTTTTGTGACAAGACGTGGACCCCACTCAAATAGGTAATTTTATGAATATTTTCAGTTTGGACAAAGTATTCCATTGAAGCCAATTAATAAATCAACATTGATTAGATATTGGGATTTTTACTACATGTCCATGATATTTTCAGGTCATGGTTGAGGTCCTAGAGGGAAAAGTGTGCCCTATTTATGAAGACTGGTCTTTGGGCCTAAAAGGGCAATTTTGAGCAGTTGCAGAGATTGACCTGGTTGAAGGCCTTCCACTTAGATTTGGAAGGAAATGTAAGATTTTTGGAAATGAAATTCAGATACCTTTGTAATGATGTATGTTTTGTCTCTTGATGAGTTGTTTTGATAGGAGAACTATCTCAGTTTTTGAAGACCAACTTTGATTGTTTCAGGATAGGATTGCCTTGGTTGAGAAAATTGATGTAGATGTATCATGTTTTGGCTTTTTTATACTTTTTATCCATGGAGAGTAAAGAGAGATTAAAATTTTCCCTATTAAAGGAATTTATAGGTCTTGAATATGGCAAAAAGGTTGAAAACCAATTGAGTTTCCGTAACTATTTTCTAGGGTTTAGTATGGTGAAGAGGAAAAGAGGTGTGGTTCACATTAAAGAATGTTTCATGAGGTCTATCAAGCATGCATGTGTTCTAAATGTAAGTGGATTTCTAATAAGTGGTTACATGACATAGTTGAGGTTTTATTGTGTTATCTTGAGTTCCAAAGGTGAAGACTAGTTCTTGGAAATAATTGTTTTGAGTAGGAAATGAGCCTACTTGATAGAGTTATGAAGAAAATGATTGATAAAATTTAATGCGTGAGCATATGGGATGTTTTTATGGTATGTTTGACATTTATGAAGCCTTTGGAGGCTTGACAAAGCATGGTGATGTGTTTAAAGATCTTTGATGAGATAAGTGATAGAGTTTTGAGCCTATTTTGGCTTGTTTGGTTGTCTTGGTGCATGGTCAACCTAAATGGGTCCATTTTATGAATTTGTATGAATGTATTATTATTTTTAAGTTGTATTGGTCGATATATTTGGTATATACCGACCTATGTTATGTTTTTGAGATGATAAATATATAAAGTGCTTGTTTTTGTTTAAATTTTAACTAGTGAATTAACAGGCAAAAGTGTGAGCCATTTGAGAGTGAGTGAGTGGTGCAAGGGTATCAAATCAGAGCTGAGAAAGTATGAAAAATATTGAGGAGAGTTAGAGAGCTTGAGTGAAAGGGTTTGCATTCAAATCAGTCCAAGTTTGATCAAGTTTGAGTGAGTTAGAAGGAGGTGTGTTTGAAGAGGGTTTGAAGGAATTTGGAGCTGAATTTTGTGATCACCATCAACTAAGTGTTGGCAGCATATCTTCAGTGATATTCTTATCAAAATCTTGTGTGATGAGTCATATTCATGCAAGTATCTTGTTGTGAGTAATATCAATAAGGGTTTAGAGGTTGGTGCTTCTTGTTTGGTTAGTGCCTCACTAAATAAATCTCGTGTGATATGTAATATTCACTCAAGTCCTTGCTTCATGTAATATAAGAAATAATTTTCAAATGGATTTCTTCTCCATGAGGGTTTTCCACTTACATATTGTGTCTATGTGTTCTCTTTCATGTTTCATATTCATTTGAATGTATGGTGCACACTTAATAAGCTCATATTGAATGTATATGATTGAATGGATGTTGCAAACAATGGTAAATGAAGTAATAAATTTTTAGAACTAATTCACCCCAGTCCATTGTGCTTTCATCATTTTTTAATTCTTATCCAATTAGTAAGTGACATATGATGAAGGGAGTGAACTCCCACTTCACTCTCCATCTTTTGTCTGTTTAATTAATTAAAACAACTAATTAATGTTATTAATGAAATTAATGTAATTAATTTAATAATTAAATGAGGGATGTAATTAATAAAATTAATAATGCTAATTAATAATTAAAAACAATGTTAATTAATAGCCAATTAATTGTGTAAAATTAACAATGTTAGTTTAATTATTTGAAGTTAATTGATTAATAACATTAATTAATTTTATATAATTAATTAATTAACTTTATGTAATTAAATTAAAATCACTAATTTAATTTCTATTATTATTTTTTAGGATCGTGGAGGGTATGTAAGGTGAGGAATAATAATGACAATGATGTGAACGCCAAGGTGTCACATTACAACGTTTGATGGATGGGTTATCAAAGAAGATGAATGATAATGGCATCACTTAAATGGTATGGATTAATCAATTGGTGCAATGTGTTGACATGAAAAGTTATAAAATTTTGAAATTTTGTAATAAAAAAATTCATGACAACTTGAAAATATAATATCAGAATTGCATAAATTAAATTTGAAAGCTTACTCTTCATTCTTATTATTTCATAGGAACTATTGCACCCATTTATATAGAGATGTTGTTCCTATATTTAAGGAGAGATAATCTCCATAAATATCTCCACACACAACTCTTAAAACAACTCCATGTTATTTTAAGTGAGATTTTGTTTTCTCACAAAACTAATATTGTTAATGAGTTGTTTAATCAACAACTCATAACAATATTTACTCACCCAATCATAATTACATTTACCATAATGTAATTAACTATTACAACACATTATATTATCCTAGATAATATAATCACTCACATAATATTCTATGTTCACACTACAATATAAATATTCCTAACATTCACCCCCTTAGTGTGAACATGGGGCAAGAACACCTGAAGACATGAGTATGATAGAGTTCCGCAGTTGCTACTGGATCTTGTTTTTTGGATCTTGTTGCACATGATCACCTCTCTGGCTCACCAGCTGATCATGATCACCTATCTACGTGATTCTATTGACCTGACCGATAGTCTTCCAATGAAGTACAACAGACAGAGGACTGCATTTGACAATGAGGATCGTATGTAAAAGCTTCCCTCCTGTAAAAAAATATTAGTCTTGCTTCTTCCACACCATATAGACATCTCAGGAACGTTTGTTAGAATCACATAGAAACACAATAGAAAAATTAACCACACATGCTAAATATAAATTGCCACCAAATCAATATGTGGCCCCATCGTTGGTGACTGACGAGAGGCCCTAAAATTCCTCCTTCCTCCAAAAAGTGAACTATTTACCATAAGAATTCCTCATCACTAGGATAAGAAAGTTCTTCATCTTTAGAGTATTCATCCCAATCAGTTTCTTCTTCAACCAAAAGAGCTTTTGATCTATTTTGTCATCAAGTAGATCTTTTGCCCTCTTTTTACTAGTTCAAGGCTACATGTCCCGATTCATTTTTAGTCGTTGGTGGAATTGCATTAGCTTTAACTACATCCCATAAGTCCTTTTCTATTAAATGCAATTGCATATGTAGTTGCCATGTATGGAAATCTTGTCCTTTAAACTTTTCAATCAGATTTAATTTCTCCATTATTTTGTACAATACTAATAAAAAAATACATAATTGAATCAGTACTTTAAAACTTTATATAGAATACCTTTGAACCTCCAAGCAAGCCAAGACTCTGTATTAATAATTCAACATTATTGGAAATTGGAGAAAACTTTCAGTAGAAGAATTAATGCGTTGAATTTGATATGCTGCATAGTGAAATCCGTATATCTTCAAAAATATGCATTGGGTTTTGCTGAAATTTATTTTGTAGTTTCTTGACAAACACGTGGTTCAGCGTGCAAAATTATAGAAAAACCCAAATCCGAAAATGAAAAATACAATATATTCTTTGAGACGGATTTGATCAAGAAAATACTGAAATTTCCCGCATCAAACCTGCTCTGATACCAAATGAAAATATAATATCATAATTGCATGAATTAAATTTGAAAAATTACTCTTCATTCTTATTATTTCATAGGAAGTATTACACCCATTTATATAGGAGAGGTTGTTCCTATATTTAAGGAGAGATAATCTCCATAAATATCTCCACACACAACTCCTAAAACAACTCCATGTTATTTTACGTGAGATTTTGTTTTCTCACAAAACTAATATTGTTAATGAGTTGTTTACTCAACAACTCATAACAATATTTACTCACCCACTCATAATTACATTTACCATAATGTAATTAACTATTACAACACATTATATTATCCTAGATAATATAATCACTCACATAATATTCTATGTTCACACTACAATATAAATATTCCTACCACAACTAACTCTTATTGGGGATAAGGACATATCAATGAACCTAGATAAAACTTTTGTTAGGATTGAGTAATGTTCACATGGGTAAATTACCATATTAATTAGTAATTTACTACTTACCTCTAGTGATTATATTTTTATATAGTTATAACAATCTTGTTTGTTATTGTATTCAAGTATGTTTATTGTTACCCATAACTATCTCAAGTTATTTGATCCTATTTCCTAGGAGGTTGTTTTGCTACCTCCATGGCTATATAATAGCCAATGTATTGTTAATATATGTGTTGATTATTGTTATTTGAAGTGTTTTATAATCTCTTGTCATTATTTTCAATTGGCATCGAGCATGGTTTGTTGTGGTACGCTTGGTAATCGAGATGGGGGATGAGATTTGTGTCGTTTACCTTCCACATGAACTTTAACTTTGCCCCTTGAATAACCTCTTCTTGCAGTAGAAACATAGAAATTCATACGTCAAAATTATGAAAGGACCGTGAATCTTGTCTTATTAATCATACCAAAACTGTGTGAATTACATACTGACCACCGTAGACCAACATCAAGTCACATGCCTTTGTTATCAACTCTATCTTGATCTAGTTGACGTCCCTGTCTATAACTACTATGTAAGAAATGGGACGTAGAAATATCTAGTGCGTGCTATTGAATCCTACCAACAGTACTATTTTACTTCTTTTTGTCTGACAAGGAAAATCATATCAATGCGTTATCTCAACAATCTATACACATGTTTAGATTAGGTCTATCATTTTTAAGAGTTGAATGTAGTATTAGTCATATTTGTTTAGGTTTTAGATGTGTGTCAAATAAAATTCTAAAATAAGGTTGGTTTAAGTCATTATTTTTAATTAAAGCACTTATGTGCTTATTTTCATTTTGTGATTATGATAAAAAGTAATTTAGTATTATTTTTAATCATTTAATTGATTTTGAGTGAAATTACTAGTTATTCCAAAATTATTATTTGTAAGTGAATGTTTTCACAATAGTTGTCTAGATATTAGGTGGCATTATTTTTAAAGACACATTTTCAATTCAAACCAATGTCCTACATCATTGTATTGTTCATTTCTTAAAATGGACATTCCACTAGAAAAATTTACCAATTTGGATTTTCACACTTTGAAAGTTAAAATTCAGTGTAGTTAATGAACAAAAATCTTTAGAGGATATTATATGGAAAAGAACTAGCACCTACATAGTCAAGTAAATTGGCGTAATGGAAAAGCAAAGATGAAAAAGCCAAAGCTATTATTGGTCAGAACTTTCGGATTATGATTTACAATATGTAGATCTTAAGAAAACATCAAAGGATATGTGGGAAAACTTAAACAAATTATGTGGAGCAAAAATAGTTAAGGCCAATTTTTCCTTAAAACTCCAGTTGTTAAGATTAAAAATGAATAATGAGGTCACCATATCTAGTCACATTTATGATTTTTGATCTCTCACTAGACAATTAGCAAAACTTATATCTAGAGTTGATGATGAAAATGCAAAATCCATATTGTTGAATAGATTTCCTTCCAAATTTAGTAATGTTGTTATCACACTTGGACGTATGCCTTCACAATCACTAGAAGATATGATATCAACTCTTCTAGTTGAGAAAAAAGAATTAGAGAAAATGTAGAAGAGGAAACTACATTGTACTTGAAAAAGAAATATAAGACATTCTCTAAAAACAAGGAGAAGTATATTGAGTGTTTCTATTGTAAGAAAAAGGAATAGATGTCCTCATAATGTAAAATTTGATCCAGTGATCTTCTAAAAGGAAAACTCAAAGGATGAAGACAATATGATCATAGAGGAGGAACTTGTTGATGAAGAAGAATCAATGAACAATGAAAGTGGATATAATTTGAATACTTTATACACTAATTAGTAGCATCAAACCTGGAGGATGGAAGCACATGAGGTTGGAGGTTGAAGAACGACCTCTCTTTACTCACCAACGATGGGTTTTCATGACATTGTGGTGGCGTTTGTTGTGTGTTTGATTTCCTCTATGTGTGAAGATAAGAATAGATGTATCATATATGCTCAAATTTGTAATATGTGAGCAATAATTCCTATATTTTCCCTTGATGTATGATAGTGATGAGAGCTGAAGGAGTACTGCAACATCATGATATTTTGGTTGTTGGTAAACCAATTGGAAAACCATCCCGAAGGTTTGTTGGTTATCTTGAAAACAAAACCATCTTTTGTGGTTGGTGGTCGAAACTTGTAAAACCATCCCAGAGGTTGTTGGCTATCCTGAAAACAAAATCATCCAAATCATTAGCATGTGGCATGTTGCAATACAAGATAGGTTTTCCCATGTTCAAATCAATGGGTTGAATGTTAGGATTTAGTAATGTTAACATGGGAAAATAACCGTAGTAATTATTAATTTACTAATAATTTTTGTGATTATAGTGTTATATAGTTATAACTATATTATTTGTTATTTTATTCATGTATGTTTATTGTCACCCATGACTATATTGGGTTATTTGATGGAGGTTTTTCCACTACCTCCATGGATATATATAATAGCCAATATATTGTTCTTATAATATGTTGATTATTATTATTTTAAGTGTCAGTACACTCTCGTAATTATTTTCAACTTTCACATAAATTTGGATACAAACAAATGACATAATGAAGGAAAAAAGGAAAGGGAGAAAATACACAAAAAAACATGATAAAATGGGGAAAAGAAATAACCAAAATATTAATTCACCTATGTACATGGTTGAGTACCACCAACCGTTACTAATTATAGTGCTTGAGATATTGCCCATTGTAAGGTAGTGGCAAATGAGTACTATCAGGATACACTAGATAATATGTATTATCTCCAAACAAAAGTGCCTTATTTTGAAGTGTTCGATCCATAATGATTAAAATTTTCCATATCTTCCTTTAGGTTTTCTCCACTTATCCCATAATAGGACAAGGTCATTGATTTAGAAGTGTCTCTCTCTTGCCTTCTTGTCAAACAAATTTTTAATTATCGCATGATGTTCTAAAATCCTATCAATGACGATACTCCTTTCTCCTTCAAGTCTACATAAGCACATGATCCTCACAAATTCATTTTTAAAATTTTCATCTTCAATTACCTTTTCTAGTTGTAATGCTATTAATTCCAAGGATATGGGCATTTGAGAATCGCCCCATATAACAATTAAAATGGTAACATTCCATTATCTCTTTTCGGCATGATATGGTTATCCCATAATGTATTATAGAGATTATTGTGCTGATTTATCTTATTTTCATCCACCAAATTCTGTACAATATAGATGTTCTTGTTACTTGATTATTCCTACTCATTTCCTCGCAGATAGTAATATGAAGAATGTGTTAACGAAATCTTGTATCCATAATAAAAAATAATGACTTGTAGAAGAGAAATTTTGTGTGTTTTACATTACAATATTATTGAGGAACGCCATAACGAACTAGGATATACTCTTTTATGAAATTTCAAACCACCTCCAATGCATTCTTTATTGACGGGAATTTCTTCAACCCACTTGGTGAAGTAATATGTCCGTGTGAGTACGTGAGTATGCCCAACACTAGAATTTATATTCACGGTTCCAATGAAATTGAGACCCCATTGTTAAAAGGGTTATTCAATAATGATTGGCTTCAATGGGAGAACTACAATCTTAGGCCTTCCAATAATGCGTTCATAGGATTTGCATTTGGAAACCCACTTATGTGCATATCTAAATAAATTTGGCCATTAATAGTGTGCTCTTAATATTTATGAGTTGTAACATGTTCTAAAAAATGACCTCTGCATGTTTGACCATGAAAAGATTTTAGGATTATTTTATGTTTTTCCTTATAAACACACTGAGGAAAAATCTATCGATGCTTTTATTGAACAACGTTTTATCCCGGATGACATACTTCACGACTCTTAACTTAATGGATCTTTTCTTATTAGAACTCAAGTGCTCTAGGGCATTCTCCATATGTCAGATTGTATGAAATATTAGAGTACCATTCATCCAATGAACTAACAAACACCACCAATGGTAATCTATCATTACTTGAATTCTTGGATCATTGATTTTGATTCTTCATTACTATCACCAATGAGTTTACATAAACCTCGTCTACATAATAATTTGGTCGATTTAATCTCCAAATCAAACTCTTATAATTTTACAATCCATATTCCCCTTTTAGATAATAATTCTTGTTGTGTTAGGATTGATTTTACAACTATATCAAGGACCATGATTGTAGTATGTAAATTTAAGATGTAGTATATGAATTTCTTAACAACTTGAACCACCATGTAAGCATGTTTTTGATTGGAGAGTAATTGAGTTTATGATCTTTTAACCCATATCTCATGAAAGAAATGGGATATTTGATCTCTTCATCATTTTTATACACCAAAATGGATGAAAAAGTATGTTTAGAGGAGTAACATTATATGATAAAGTTTTGTTTGAAATCAATACATACAAGAGTCAAATGTTGTTGTAATAGCATTTTTTATTTCTTCAAAGGCTTTTTTCCCTTATTTTCTCCATTTGAATAAATTTTTCGCTTTCATCATGTCCGTAATGTGTTTCATACGTTTAGTGAAATCAAGTACAAATATTCTTTACAAGTTCACTTTCCTGAAGAAATAATGAACACTAATTTTTCTAGTCGAAAGAGACAAATTCTTGATGGATTGAATTCTTTGAGGATCAGTTTGAGTTCCTTCCTTAGACACTATATATCCCAATAAATTTCCCTTAGTAATTCCAAACCCAAGCTTCTTTGGATTCAATGAAATTCCATGAAGGAGACACCATTAAAACACTTTCTTCAAGTGTCTCGGGTGATCTTCGTTTTTTTGAAAAGGTAGTTAGATCATCGAGGTAGAAAACTATGATCTTGTTTTTAAGATCATAAAATTCCAAGCCCATTTCCATTTGAAATGTTTCCAAATCAATAAGACCAAATGAAATCCTTTTATATGAAAATATACCTTGTGGGGTGGTAAATGTATTTTTGCATTGGTATTCTTTACTACCTTGATTTGATTGTATCCAGAGAATCCATTAAGCAAAGACATCATCTCAGATCCTATAATAACTTTATGAAAGCATGTGATTCATGATTGGTAGGGGATAATTTTCATTTAGTGATACTTGATTTAAGTTTTGAAAATGACATGATTCTTATTTCTCCATTTTTATTATGCACCAAAATGATTTTCACTATCCATGTTGAATGATGAATAGGAAAAATAATTCTTTCCTTTATCATTTTTTACCTTCTTCAAAAATAGTCCTAGCTATTTTCATATTATATTTCCTTTGTTTCTATTTGAAAGGAACAATATTGGGTTTGAGAGGGATCGTGTGTTGCATTTCTTTCAAATTTAAGGACTTTAAGTCTTCATATGAATAGGAAAGAAGGTATACATTTTCCCATGAGTGTAACTTACCTTCTTTGTTCTTTCAACGAGTAGCACTTACCAATATTCACCATGTGGGGTTGTTCTTGAGTCTTAATATTCACCTTTTCATAATCTATAGAGTTCTAAGCTCCTTCTTTCACCTTTCTCCTAATTAATATTTCATGTTTTTCAAATATTTATTCAATTAAAACAAGACCCTTATGGATATTATTCCCTTTCATTTGTATTATTTTGTCTCATTGATCTTCACATTCAATCCATTCTTCATTAGATAGAAGTGTATTCTCAAGAAGAAGACGCGTTTCCTTTAAAATAAATATTATTAAAATTATCTTATTTTTCTAGAAAATCTATGATCTATTGATCATTATTAAACACCTGCTAGTTTTTCGAGTTTTTCAAGTACACTTGGTCAAAAGATCATTTCAATAGTATATTTTCTATCAAATTTGGGATGAGGGATCATTACGGAAGTTCGAGGCCGCTAGGAATCTACTTTTTCATTTTCACTCTATGGAATATCTTCAATTGAAAAAGTTTCAAATCCTTTAATGGAGTCCCAAAATGTATTCCTATAATGCTTAAGATGATCATTCTTCACTTGGAATATATTTTTAACCTACTTCACAACCATCTTTGCATCTCCTTGTGATTTCTAATTCTTAATTCCTTTTTCTTCAATATCTTAAAGGCCGAGTATTAGATATTCATATTCTATAGTATTATTTATGTTTGAAAAAAGAAGCTTGTATGAAAATGGGAAACATCTCTCACTGGCAAGATGAGAACCACTCTTGCATTGGATCTTGTTGAGCAACAACTTCCATGAATTCAAGAGTCCCTACATCATTATGATTTCCTTTATTACTTCAAGAGCTTCATCTTCACTTACAAATGTCATGAAATAATTACCAATACATACATATTCATATAGTATTTCCACACAAGCACAAGGATCATCTAATTTGTTATGTATACTTGGCTTTAGATTTAGGCTCCACCATTTTCATCTCTCCCATAATGGGAATCATTGCATGCAACTATTCCATCTGAATCTCACCTCCAAGATCTCTACAAAATTTCCTTCTTAGCAACATTCCATATGATGCGTAGGGATATCCGCTACCAAGATAGTCAATTTTACTCTCTTTATTAGGTAAGCAACCAGACTACTTAAGTATCTTCAATTTTTCTAATCAAGGGTACTTTCTTCATCTCCATTAAGTAACATGTTCCACATGACCTTGTATAAGTAAGTCCAAGATCATGCACTACATTATTGGCATGAAATTGTTGGATGTTCTGAATCGATGATACATTATTTAGGTTGCACTCATTGATGAAAAGAGAGATATAGAAGGGTTAAAAAAATTTCAATTTTGAAGTGTTAGTAGACATGAAATTTTGATATTTCAAACTTGTGGGAGTTTTCAATATTTCCTTAGAATTATTTTGAGAGATACTTTTGATAAACTTGATCGAGTATCTCAAGTTGATCGATATTGGACTTGAGGTATTCAACTTGATAAATTTAAATCCTTGTTTAGTTAATGTGACCAATAATATCAAACTTGAGTATGGTAGTTGAACTTTGTAATTCAAGAGGATCTTTCTTTTATATTAGAGAGGGACTACTCTTAGAAATTGTGCTAATTTTTGGAGCATTTGTAGATGAAGGAGAGGCATTAGATGTTGTACTAGTATTTTTTAGACACTTTGTTTTGAGATGGACTTGGTCGAATTTTTTTATTTCTTTAAAATGCCTTTCTTAAAAGTATCTTTGTGTCTTAATTCCTTTTGAGCTCTTTTTGAGTTTCTTTGTTTTTAGTCTTTTCTTCCACTTTCGTGAGGAGCTTTTCTTTTAATTTTATATAAATTTTCTCTTTATTTTGTGGTCTCATGAATACCATGTAACAATGACTATTAATTTCTTCAATTGTCTCATCATATTCTTCATTAGATGCGTACTCTAAAAATCCTATGGTATTGTCACCTTCGGGTTCTTCATCTTCACTTTCAAAGATACCTAAATTTTCTTCTTCTTCATTAATTTCTTCAACAATCTAACATTTTGGAATTGGTTGTGAGTGTTGCCTTAATTACCAATCTGTGTTGGGAGATAGAATCCTATTTCTATATGGAACAAAGTTTCTCCTTAGAACATCCTTATAAGGAATTGCTAACTTGTTTTGTGAAAAAAATTCTTCAATGCCACCACATCATTTAAAAAAATTGTATTAGGGCTTCAAAAGATATTTGACCAACATATTGAATTTTTATTTTGCTAGATATTTTCTTTAGTTTCCTTGCCATGATGAAATCATCCTCTATTTTCATGGCTTGAGTTTGTGCAAGATCCAAGTTCACAACTCTAGCTCTCCTCAAGAGGAAACCAACTTCTAGAATTTGTGTGTTGATGAAGAAACACTTTTGATTATCTATTGTAGGTTGATCTCCTTAATAATATTGTGCAATGACTTATTGAATTTAGAAATTAAGTCTCATATAGTTTTGTATGGTTATTTCATCATTTAATACATTTTTTTCCAAGAGTGCATGTTCATAGTCAATAGGTTTGAATATTTATTCAAACTTACATTCCATAGGATCATATTTATCAATAGTACCTACTCCCAAATGATAGAACCAATCAACAACACCTTCTTTTAGAGTCTCTATGAACAAGTGAACAACAACATCTTCATGTCCAATTCCAAGGACTCCACATGTGGTGACAAATTCTGTTATGTGATCATCAGGAGATGTTTTACCATCACCATTGAATTTAAATAAATTCTTCATAGATCCTTTAGGAAGATCGTGAAGTTTTCCAAGAGCCAATGGACCAATGGTGGGTCCCCAAGTACAACAACCACCCTAAGAAAGATGGTGTGCATAGGAGTGTGTTAGGGATAAGAAGGGATTGAATGGTAGAGACTAATTTTGGCTTCTTTTTAGGACTTGAAGTGAGACTTACCAACTTTCTTGAGCCTTTATTCTTCATAGGAGTAAGTTTGATTTTTTTAAAATAAAATATTAGGTTAGAAAACCCTTTGATTTATCACCTCTCATGAATCTTTTCTCAGTCTATTTGAAATAATTTATCAATCTTTGTTTTTTTAGGTTGAGGGGTTGTGGAGAAGCATCTCTAAAAACTCGTACTACAAATTGTATAGGTCTTCTTATGGCTATAAGTTCAACAATTCTTCTTACAATTTGGGAATGATATACTTGGTATCAATGACTCTCTCAACTCTCAAATATTTCCCAAAAATTGTATGATTATCCCATACAACAAATCAAAGGTTTACTACAATATCTTCTTGATTTGCTTCTTCAAAGGCGAGATTGGGCTGATAGACCAGGAAATTAGATTAAAGGGATAGTCATAGATTAAGGAATGTTTGCAACTCTTTGTGCTTCAATATTTAACCATTGTTGTATGATTTCAGCAACTCATATTATTTTCACTACATTAGTATAATCTAATTCATCATCCAAAATTCTTATTGCAACATAGAATTGATTATTATTCTAACAATTTCTGAAAATTAAGCGCCTTAGATTAGCATAGATGTCTTCTTTAGTATTTTAAAGCACATGAATCTTTGGATGAAAGATAAGAGGATTTCCAATTAGATTCATTTTCTCAAAAATGCATATGTGAAGGAAAATCCAAATGCATACAAAGGGAGCTATCATGACTAAGATTGAGCACTAGTGGACATTTCATATCCCTAGTAGAGTTTCTAAAAAATGATGCCATGTGATTTTTCAAATATGCAAAATGTGACAACAAAGTGTAAATGGGACAAATTCCTTCTTCAATGATGAATGATTTTACCCTTGTTTAAAACCAAAAGGTTATATACAACTATGCGTCCAAAATTTTATTTGGGTTTTTTTGGGTTTTGGGAAGAAAAAAGTGGATAAGAAAAGAAGAAGGAAAGAGAAGTGAGAGAAAGTGAATGAAGAAGTAAGAAAGTGTACATACAAGATTATGTAAATGCAAATCATAAACTTGAATTCCCTTTAGAAACTAACATAGTGAAATACTATTGAATCAAAGATGCAAAATCCATAGAGATAAAGAGAGTTCACATTCATTAAACATAAGAGTAACAAATGTTAAGGAAAGAAACACATATAAGGCACAATTTTCTCCATAAATGTTACTTTATTTCTGTTCACACAAGAACACAAAGTTTCTTACTAGCTCTCTACAAATAGTATTTTCTCCTTTCTCCAACAATCCTTTATAAATGACCTCTAATTTCCAAGTTGGTTACAAAGTAGTTAGGATTTTTTTAGGACCTCACAGTTATGACTTAATTAAGTCATTTTAATTTATTAAATTTATTTTAATAAATGAAACTCACTTTATTAAAATAACTTTATGATTCAGGTGAATTAAATAAATTATTTCAAATATCTTAAATCAGTGAGTACATGTGGACCCCACTATAAAATGGCATAGCAAACGCATGGAAAAACATTGACACATAGATTCCAACATGAAACCTAGGATTGGTGACTTATCCATTGGGCCAAGAGTCCACCTATCCCAATTGTATGAGAAATGAACTCATTGATTACTAAAGAAAACCTCATCAAAAATTAAAACATCATTTTGAAAATCATGGGTCCAAGCATCTCGCCATTTTGAATCTCCTGAATTTCTCCAATGATTCCATAAATCTTGAATCTTCAAAGAATTAGTGAACTATAAGGTAAGTCTCGTAGATAACTTACATTTCCAAAATCCTACCATAAACCGTATAGAAATCCACAATTATCTCCTCCATGTTGGAGAATAGATTTTAGAGTTTGACGATTTTTTAAAGGGGATTAGGACCAAATTTTAACAAGGAAGAATACTTATTGTTGAATAGATAAGTCAATTTCACTTTGGGAGAGTGCATGGAGCTCTTTGATTATTTCTCATTAATGAAATCACAAGGATCTCTTCAACGAATTCTTGGATTTCACATAAGATTGATTCTCCTTTGTCTTTTGTATCATCAAATTGTACTCTAACATCATTGAGTACCATTTTTATAAACTTGTAAAAATCAACCATTCAATGTGAAGTTTGTGGTGATTGAAATCTAGGATTCCTTCACTAAAAAGAGATGAGAAGCCTAATTGTACAAGATCTCAAATATCGAGAGAGAAATTTTTTGAGAGTGGTTATTTTGAATTTGAGAAACTCTCCAAAATGCATCATCGAATCTAGATAAGTATGAATCTCATCATATATTCTTATAGCTTCATCAATGACCCATAAACCTTGTATGAAAACACTATCAACTCATGTTTTGGTTCCACGATCCATATTGTTTATTTCTTTGGATAACACAAGGGTATCTTGATATGGTACGATCGTGTTTGGAACTTGAATATTAGAATAAATTGGGTTAATGAGGTGTTGTGCATATGTAATTAGCTATCAATTTTCATCATTGAGATGGATAGTCTGAGATTATACTTCTCCATTTTCAAAAAAGTTATATCAATTGATTCTTGATCATGAAAAGAATGATTTTCCATCGTTGATTTTTGAGTATTACTCTGGATACTTCCTAATCATAAATAGTCATTTTTCTCTTATTCTTATCAACAACTAGTGATTTTATGTTGGCATATTGAATTCTATGCTCATTGACCGCAACTTTGGAGATGGCATTGGGATTCTTGGGAGTGAAACAATCTTCCATTCACACAATAGCCTCAAGATCAATCATGACGCATTTGATGATTATTTTCTCTTCTTGATTTCTCTATGTATCCAAGAGGGTACCTCTTCAATCAGCTCACCACATAGAATTCATTCATTGGATGGGATTTTTTCCTATGTTTGTGGAGGATACTCAAATTTAGGTGGGTCCTAACTATAGTCTTGATGTTAAGGATGAAGGGTTTCCAAAAATATTCATGATGTATGGGAGAAGGTTGCAAAGTATCTCTAGGATATGAAATCTCATAATAATTGGAGATTTGAATCACTGGAACTTGCACCTGATCGATACCATGAAATGCAAAGTGGTGTTCTTAATCAGCCCTTGAGAATCTAAAGGGTTATGAGTTAATGAATGTTGGCTTGATTGTGAGATCCCATAAGAATTATCCTTACCCTTATTGGTTTCTTTCCTCTATTTAGGTTTATTAGTCACCGAAGGTAGATCATGAGATGACTTTGGTTTCCATTACCTCTTACTTGCTTGAGTATGTGATGAATCTTGTGTAGTGGGGTGATAGGATGATTAAGGGATTTTTAAATTCTATTCTCTTACATATTGTTTGGCCTTCAATCCTCATATTTGTTTCTTTAATTTGCATTACATTTGGCCAACTCTTTCTCATACCAAACGAGACTCATCTTGATTACTTTTGAATTTTATCTTTGAGTGATGTGTCATCTCTTCTAAACTAATTAACCTTAGGAAGGGTGATGATGAAATCAAATATATGAAGGATAAATCAAGTTGAGGCCACTTTCAATAACTCATTTTGGGACATAACTCATTCTAAACGTGATTATTTGATTCAAATTCATTCTGGAGTAGTCACAACGTTGAATTTGAATTCATCTACATAGCTGGCCCAATAGTCTTCCACTTTTGGATGGTGTCTTTATTTAGAATGAGAATTATCTCCATGAATCCATAAATAAAAAATTCCCATCTTCTCATGAATGTATGCGGTGTTACAATCGTCATCTCTATATCCATTATCTCTATGGTGCATAAAGATTATGTAGAGCGTTACACCAAATCCTTAAGGCATTAGTGAAATCCGCACATGAGGATCATAACACCCCATTGCGCTTCCGTATCTGGACCTCGGGCTAGATTTTCACCCATATAGCGGGACCATGCCCTACCCTATATGAGCCCCGGTGAACACTACAATTCCAACGTAGTCACCCATGTTAGGACTCGAACCTAGGTGGTCGCTCTGATACCAAATGTAACGAACCATTAAACCAAATTCTCGAGGAATTATTAAAATCTACATATGAGGATCATAACTTTTAATAACACTTGTATATGCAAATGGAGATAATAAATAACACCAAATATATGTTTTTCATCCTGGAATTAGTTTACTGATGTAATTTTTTGAAAAATATCCATGAGGGCACACCTAACACTTACTTACATTGTAAATTTGTAGGGCACTCCTTTATATCCACAAACACATGTATGAAAATGTAGAAAATTAAATGAGCCATGTGCCCCATTTTGAAACTACCTCTTTGTCTCGATGTGAAAACATTTCCTCTATCTTTTTCTTGAGCATTATGATGAACTAGAAGAGGAAAGTATCATTGACCCATCATAAATGATGCATGTTTGTCTTGAATTCCATTTGTGGGTAAAGTGAAAGGTACTATTTTGACCTAGTGTTATTGTGGCTCTAGTCTCCGGACCAATGAAGATCATTCTTCATACAACATCATAGACGAGGTAAGAATTCATGTAGAAATGGCTCATCATCTTCACTTCAATCAACTACTTGTGCAATGTGTCACTTATGATCATATCCCAGTCAATGTGAATTTTTTTATCAAGGATGACACAAATGAATTTTTACATCCATGGCTGGAAATAGTGAGATCAAGGGATGCCAAATACTTTGTTGAGTAAGGTGATCATATCTCCAATTTCCAATCGAAAATAAATGCAAGGTAATTCTTTGGGAAGATGATTGGCGTGAGTCCTCTTGGTGACCAACCAATTTTTATTCATAACATGGAACGTTATACGGGTGTTTATCCCAATATTGTTGTGAAATTTTTTTGTGATCTTGACAATCTCCTCATATTCTAGAATTTAGAGTAGCTCTTTAATGTGTTCGGGAGTGACTAGGAGGATAGGCTAATTGTTGTTATTAGTAAAACATCTTCTCAAGTTTGTAGTGTCCACACACACAATGCCAAGCTTGGGGCATTGAATTGACATTGGGAAGGTTGTTTCTTGAGATATAACATTATTACTGGTGAATTGATAAAACATTGTGTGACTCTTAGACCAAGTTCGTAGATAGGATTTACCCATATTAACGTGACACATATTCATGTCGGTTATATGGTCATAGTTTGAAATGATTACAAATGGGTGTGTTATACCTTGGATCTCATATTTTTATGCTCATTTTTTGGATGTTAATATTATAAAGCAAAAATGGAGAGATAAACAAAGAGAACAAAACTCGTGGTGCTAAGTCATTGTCTCCAAGTTCACCACGAAAGAGGGAAAAATGATATTTTATTAAATTTTCACTTTTACAACATAAATTTATCCTTTTTAATGCATACATTTAATATAACATCTTACTTGTCTTTACTTGCAACACTCTCTCATACCAGTTGAGTCATTGTAGACTTTCTTCTTTTGATTACTTTCACTATCACCTATAAGATGGATTTTCAAGATCTTTAAGAAATGCACAAAAAGTGAAGTACAAAAACTACATCTCACACCCTTTTACTTGAAATAGGAAAATGATTTTTGTGTATTGTTTTGATTAAAAATTACATGTGTTCTTAGCTTTACACGGTCCTTGTGTCAATGTATTTTATTTTCTTGCCTCGTTCGTGTAACATGTTATATTAACTTAGGCTTTGAATCTAAATTATTTTCTCCATGTTGGCGGAGGTTTTGAATTTATCTTCTATCCATTAATAATTATAATAGCCTTTGTTTTGCTTAAACCTCCAATGTTTCTTCTAATTTAGTAGCAGAAAGCCATAGAGGCACACACCACTGGACGTTCTTGATCCCTTGACCATAGACTTCTCGTCAAACTTCCAATTTTCCTAGACATTCCTCAAGTTGTTCGATCATGAACCATAATTTATAGAATGAAGGATATAATTTGAGATATGTGATTTTTGCAACTCTCTTTTAACAGTTGTTGACTTTATCTAGACTCTCTCGAGAAATCCTTCTCACAAGATTTGGAAATATAAGCATTCCATCATTTTCAAGCTCATGATTTTTAAAAATATAATTTGAATGTAGTGAGCCAAATATCTCAGGAATTGGGTGCTTTGAGCATAAGCCTCTTGCAATATTACATGTGTCATAGGTACATCACCTGTAATCCATTTTTATTAGGCACCCATTATCCATAAGACCTCTTCTCGTGGTTAGTAGGTCACATATTTTATCAACAACGTATCTAAAAATTCTCTAGTTCAATGGCTCTTCTTTAATTGAGTAGCCTTTATTCATACACCCTTCACCTCGCCCTATGCTTTGGATGCTTGATACACCCTTAGTCCTATAGGTTATATTGGATATGTAGTGCTAACTTATGGCTTACATAATCTTTCTTCTTGTCATATGTCATTAATCTATGCTTTCATATGTGTAGTAGTATGTCGAGACTTGGTGTTGGCCATAACATAATAATAATATATATAGGTGGTAGTAAGGAGTAGTTAATCATCTTACTAAGCATTTGATTCTTATTGCATGGTTTGGAGGTTGCCCCCTTAAAGTGGCTACGCTATTATACTTATATGTTGTGATCGTTTATATAAAATTTGGTGTTCATTGGTGTTATAATGGTGTTGATATTCATATTTATCCAAGTAATTTCATTACAACTAGTATCGAGCTTGATATCGGGCTAGAAGCTGCGACAAAACCCTAATTGTGAAGGTTCAACTATATCTCAAAACCAGTAGTGAGTTTTTCTGAAATTATTTTTGGTGTTGCAAAATAAATCAAGTAAGATCCTCTCCAAATTTCAAACATTTTGGACTTGTTTTCCAAAAGTTATATCATTTTTAGTTTTTTTTTCATAAATCGACTTCCTAGGTTACAATTTTGGGAATTTTTTCAAGTTTATTATATTTTCGAAAGCTTGCCAAAAATTAGCTAGATTTTATTCTCTATGTTTCCATCTATTTAGAAAATAAATTTACAAAACCCCAAACCCTAAATTTTTACCCTAATCCTTGTATCCTGAGACCTAAACCCCACATCATGACTAGTAGATCAACTCGAGGCCAAGGAAAGGTCAAGAAACTCCAAGAATGACTCCAAATAAGGAAGATATGGATTTGGAATCTTTAGGTTCTGGAATATCTGAGGTATTCAATCATCTTCAGGAAAGGGTTAATAATATGGTGAGTAAGAATGACCTCAACAATGAGCTTCATCTACTAGAAGGTAACCTTAAGGATCAAATGAAGATGGGGTTTGAATCATTGTGGAAGGAGATGATGCTCACTCTTTCAAGCATGAATAATAACATGAATTCCCATTCCAGTCACATGGGTTCATCAAGAAATGAACATAGATCCAAATCACTCGACCAAGGAGGATCCTTTACACATTCTGGTGGATCTTCTAACCAATGGCGTGGAATTATTTCAAAGGTGAAAATGCGTAAGTTTCATGGAAAGGATCCACTGAATTGGATTTAAAAAATGGAGAATATATTTGATCTACCTCAAAGCCATGGGACAAAATGTGACCATGGCATTTTTATATCTTGAACCTAACCAATTCGGGTGGTATCATTGGTTATGTGCTCAAAGTTAGAAGAATGGTCTCAGTGTCACATGGATAGTTTTCTTTGAAGAGTCACAATCGCATTATAGTTCTAGTGTGTCAAAGAATTGCTTCAACCAACTAGCAAAGTTGCGGTAAAGAGGATTATTTAAGGATTATGCTCATCAATTCCAAAACATATCCTTGCACATTGATAATATTACAGAAGGGTATTAAAAGGACCTATTTCTTGGGGGTCTTAAGGACCAAATTGAGCATGACGTACACATGTTTAATACATCAAGGTTTCGATTACGTAATGCCCCGCCTCGGGACACGGAAACACACCAGAAGTTACTAAAAATTTGGGAAATTTTTTTTTTTATAAATGTGATCTATAATTACTAAGGCTCTACTTAACCCCTTCCATTAATGTTTAATTTATAATACTTATTCATTTCTCGAAAATGCCTAAAACCCTAGTCCAACACAATCAGATCATTTAATTCTACTGAGAATAAATTAAAAAGCACAAGGTTTGCTAAAACTTTACAACCCCTTTAAAACTTAGTTAGTCTCCCTTCTTTTATTTATTTTTCAATCCCACCTAAAGGCACATGACCTTAAGTGTGTAGGGATAAACAAGAGCCCTAAGATTTAATCCATCTTGGCCCTTGATTTTGAAACAAGCCCTAAAGGATGCCCTAACTTCTTTACCTTTTTCTTTCTTGTCATTTGAAGGTTTCCTTCTTATTTTCCTTCTTCTCTTTTCTTTTCTCCTCTCATTGGTTTTGTTTGATCTTTTGCAGGGGAAGAAGCTATGGGATTTTATTTGATTTGCCTTGTATTATTGGATTCAAAACCATAAACCTTCCCTTATTATTATTTTTTTTTGTAAAACCTGTGTGTAAATTTATTTTGAAGCAACCCCAAGGGGTCGGCCGCACTTGGGAGGGAGGCGGCGGATCTACAGTGAGGGGTCGTGGCAGGGACAGTGGTGGCGGATGGGACGGTGTGTGGAGAAGTGGAAGAGGGAAGGCGGCGCAATGGGAGGGAGGTCGGGGGACGAAGCGGGGTGCAAAAGGGGGGAGGTTGGGCGTGGCGCAGGGGGCTGTGGAGGGGGCGGGAGGGACAGTGCGGCAGGAGGTGGGGGACGGGATAGTCGAAGGGCGGTGTTTTATGGGGTGCGGGGAAAGCGTTTTGAGTGTGGGGGGTTTGGCCCCCTCCACACCAGCATTTTTTGTTTTGTGCAGGGGTGGGGGCCGAACACACCCCCCCCCCCCCGCCCAAATCATTTTTTGTTTGTTTTTGTTTTCACATATAAATAACGAATTTTATGAAAACGTTTTCTTTTTTTTTTTTTTGTTTTCTTTCAATTAAATTTTGTTTAAAGTTTATTTAAATACGTAGTTTAAGTGTATTATTTTATATTGTAATTATATATATATATATATATATATGTTTATGTATATTTATAATATTATATATATTGTATTTTATATAATAAACAAAGTTTTACAAAAGCAATAATACAATATTCAAGAATAAATTTGCAACTAGATTTAGTTGACCATAACAAATTAGTGATGACCTAAAACTTAACAAAAAGTAGTTATCATTCAAAGTAAAATCTCATTAGCTACATGTTGGTTTCACTATTTTTTTTTGTTTAAAACATATAAGATTCTCAACAAGAAATACTATTTCCTTTTTTTTGTAATCACATCTATCCAATAAGTAAGCTTTCCTCTCAACGGAATCTAAACAAATTTATACCAAAAGACCACTCATTTCACAAAATTTCCAAATGAACTTATCCTTTCTTCAAAGCCAACTAGAGTTACATCACATTTGTATAAAAGAAGAGCATTCTAATATAACTTTCTTATCAAAAGCTCAAAACTCACTTTACATTGTTTCCTCAAAATACAAGAAACTACTCAAGGAAAGTACAATGCAACGCTCCTCTACAAGGATATAAGAAATTGCTCAATTTAGTCTTGCTCAAGTTTAAAAGTAATCTTCAAATACAAAAAAAGAGATTTTACAACAAAGGGATACTAGTTTACATATGACCTCAAAGACAAAGAGGATTAACCACATGAGGGAAACTTCCCCAAGCCATACTAAAAGGAATATATAAATTTTGAGGCAATCACTTGCTTGAAATGATATACATACACCCCAAAAAGGAAGGCTTACAAAGAGGCTTACTTCAATATTTTTACAAAAACACATGCTTAAGAAAGGCTAAAAAATTTCCAACAATAGGAGAGAGCCAATATAGATCATGCCACCAAAGTTACTCCAACAATCTTCAAGCTTAAGGCTCCAACTATCATCCATATGAATTCCAACTTTTGAAGGTTAACAAGGATCCCACTTGAAGAGAACAAGGCTTGTTTAACCACCCAACCTTTAGGCATCATCACATGCCTTTCCCAAGGTTGGGATGCATGCTAGCCTCCCCCAAGCCCATGGGAAAGAGGACAACAACCACATCTTGCACAAGAAGAGGTGAAACAACAATGATACAAGCACACCAAAAATAGTTCACAACAACACAAGACTCTAAATTTACAAGGAGGAGAACCCATGTTCAACCTCAAAAATGGGGAAGAGAGGAGAAAGTTCTCCAAGGATTTTATTCAAAATTTTCTTGCACAAAGCACAAACTCCATACCCTCCTTATTGCTCCTAATCACAATCCAAAATCCTCCTTATTCCTCCTCCCTTTCTCCAAGTCCTTCTTGGAAGGATTTTCAAACCCCAAAGGGGTTTCCTTACCAAGAATGGGGAAGGAGATTCAAGCCAAATGAATCAACTTCCCCACCTCAATCATTGAGGGGAAAATAATAAGACCCTACAAGGCTTGTCCATCAAGCCTTGAGGATTGAGAGGGAAAATTCCCTCTCTCTTCCCCCACACTCCAAAACTCCATCATGCCATATGATGGAGGGAGTAAAACAAACAACAACAATCAAATAACAAAACCATGCAACCCATCTAACAACTAAGATAAATGCAATACAAGCAAAATACATAAGAGCCTACCTCAAGGAAAGCTCTCCAAAAAGCTCTCCAACTTCAAATTTCTCCACACCTTGACTCAAGCCAATCTCCAAGCTCCAAAATCCACAAGCATCCCAAGCAAGAAGTTCAAAAAAAAGTCCCTCTCTTTTCCCATGGATGGGAATTTGAAGAGGAGAAAGCAAGCATCCTCACCAATGAGGGGGTGACATGTGTCACCCCTCTCCCTCTACAAGGTCAAAGATGCCAAAACAAAAGAGAGAAAGGGTAAAATTATCTTTTTGCCCTCTTCTCCCAAATTCCCTTAAATGTAAGCAAGACAAAATAAGTGGAACTTTTGATAAACACTCAAATCCACATCCCTTACATGGATGTGACCAAACAAGAGGTAAAAAGGGAGGGAAAACTCCCTCTAGCCTTGAAAATAAGCCCCCTACCCATTAGGTAGGGTCCAAGGGCTCATTTTTATGATAGGGGACTCCCTAAGCTATAAAGGGGTCCCAAAAATGCCCAAAATACCCTAATTTCGGGTTTTGCATTTTTGGCACAAGAGTAGAGGGTGTGGGGACCACCCAAGGGTCTCACATGTGACCCTAAACCCTTGTGATTAAGTGACACATTAAACATAATCAACAATTTAAATGAAAGAGGAGTTATTAACTCCCAAAACAAGTTTACATCATAACCAACTACCCTAACCAAAATTAATAATTCAAAGCACAATACATTACATACATTGGGGTCACTCATAGTGCCCAAAATAATAATCACCTATACTAAGGCTTCACACAAAGAACATGGCTAGGGCTCAGCCCGTAGGCTGCTTGTGCAAGATTGAGTAGCTGGCCTGAATCCCACGTTCTCCTGTAAACCTGTCACCTGCACACTCATTGCACACATTAACCGCACCTGTCGATACAATATAATTCAATGACATAGTAAGATATCAATGCATTCTAAACTAACCTAACATCCTATTGAAATCAAGATGTGACAACGTGCACAATTATATTCCATATTCCAAAAGTTAGACAAGATGATAAAGTGACATATAATCCCACCATGCAACAACTATCCATCAATATAATTAGGTTCCAAACACATCATCATATTCATTAGTTTCCATGACATAACAAGAAAATGCGACAATATAGAAATTAAGCTAAATTGGCGCTATACGCCTAAATGTCCACACCTGTCTAATAAGATCAAATATCTAAATATAATGTCCAAGATATAACCAATCACTCAAAACAAACATGTCTATGAGCAAAGAAACAACAAGCTACCGAGCTATCAAAAGTGTGGGCACTATAGATTCTATTATCATGGCACTTAGGGTAGAGGAAAATTTTCTTTACAAATGGTGTAAAAGGTAGAATTTCACTAACATTAAATACCATAACACCTTGTCACCATCGTACTCTCATCCAACTAGATTGACACCTCAACATACTGGAAAAAAAAGACAAAAAGGGTTATGTTTTAATTGTGACAACAAATATGGACTACATCATAAATGAGTTGAGAAGAAATTGTTTTACATTGAAGGGACCAATGAGGAGGAAGAAAATGAGGAAACATCAAGTGATGAAGTGGAAAACTAGAGGATTACTCTGAAGATCCCTAGTTGAGTATCTCATTTCATGCTCTATATGGTATTATCACTCCACAAACCCTTCAAGTCATGGGTTACCTTAAGAAGTAGAAGGTGACAATATTTATTGATTCGGGAGCACACATAATTTCATCAATAATAAGCTAGTAAAGAAGGATAAATTGTTTCATCTACCCAACACCTGAATTTCAAGTAATGATTACAGATGGTGGCATAGTCCAATGTTTAGGGAAATTCCATAAAATCATACTTATGATGGGTGACTACACAATGGAATCCACTATGTTTTTTATTCCCATGGGCGGAGTTGATATTGTCTTAGGTGTTTAGTGGCTCACAACTTTGGGCACCATAGAGCTAAATTTCTAGGAGTTGTTCATGCACTTTCATTCTAAAGAAATATAGTTTGAACTTAGAGGACTACAGGAAAAAACACCTTAGATGGTTGGTTCTCACCAAATGCATAAGATTCTTAAAGGGGGCGATTGTTCTCCATGGAAGTTCAACCACTAATTATCGTAGTGCATCCTAATCTTGAGAAGGTTATTGATAAAATGTGAAGTTATCTTTAAGGATCCTATAGGATTTCCTCCTAAAAGATACCATGATCATGACATTCAGTTAATTCCATGAAGTCAACCCCCAACATCGGTCCTTATAGATAAACATATGTGTAAATGAGTGAGATTGAGAAGATGAATGAGGAAATGTTGGAAATGGGTATTTTTATTGATAAACACTTTTGACTGGAGCTATGAACTGGAGAGTTGGCGGGACCCCACCCTACAATAATGTTTTTTATAGACAAGAGATTACAATTAAACCAACACAAACAACGACCAAGAATCCCGCACCGACGATGTAAATTTTTATTCGCATCCACCGTTTTTAGAGCCTAGCCACAACCAAAGATAATGATGTAAAGATACCACCGCCATTAAAAACCACCAGCTGAAACAACAATCCACGACACCATTAGTGATGCAACTCCGCCACCACCGATAACCACTGCAACCTATCGGTGATGCAAATCCTACCACCACCGATAACCGCCGCAACCTATCGGTGATGCAACTCTGCCACCACCGGTAAACCACCCCGAAGGGGATCGTGCCTAGAAAGATTTGAACCTTGGTGGATATGGACACAACCATCTCTTAACCTATCCACCCAAACCCCATTGGCAATAAAAAATTTGGATGGTAAACGCTTTTATTATACTAGAGCTATGAACTGGAGTGGTGGAGGAGCACTTTCTCTAACAAGGAAAAGGGGGTGGGCTTAAGTCCTTGATGTCCATAGAGAAATCTGCACTTAGATTACCCTGTTATGCTCTATTTGGTCCATATGGATAAGTTCGACCCCTACCTCAAGGTGTCCCCATGACCACTTATTGAAAGCATCCAATGAACTTAATGGGAATGGAACTTGGGTTGATGATTACAAACTACTTCAGAACTCACCAATATCCTAAGACAATGAGTTCATGTTGGAAATGGGTATTATTCATCATAGTCAGAGTGCTTATTTTTGTCCATTGGTGATGGTGTGTCACAAGGATGGAAGGTGGGGCATGTTTCCAAAATACATGGAACTTAACAAGTATAATATCAAAGATAAGTTTCATATTCATGTCATTGATGATTTATTAGATGATTTTCATGGTGTAGTTTATTTTACAAAACTAGATCTTCATTATAGGTATCACCAAATTAGAGTAAAGAAAGAGGATATTCATAAGACAACCTTCAAAACTCATCAAGGAATTATGAATTTCTAGTGATGCCTTTTGGTCTTACTAATGCACCATCCACATTTCAAAGTTTGATGAATTTTTATTTCGACCATTCCTACAAAATTTTGTCTTGGTATTTTTGATGATATCCTAATCTACAACAAATCATGGGAGAAACATTTACATCATGTAAATACAGTCTTAGAATCCCTATAGAAACATCAACTATATGTCAAGCCTTCAAAGTGTTCTTTTGGGGTACAAGAAGTGGAATACTTAGGCCATATTGTCTCTCATGAAGGTGTTAAGGTGGACCCTCGCAAGATCAAGGCCATGGTGGAATGGGAAGTTCTAATAACCCTCAAGCATTTATGAGGTTTATTAGGTTTCATAGGGTACTATCACATATTTGTAAAGAACTATGGCAGTATAGTAGCACCACTCACAACATTATTGAAGAAAGAATCCTTTCATTGGAATGAGGAAGCTTCTATGGCATTTAAAAAATTGAAGGCGGCGATGTGCACCACCCCAATATTGGTAACCCCATATTTCTCCAAGACCTTCATAGTTGAATGTGATGCTTCATGAAATGGGATAGGGGTAATACTCATGAAAGAAGGACATCCCATAGCATTTGAGAGTATAAAACTAAAATGAATTTTTTTTAAGCCCACCTATGAGAAAGAAATGATGGCAATATTACATGCAGTCAAACAATGGAGACCATAATCATGATGGGTAGACACTTCAAGGTAAAAATTGATCATGATGGTTTGAAATAATTCTTGTAGCAACAAAAATATTCATAAGAGCAATGAAAAATGGGTCACAAAGATGTTGGGTTATGACTTTGAGATTATTTATAAGAAAGGGAAGGAAAATGTGGTCATGATGCACTATTTAGGAGGGATGAGTCCACATAAGCATTGTTATGTGCTATCTCTATACTAAAATTAGATTGGGTAGATAAAGTAATGGAAGAATGTCAAAAAGATGTAGAGACCCAGACTCTCATTTAGAATCTCTAGAAAGATCCAACCATATCCAAGAAATTTATATAAAAGGGTGATATATTGTGGTACAAGGACATGTCATATTTATGGAAGAACTCTACTTTTAAATACCATGTTCTTTTAGAGTTTCATTATTCTCCATTGGGTGGCCATTCTGGGTTCTTGAAAACTTATCATAGAGTTAAACAAGATTCCTTTTAAGAAAGGTTGAAAGGATATGTTCAAAAAAAATTGGCTGAATTTTGGTGTGCCAACGTAATAAAAGTGAGACCATTAAGACATTGGGTCTCCTACAACCCTTGTTTATTTCTAGTGAGAGATGGTAAGAGGTATCTATGGATTTCATCATAGGACTACCTAAATCAGAAGGGAAAAGTATCATCATTGTCATAATGGATAAACTTACCAAGTATGCTCATTTTTGTGTGCCCTGTCTCATCCTTTCGTACCTAGTACAATCGCCATATATTTTATGGACACATTTCAAAATATCCATAGACACCCAAAATTATAGTAAGTGATCGTGATCCGATATTTACGAGAAATTTTTGGACTAATTTTTTCTCTTGTTTGGGTACCCAATTTTCCCATAGTTCATCTTATCATCCCTAGTTAGATGGGAAACCGAGGTATATAAATGTATGGAGGGGTAAATTTGATGTTTTACTTTAGATAAACAAGAGCGTTGGGTGCAATGGTAAAAGGAAAGATACCAAATCGTTCTAAGCCTCAAAGAACTCATAAGTTAATAAAACATCACACTCGAATAAGTGAAAGTAATTTGTCAAGATAAATTTACAAAACCTTTGAAAACAAATTAACAAAAATATCATATATTATTAGGGAAATCTATGCAAAGTATAATGAGAAGGGACCTTTCTTATATAGGTAAGGAAGATCAATCTAAGAACTAGTCAAGGCCATAGATCAAGCCATAAATCAAGGAAAGAACTAGACAACAAAGAACTAGTCAAGACCATAGATTAAGGTAATAACTATAACTAATAACTAGATTATGATATCTAAATAAGATAAAACAAATATCCACACATAAGTGGGTGAGGATAAATAAAATAGAAGGTAAATAAAGTACCTAGGTGAACATGAGCTAAGGTAAACAACCTATTCTAACAAATGTTTGCCACTTGCAGAATGGTGGTATAATAATTAATTTCATACTTCATCCAAAATGTCTCCATTTCTCGACACTTTATGGGTACCATCCCCCATCACTCATATCTACCTGAAGTTAAAACATAATGTGATAGAAATTAAAGATCACATTTAGCACCAATATGAGGTACTCTCTAGCCTTGGAGAGAATTTGGTAATGGCACAAAACCGCATGAAGCAACAGGTTGATCAACACCGTAGTGAGTGACAATTTGAAGCGCGAGACAATTTTTTTGTATGGTTGTATCCATATAAGCAATTTTCCTTAAAACAATAGAAGAAGGATAATAAACTTGCACCTAAATATTATGGTCCTTACCAAGTGTTGCAGAAAATTGGTAGTGTGGCATATAAGTTGAGCTCCCTCAAGGAATTAAAATACACCCAGCTTTTTCATGTTTCTTTCTTGAAAAAGTCATCAGGCACCACATTTCAACCCAATCAATTCTTCTTGAACTAGATGAGGAGGGATAGATCATATTGGAACTTGGAGGTATTCTTCAGATACACACCAAAAGACTGAGGACCAAATTCATTACCGAGTATTTGATCAAGTGGAAGAATATGAATAGTGAGGATGCAACATGGGAAGATGAAGCATTTCGCACCAACATCTAGGGCTGGCTAACATTGGATAAAAATTTCTTCGAAGGGGATGGGCATATTATGACCTTATTTCTATAGGCTATATTAGATATGTAGTGTCGACTTGTGGCTTATATAATCTCTCTTCTTTTCATATACCATTCATTTATGCTTTTATATGTTTAGTAGGTTGGCCTTGGTGTTAGCCATAACATAAGAATGGTATATATAGGTGGTAGTAAGGAGTAGTTAATCATCATATTGAGCATTTGAGTCTTATTGCATGGTTTTGAGTTTTCCCCCTCAAAGTGGCTAAGCTATTATACTTACATATTGTGATCTTTTATCTACAATTTGGTGTTCCTTAGTGTTATGTTGTTGTTGATATTAAGATTTATCCAAGTAATTTCATTACAATGTGCATTTGGCTAGATGGTTGTGCATTTGTTTTGTTTTTGGACTTATGATGAACCCCATTTAAATGGAAATTTTGAAATTTTTCAAAAGTGTTACTTTGCGTGATTCATTGCCCTCATCGTGATCGTCTCATTTTTGTGATCGTTCGGTCTTCATTTCGTCCTTTTCGGGTGAGAACTCCTCCCGCCAGGCTTTAAATTGCATTAAAATACATTAAAATTAATTAATTAATATTTAATTAATTAATTGCTCTTTGTTTGATAAAATTAATTTTTAAATAACTTGGGAGTATTTAATTAAATAAATATTAATTAAAATTCATTCGACAATTTTTTTATTTTATTGCCAGGGAAGTAAGCTTTGTGCTTCTAACTGCCGGGAATGCCAATTTGGCTTCCCAAGCCCGGATTTCCCTTTTCCTGGCAATTTTATTTTAATTTCCCGCTTGTGGGATTTTCTCCACCAATTGCCAAATCATGGATTGGCAAACGGGCAAGAAATCTCCCAATTTCCCACATGGGGAAATTGAACGGAGATTGCCAACCCACTTTGCCATTCCCGTTGGCAATTGGCCGTTGCTTTCCCCATTCCCCCTCGGCAATTAATTCCACTACCCGGGAAGAGAGGAAGTTGGATTAATCCTCATAACTTCCTCCGTCAAACTCGTTGGAAGAAGTCGAAGCTTTCCGATTGCTTCTTATTTCTTCTAAAGAACATAATATTTTATCACATCCCACAATATTGAGACCATTGCAAAGGATAAAACACAGCCATAGAAATCAATGCATTCACCAGGAAGTGTAAGAAACAAGAATATTATTTCCTAAAGCTTTCACAGATCTAAAGCCAAAGCCATACGCATTGGAGAAGGAGGACAATTTTTCAATGAAGAAAGAAATCAAAAATTAAAACAAATTCAAAGGAGGTTGGGCGCTGAAGAAAGGAAGAAGAGAACATATGATTTGCGCAGGTTTTAAAGAAGGAAGTCATCATGATCCAAGCTCCACGCAGTAGGAAGGGACAGAAGGAGAGAGCAGCCAACAGTCCAAATCCAAGCTCCACGCACCTGTCCACAGTCCCACGCAAGTGAAAGTAGAAGACAAAGAGTAAAATCCACGCATTGGCCAAAGAGGAAGAGAGAAATTCACGCCAAGAAGGAGGAATATCCATCATCTGTCTACGCAGCCTGAAGGAGGAGAAGGCAGAAGCTTTCCACGCATAGGAAAGGAAAAAAATAGCAAAGGAAGACAACAAGGAACAGTTTTTCCAACGCCTGGAGGGGAGTTTCCACATGCCAAGGGGAAGGTGGAGCGGTTCGGGCAATAAATCAGGAAGAAAAACAGTCTCCACACAGCCAAAGAACAACTCATTCATTTCCACGCATCATCTATAGGAGGAATTTCATGCAAAAAGAAAAACCCAAGCTAAATTTCAAAAAATTTCAAAAGCATAAAAGCAAGAAGGATCCACATGCCATGAGGTAAAAAGCAAAGGAATATTTTCACACACATTTTCCAAGCAATCCACACTAAGAGGAGAAGCAACCCAAAAGAGGAATTCACAACAAAATACCCACGCATGCATAAGAGGAAATAAGTGAAAACCATCCAAAGGACAAACGAATAAATAATATGGGCCCATGTATTTGGTTTTGATTTCCATGCACCAATCAAGAACAGTTCCACGCATAGAGTTAAAAGAAGCTTGTTCACGCAAGAGAAATCACGTTTAAAAAATTCAAATAGCAAACAATAAGGAAAGAAGGTGAATGAAACTAGTTTCAACACATGCATTTGATTTCTCCACGCATTTGTAGAAGGATCAAGCAAGTGTACTCGCGCATCTATCAAAGGATCGCAAGGAAGAAGTAAATCTCAAAGTACGCGGTCATTAAAATCAGGCATTTTTACATGCAAATAATAAGTTACGATTCACTCATATCAAGGAGAATTTGCTCTGGAGAATTAAATAAAAATTGGAATATTAAAATCGGGTGATTTTATTTATTTTTAAAAAAAAATAAATCAATTAATAATTCGAAAATTGTAATCGGGACTATTTATTATTATTGTTATTGTTTTTAAAATAATAATAAAATCGAATCATCATGTTTTTTGACCGATGGGGATTTCGAGACTGAGACCCGACCCCACTTTTGCATTGTTTTGCGTGCCTGAGTCATTCTTTTTGTAAAATTCATAATGGCCGAAAAAATCTAACAAATCTGCAGGGAGATCGAGGAAGCCAGTGGAGAAATCAAACAAATCCACCCTGAAGTATGAATTTCAAGGAATTATCCCTCCTAGTTCCATTAAGTCAGCATATGACAACATCACTGATACAAATCTGGGTCACATCAATGTGCAACAATTCTGCGAGTGGGTGAAAACTGAAGGCAAAACCATTTTCTCAGATAGACTTTACCATAGTGGTCTACCCCAAGCAACAACATTTCCTATCTCGGTGCAATGTCCGGAATTGGTTATCGCTTGCGGAGCATTATGATCCTGAGAGACGAGGAATTTTTAAAGATAATCGAGCCTTTCCTCTTAATCACACCAGAGCACATTGAGGAATTGCTCAGCATACCCGACTTTCCCGAGAATGCGGATATCACTCGCCAGTCAGCACAAGAATTTATGGGATGAAGAACCCCTGAGATGGAGCAAGATGGTTAATAACAATTGGTTAGTAACCAAGAGACCTCGAATTGACAGGCTTCCCAAAGAACTGTACCGTTGAGTTCGTGGAAGAAATCGGGGACATGATTACTCTCCTAAGTCGAAGTTTTTGGTCTACCTTCTGCTAGGATTTTCCACCCATGGATGTATCAATTTATCTGTATCATCCTAGCCAAGAAAGAGTTTGTGGATTGGGCCACCATCATCAGTAACACCCTTCACAAACAATTGATAGAAGTTAAGATGACTGGATGCTTCTACATGACATCGTATTTGACTTATGTAGTAGCAAGAAGAAAGCTATTTTTGGGACTTGAAACGAGAGGAGTCATGGGGCCGTCAAATAGTGTTTTTCATTATTACCTCAACTCAGTTTCAAAAATAGTTCTCACCATTTTAGAAGAGTCAACGATGCATTCACCTTCCGCGTGATTCGGAACCTGAATCGGAATATTGAGGAAAGGTTTTCTAAAGAAGCCATGAGTGTCATTTCCCAATGGGGAACCTGGTTTATTCAATTTTCATCTTTTTCCTACATTCACGTGAGTGGCTTTACTGGTACCCCGTGGAAACTTCCTAAGTACGTCAGTGATAGATGGGCATTAATGGAGCTGGCGCGACAATTATTCCAAGTTCACTGCCTTCTTAGTGACAAGCACCGTTCAGGAATTCATTTCCCAATCCAAATCGGGGAATACCAATGTCCAAATCTTTTCAGTGCACAACTCATGGAAAAAGAGTTCGCTCTCATAACCATCCATCCATATGTGAAGAGAGCCCAGTTTGATATCAATGGATATATGCAAAAGATTCTGGGAGCAAAGTATCAACATAATCCTACCATGGAAGATTTTTGGGCTGCTTGTTTGGATGAACATGAGGTAAGAAGACGAGAGTACTCTCACCTAACACTTGCTCAGATCAAGGCCTTCCGCATCAAGAGCCCTCCCGATTCATTCATAAATGATGATGAGGATGTCATTGATCCCTCATATGATGCAGTTGCTTTTACCCCATTGCCTCGAATCGACTGGACCAAAAGAGATGAATTTTCTCTTGATGGCAAGAATCAACCAATTATTGAAAGAAGCATATCTTGGTATGACAGAGAACTTGCCAAGTTGCAATCAATTCCAAGATCATGTTTCGGGATCACAAAAATTGCCAACACGAGGGGGCCTCCATTTGACCAAAGTCTCTTCTCGATCAACCTCTGTACCATCCAATCATACACAACAAGCAAGAAAGGAGTGGTTGCCAAAATCCACTTCGCCAAGTAACGTGTCACGAGGAGAAAGATCTAAAGATCCTAACCCCGAAGAAGGAAGAGAGTGTGTCCGGATTTTCTACCTCGAGTAGAGATTCTTCTACCCACATCGTTAATAGTGCTCAGAAGCTAGTGGCAAATGATCCTCAGCCATGCTTCGAACAAGCATCCACTCAGGTGTAGGTAATTCAAATATCAAACACTTCGGAGCATGTAGTTCATGAAGGGATTTCCCAAAATCTCCCGAATAATCAAGAAGTGGATATTGAGGTTGTTTCTCCTCAAATCGAGGTCGTAGATAGGATTCAAGCAGGATCTCATGATGTCGAGAATAATGAGAATATTGATTCGAGCTCTAGGATTTTATATGTGAAATAGTGCATGATACTCCTTCCTGGGTTGATTCCGAGGTTAAGAAAAGGAAGAGGGTTGTCAAGGCAATTGACATTGATTTTGATGCCCTTTTCAAACTTTCAAATGATGTCATTCCAAAGAAGCCTAAGGTGCTTTCTCGAATAATGGTGGATAGTGACGGAAATAGGTTTTGCAGATCTCGCCATCCCACAAGTTGATAAGGAGCGTGATGCCATGACACCTACTGATTATGAAGTTTCCAGACTTGGACTTGGGAGGTCTACATTAGAAAGTGACATGGCGATGGCTCGAGATTCAATTGATATCGTGCTAAAGAGACTTGAGAAATATAAGTCTCAAAACTCTCAGCTCAAGGCCGAAAAGAATCAATTGGTGGAATATGTTCAACATTTGATAAATCCCATATCATCCACTTTCCCAGTACCTGATGCAGTGGCTGCCCCAGATGAAGATACTCTCAATTTGTCAAAAGAAATAAACACATTGGGCCATGTCACTAAAACTTGGCTTTCAGAGATTCTCATTTTAGGCCAGGGACGATCAAGACCCATGGTTAAGCTTCATGAAGATGTCAGTGCGTATCTTGATCCAATTCTTTCTTTCAAAGAAACTTTTGTTTCTACTATATCAAATTTGGATGAGATATTGCCCAGTTTATAGGAGATGACAAGTATGGAATCTTCAGTTTTAGCTATTGAAGGAATTCTCGAATTTGAACATCGAGGGACACGTTTTCTTTGGTGTCTGCATCTCAAATCAAGAAAGACGCTTCTCGAGGATTCTATGATCCATTATGAAAGCATGTGCAATGAAGCCTTCACTTCACTCTCCTTGATTCAAGAATTCATGGTTGAGATTCCTTGTAACCTCGTAAATGAGCATAATCAAAGGTGTTCATCGGAGCAGGTGGAAGAGCAATTTTCACAATTGTTTAAGGACATGTACACTCCCGCCAACAATTTCTCGTCAGTTTCAATGGAGCGGTGCATCAAATTAAAGAACTTATTTGAGAACGCTCAATCCAAAATTGTTAATTTAAATGATATGCCAAGTAGAATTCTTGAATTGCAGGTATTTTGTGAGGCTATTCTTCGACCAAGTGAACCTCCAGAAGAAGAAAAGATGTTTGAAACTTTGGGAAGGTTTAGATCCTTTCAACTGGCAAAAGCGGCAGATCCTAATTTCACCGGCGGTTCAGGGAGTTAATTTTCTTAGTATCTAACGAAGTGGGAGAGTCCATTTCTCATACGCTTGAGATAGGTGGACCCCATTTCAATGGATAAGGCACTGGTTATTATTGTATATTTTAAAAGGTGTTGTTATTTGTTTTGGGAAACTATGGATATTTTAAGTAATTTCTATTTTTGGGTTGTCTTTAATAAAGTTGTTGAAAAAGTCAAAGGTCACTTAAGTGCCTTATTTAATGATCATGTAAAACCCTAACTACTTTGTAACCAACTTTTGGGTTATAAAAGGAAGTGAGGGGCTCATTTGTAAAGGGTGACTTTGAGAGAGGAGAAGAAATACTTTTGTGTGCAAGCTTTGTTTCAGAAGAAACTTTGTGTTCTTTTGTGAAAAACATTTTGGAGTTAATGAAATACGAACTTTGTGTCTCATTCATTGTCTCTTGTAACATTTGATGTTCTTATGTTCATTAGATGTTAGGTGTTTGAATCTTGCATGCAAATATTATCTTTGATCTTATTGTCAACGTTATTAATCGGTTGTTCTAGTTCACAGTGATCAAGCTCTGATTATCTACTTGCTCATGTGTGTTCCCTTTTACACGTTCTTGTTTGGCTAACTCAAACTCCGTTTTATTTGTGTTAGTTATTCATCTTTCTTCCTCATGCAATATTAGGCTCTGTTTTACCTAACTCTTGCATGTTCCTTCCATTCATTCCATTTCACTCCTTTCCTTCATTCCATTCCATCTCCCTCATTCACTTTTCTTTCCATTGATGTTCCAAAACTACAAGGAGGAAATATGACCAACATAATTAGAGATGCATCTTTAGTTCAGTTCTCTTCAATCATTTAATGATTTGAAGAATCTTCTAGAGGTGATTGACTCCTTCCAAGGAGTCAATCATAGATCCTCTCTTCAGTTGTCAAGAATATTTCAAGTTCAAACACTTCATGAACTGCTCCCACCATTAATGTATTTCTAGAAATAGATAGCATTGTTAGTTAAACAATCAGTTAGATTTAGACGTAGTCATTTGGAATAACTAGATCTCTGGAGAGACTAGGACTTCTCTTGTATAAAAGAGATGATGTAACTAGACTTAGGGGTTCAATCTTTCAGTTGTACAAGCACATTTCTAATTCAATAAAGATTGCAGATTTAGGAGGAAGTTTAGTTGTTTGAGTTTTAGTTCAGATCCTTATCAAAGGGCAGGAGCAAGGGCCACTCCTACCCAACAAAAGGGGGATTCACAGTTGTTTCTTTTCTATTTTATTTATGAGTTGTTTGTTTTATAGTTTATTATATTCTTGAATGCAATGCAATTTCCATTATGAATGCTTAGTGAGTTTTTCCAGTCAATATTTCAATTCCAGTATTTCATTTCAAGCATTTCATTTTTAATCACAATCATCTCATTAATTAATCGCTTTTATAATTAAAACTTGTGTTGAGCTTGCATTCTTACTGTCCCCTTTGTTGTAAACAACCTTGGACACTACCATGGATTGACAGAATAACTTGATTAAAGTACAAGCATTAACAACCCTTGTCAACTTACTTTAAATGTAAACACTCTAAAACTGTACCTTTCCCTATGTTTTGGCTACTTGATTTTCTATCTTTTTGATGCATGCTTTATTTTGTATGTTGAGTTATTTTGAGCTTGTGTGCAGGTTTGTTATTTGGATTTTAGCACATGTTTCATTCTTTCTTTCCATGTGGCGTAGAATTTATTCTTCTTGGTATTCATGCCTTTTTTGCATTTTAGCTATCCATTTCTTCCAACATGTTTCCACATTTCTATGCATTTTGGGATTTTTTCCCTTCCACGCTTTCTTGGCTTTATTCTTATCTCTTTATTTTCTTTCACATAGGTCTTTTCTCTCTTTCCATGCATACATCCAACCTTGTGCATTTTGAGTGCTTTCTTTTACGTAAGTTGTATTGTGATTGTTATCTTGAAGCTAAATCTTCATGGCTTTGAGGGAATAACGTGGCTTGCTTAGCATGAGCTCCACGGTTAAATATGACTCTTCCAAATACCAATCAACGTAGTTTGGATATCATTTAAATTTTTCGAGGTTTTTGAATCTCCTTCTTGGCTTAAAATTTTGAATGATAATCCTTCGCTCACTGTTGTCCAAGGTACGTGGATGATCTTCAATTTCCTCTTGTCAACAACCAATTTATAATTTGGATTCTTCCTTGTCCATTTGGATTTTTAATGCAAGGGTTGAAATCCTTGAGTCGTGTGTTCTGTGAATAAGTGATTCTTTAACATGTAGACATATGAAATCAAAAGTTTTGTGCCTCCGATAACCATTTCTATCAATAATGAGAAGTGGAGAATTAATACGAAAGAGGGAGAGAGAGGGAAGTGGAAAGTGGGGAAATGGGTTGAGTTTTTCCTTTTACCAATTTTGGAATTTGCAAAACTCCCTCTTGGATATGTGGGAGAAATTTATCGCGTGGGTCTTATGCGAGGGGTTTTAATTCTTATCTGATTAACAAGTGATAGATGGTGAAGTGGGAGTGAACTCCCACTTCACTCTTTGTCATTTATCAGTTTAATTAATTAAAACAACTAATTAATGTTATTACTGAAATTAACATAATTAATTTAATAATTATATGAGGAATTTAATTAATAAAAATAAGCAATGTTAATTAATTACCTTGATTTAATTATTTAAAGTAAATTGATTAATAACATTAATTAAACTAATATAAGTAATCAATTAATTTTAAATAATTAAATTAAAATCATTAATTTAATTATTAGTGTTACTTTGTGAGGAGCATGAGGGTATAAGATGTGAGGAATAATGACAACAATAATGTGAATGTGAAGGTGTAACATTACAATGTTCGGCGGGTTTTAGAGAAGATAGAGGACAATGGCATCACAAAATGGTACATATTAATCAATTGGTGTGACATGTTAACATGAAAAGTTTAATTTTTTTGAAAATTTGACAATTAAAATTTTATGATAACAAATATCTTATGAAAAACAACTCTTAAATTGATCCATGACAACAATCTAAAAAATATTTTTTTCTTAGAAAATTCAACTTCAAACTCAATATTCCAACCCCTAAAATGATCACATAATCTCTTTTTCAAAAGAGATGAAACTTTTTATGTGGAGTTGACGAAATCCAAGTGGTAGCTGAAAAAATGATTTGTGGTCATGATTAAATGCATTAGAATGAAGTGGAATTCATTTTGAGTGATTTATAAGTTAGTTGGGTTCATTTACATGAAAAATGGAATATTTTTCTTGTAAAATGCATGAACATTCATGTTCTCGAGCCCAAAACTAAATGCTTATACAAAATGGAGAAATTTTAGGTACACATAGATTGTAATTACACAACCACGAAAAATGGATAGCAAGAATTATAGTGATATTATAATAATACCATGGTGGTTAGCAAATGTTTTTGTTATAACAAAAAAGTAGCACCATAGGATTTTCTCATTACAAATCCCTACTTTTTGCTAACATGGGACTATCTCCATGTTGTGGGACTTGCGAATTGATATAAAGCTCCAGAGAAGACCGGTTCCTCTATGTAATCTTGATACTAAAACTACTCCTAAATAAGGAAATGTAGCTAACTAATCCTAAACTAACAATTCCAAGGGACCATGGAGAGAGAAAAGGGTTAGAAAGATGCATAAAAGGGAAATCCCAAGCTAAGTGGTGATAACACCATTTAAAAGGGTGATTGTTCTCCATAGGGGAAAGAAAGAGAGAAAACATGTGAAAAGGGCAGATATATGTGCCAAAGACAAAAATCATGTAGACTGAACTTTCCCACACATTGATAACACATAAAAATGAGAACTGCAAATAGGAAATACACACAACATGCAAAAAATGAACAAAGAGGCAAGATACAATAAAATGAGAAAAGGACAAACAAATGTGCCACAAAGCCCGATTTTATTTCTTGAAATATGCATAGACCATTACATTCTTGGTAGAAGGTGAGAATACATTATAGAGACCAAATTAGAGGTCTAAAACTCATGGGAATTTGGCCACCATTTTGGCATGGTGTCATTACAACAAAAGTCTCTCTTAAATAAGCATCAATTTTACAATATATAGAAGAATGGAGAGAGAGAAGAGGGAAAAGAGAGGGAAAGAGATTAGATTTGATCTTACCATTAATGAAAATATCTGTTTTTCCCTGTAACATGGCTTTCAAGCTTCAACCACATCAATCATCCATTAATCTCTGAAAAACATCATGGGCACCTTGTCAAACCCATTCCCCAATGTCCTTTTTCTTCTAGGAGAAGGTAAGAGCCCCATACTTCATCAATTTGGGTGGTTGAGTCATCTGTAACTTCCATTTAATGCCTAAACTATTTTTCCTCTTTTCTACCTAATAAACGCCATCAATTTTTGATTTTGATGATGCCAAATTAAAGGGCTCGAGGAGACCTTTCCAATGAGACCAATTTTGTGTGATTTAGATCTCTAGAGCAAAAGATGTGGCCATTTAAATTTTGCATGTCGGGATGAACAAAAGAGTGACACATGGCAACATTTGATTGGCTTAGATATTTTTCTCCGTATACATGTTAATTTATTTTCCTTTACCACATGTTGGCATTTTATTGGTTGTGGGGGAAAGTTTTTCCTATGTGTGCATTGTGCGCATAGGTATGTTCCATTATGAAATGTGAGCCAATAAAAATGTCACATACCTTCACAGTTTCAAACTGTTATTTTACTTAGACCGCCACCATGAAACATGAGCCAATAGGAAATATCCATGCTTCTCACATTGTCAGACTATTCTTTTATCCTTCCTAACAACCATGAAATGTGAGCCAATGAGAAAGCTCCACATTTCCGCAATGTCAATCTATTCTTTTATCCTTATTGATAACCACAAAACATGAGCCAATGAGAAAGCTCCATGCTCCTCACAATCCTCGATATCCCCTTTTGACCATTGTCATGAGCCAATGAGAAAGCTCCATGCTCCTCACAATGTCAAAACTTGGATATCCCCTTCCATTACAAAACATGATCCAATAGGAAAGCTCCATGTATGCCACATGTTCACCTTTCATTGGTTTCACCTTCACATCACAACTTCTATCTGGGAAGACTTAAAATGATTGGCTCCGCACGTTTTTTTTCTTACTTTCATCTACGATGCATGTCCTTGTTGACTCGCCAACCTTTCCCAAACCTAACGCCCTTATGAATCCTAACTCATTCCGCATACTTTACATCAATGGGATCCCATCTACTCGCCGCACCTGGAGTGGTGACGTGTGTCCACCATTGGTTGTTGATCTTGCACTATTTGTCCATCTTTTTCTTCATTCGCGTTTCCCATTGACCTTGCTAACTTTTTCTACCCCGTCGCAGACCTAAAACTCTATCCACTCCAACTAATTCTTGGGACTTAAGGTCCGCAGATCCCAAATGCTATGAAGAGACCTGGAATCCTACCACGTGACTCGTTGCTTAATATTTGGCATTAAAATTAACTGCCAAATTAACGTCACATGGCCTCTTAAATATAACCCACTAATGAATTAGTTGAGCCTCCGTAGGTTTTTAAATTCCAACGACCGGTGTTTGGTGGTGTATACCTTTGATGAGCATTTGAATGTCTCAGGATTTGTTTAAATGGCTAATTCCATTTTAAATAAGTTATCCAAATTAGCCCTGGGAATTTTATAAATTAGATGAAGAGACCATTAGCCTTAAAGCATCCATTAGACATGGATTCGAGCCCAAAACTTTAAAACTTATCTAAATTTGAATTTTTCTTACCCTAAGCCTGCTCAAACACTACATGGACTTAGTACCGATCTAAAGCTGCCTTGGGGTGCTCTTAAAGCCGTTTTTGGGATTTTTGATATATTTTGTAAACTATCCCAAAAATTGAAATTTTTTACCAAGGAAGAGGCACAAGGAACTATGAACTGAATACGATCTTGGGGCCAAAAAATGCACTTTAAAAGCTGCCCCAAAATCTGATTTGCCTCATAGAACTTGCTTTGAACTAGACTAAATGAAGTTGATCTTATGGGCTCTAAATAAAACTTGGAAATTTCCCAACTTATGTGATTTGGTCCTGAAATGAACTATGTACAACAACTAAAGGCAAAAACTATGTACAAAACATTAAAATCATACAATGGAAGACATGAAGAGTGTGCATGAGCACTTCTTTTGCAAAAATCAAACCTACCTACTCTACTCTAACCAAAGGAAAAGGGAGCTAAACAAAACCTGCAACAAGTTGTGAGAAATAACATCCTTTCCTCACAAAATGCGGCCATGTAAATAATTTGGAAATGGACATGGACTTTAATGAGAGTGGAAAACTATGAAGAAGTTGGTTTTCCACTTTTCCCAAATTATCAAAAAAAAATGAAATGAATACCTCTTTTAGTTTTTTTGCATTTGGATTTGAGAGGTATTGTAGTTGATATTTGGAGCATTGAATTTATTCCTCATGCTTTGAAGTGAGCATGACTAGTGGCAACTCGTCTTTAGATCTAGACTAGGAAAATATTTGATTGGGCTTGGGCTGATCCTATGAATTTTCCCATCTTCTTTGTGTAGAACTCCATGAATGGAGCTCAAAGGAGAAATTTCTTCCTTTCCTCATCATTGAGCATGTCTATAAGTTGATTCAAACTTTTTATTCTTCTAAAAACAACTTTTTCTCTTCCATGATGACTGATTTAGTAATGGTGTCATCGTCTTCCTCCTTTTCCTCTTCATGAGGACTTTTTAGGCAAGATCTTCATGGATTTTATCCTCCATGGTGGGCTCATCAACAAAATCAGGTTCAACAAAGGATGAAGGAAAATATGGATCTGAATTGTTACCATCAAAATAAAGCAAGAAACTTTCTATGATCTCCTCTTCATCCAAAACCTTTGAATTTGATTTGTTATCCTCCATAGTTGATTCCTGAATATAAATCAACAGCCTACAAGAATATGGTTCCATGATGCACACTACACTCAGAACATAGAGATTTTTCATCATCTTCTTCTTGTTCTTTCTCTTCTGCAAAATCAGCCTCCACCTTTTGTACTTCAGCCCAATCCTTGTTGAAGGTTTTACTAGTTGTGGCATCTGATTGGTTTTAAATTTTGCATCCCAATACTTCAAATTTATTATGAGTTATTCTTTTTGGGATCTTCATTTTTATTCCCTCTTTTGAATGATTCTCTAGTTATTTTCTTCCCAAAATGGGTTTGGGGATGTGAGAGGAGGGAGGAGGGATGGGCAGCATACAACATGATTTTGTAATTTTTGAGGTGGAAGGGAAGGTCCAAAATCTTCTGTGGAGGAGAGGGGATGGAAGGAGAAGCCTTGAGGAAGCTAGGAACTTTCACATTGGGTTGAGGTGGTTGATAAGGGATGGGTGTTGGATATTGACAAGGAAGGTAAGTGGGAACATCCCATTGACATGGTTCCTCAACCTTAGATTGACCAGCCTCTAATGCTTACAATGAAGAAATAAAATCAACCATTTGAGTGAAGGATTCACTCATTACCTCAAGCCTTTGTTGTGGGCTAAGAAAACTAGGTATAAGACCTCCCCATGGATAGGGATGCCTAAAACTAGGTAGTTTAGCATGCAAGATTTTATTTTCCCCTGACATGACCTTATAAGATTTGCTCCATTCTTTGAATTCTTCCTTCAAAATATTCTTCAGGTTTAGGATGGCCTCCCAAGTCCATATACTCATAAGAACATGCATAATCCATCTTATCTTCATCAAAAATCTGATTTGGAGGTGTGTAATATCAACTTGAAGAAGAATTTTGGAAGGATGGATGTTGATTTGATAATGGATACTACTATGTGAATGAGAGTTCTAGTGAGGAAATGAAGTCATGATTGCATAACTTCATGGGAAAGAGAAATGAAATGATGGAAAGAAAGGAAATGGTCTGCTGAATGAGAAAAATGGGTTTTTTGACCAAGTGGAGTCGTTAGATGTTCTTGAAACTACCTCAAAAAGTTGAAATCTCACTAAGAACATGTCACACTTGATGAAATGAAGTGTACACCAAGATGTTGCAATGGAACACATGAAAAATATAAATCTTTCAATACTTGTCCCACCGGGCATGCCAAAATGTTATAATAAAAAATTAGAATTATAGGATTTTCTTATACATGATATCCCTACTTTTTTCTAAGATGGGATTATCTCAAGTTGTGGGACTTGCGAACTGAGACAAACCTCCAGAGAAGGCCGGTTCCTATGCCTAATCCTAATGCTAAAACTACTCTTAAAGAAGGAAATGCAACTAACTAATCCTAAACTAACAATTCCAAGGGACTAAGGAGAGAGAAAAGGGTTAGAAAGATGCATGAAATGGAAATCCTAAGCTAACAAGAGGTGATAGCACTAGAAAAGGGTGATTTCTCTCCACAAGGGGAAGGAAAGAGAGAAAACATGGGAGAGAGGGAAGACATATGTGCCATGACAAGAACCATGCAAACTGAACTTTCCCACGCACATTTATAAAATAGAAAAATGGGACCTACAAGTAGGAAATACACACAACATGCAAAAATGAACAGAGAGGAAAGATATAATAAAATGAGAAAAGGAAAGACAGATGTGCCACAAATCCCGATTTTATTGCTTGAAATATGCACAAACCATTACATTCCTAAGAGAGAAGACGAGAATCCATTACAGAGGAAAATCTAGGGGTCTGAAACTCATGGGAAGTTTTCCATCATTTGGCATGGTTCCATTACAACAAAGAGTGCTCTCTCGAAAGAAGCATCAATTTTACAATATATATAGAATAATGGAGAGAGAGAAGAGGGAAAAGAGAGGGAAAGAGATAGGATTTGATTTTTCCATTAATGAAAATCTCTATTTTTTCCCGTAACATGGATTTTAAGATTCAACCACCATCAATCATGCATTGATCTCTGAAAAACATCATGGGCACCCTGTCAAACTCATTCCCAATGTCCTTTTTCTTCTAGGATAAGGTAAGAGCACCATACTTCATCAATTTGGGTGGTTGAGCCGTCTATAATTACACATTAATGCCCAAACTATTTTTCCCTTTTCTTCTTACCAAACACCACCAATTTCTTATTCTAATGATGTCAAATTGAAGGGATCGAGGATACCTTTCCAACGAGACCAATTTTATGTGATTTGGAGCTCTAGAGTGAAATATATGGCCATTTGAATATTTACATGTTAAGATGAACAAGGAGTGACGCGTGGCAATGTTTGATTGGCTCGGGAATTTCCTTTTCCTATGTATTACTTGATTTTTCTTTACCACGTGCTAGCCTTTCATTGGTTGTGGGGCGAGCTTTTCCTACGCAAGGGTGGTTCATTTTAAGAGACCTTTTAGAAATTGGAGGTGGAAAATACCTGGCGAATATCCCCGTAACCGATTTCACTGAAAGACAAATTTACCAATTTTTCAGAATTGAATTTTTACCCACTTTTTTTGAGTTAGAGAGACTACAGAGTTGTAAATGATGACACGTGGTTGACGGGTGTTAACAAGCCTTGTTGATGTGCTCCAACAAGCCTTCAAAACTCGGGTTTTGTCCTATAAATACCCTCTCTCCCTTGGTCATTTTTAGGTTTACACTTTCCGGATCTCAAATTTTCTTGTATACAAGAATCCATTATCTAGGTCAGTACAATTAAGCTCAAGGACAACTACAATGGTGACTACAAGTGCATCCCAAGCTCGAGACAAAAATCAAGAGGAAAATTCAGTCAACGCACATGTTCTATCAATGGGCAAGATAGTCTATAGGAACTGTTTGTGCCCCCACATCCAGACTGTTTTACAAATGAATTCGGAATACAAGGATTTGATCGATGCGTGTGAGTTTGGTGGGCTCGTTAAGATGCCCCATTTCAAAACAGACCAAGATATTTTGAACTACCTTCTCTCCTCATACAATATAGAGGACGGTTTGTTTAATGTTACTGTGGATGATGGCTGATTATTTCAATTTGGTATTGACCCAACTAATATTCATCGGTTTATAGGCCTCCCATTCAAAAATTTACCCATTGTTACAATGAAGGAAACACTCATTGAAGATGATAAGAAATATCTCAAATCAACTTTTAGTTTCCATGTTGATTGTAAGTGTAAATTGTTTTCATTCGTCATTTTGTATTCAATTTTTTTATTTTGGTACAATTCAAATTTATATTAATTCCAACGGTTTTTGGCATTTACAGCTCATGTCAATAAATCCAGACGTGGTGTGGATACACAAGGAATTGCACACCACTTTCTTGCTGCTATGATTTCCTTCTTTCAATCCAGAATAGTTTTGTAGGGTCGGCAAATAGATATACCAAACTGGGCCATTGCATACATTCTTGCAACTATCACAAAGCAAAAATTTGATTGGTGCACCTTTTTATCAAAAATAAGAACTGACATTACAAATGCAAAGCTTTCAGAAAAACCAGTCATTCACACCACAAACTATCTCCTTGGCCTTTATTACGAGGCTCTTTTAAATTTAAAAGACAAACCAATTCCCACTTGCATGGACAAGGTGTTGATGAATTTGTCAATTCCATTTCAAGAACAACAAGTATAAACTATAAAGTTTGTATTTTGACATTAGACTAACAACAAGTATTAACTATTTACTGTTTGCAACTTTGCAGAGAAGATTTTTGGAGGCCCTTCCCTGAAAAAAGGCGGCATCAAGAGGAAGATGCCAATAACACGCTGAGGCATCGGGAGATTCATAATCTGAAATGGAAGCTCACTCATCTCCGAACCGCCAACCGTTTGAATTCGTTAAACGCTAGAGAAGTAATACCCTTACATGTATTATTTACAAATTCCAAATTTGTATTTTCATTTTCCCATTTAAATTTTACCATATTGAATTGACATACAATCGTATGTTGATGACATTGTAAGGGCTTTGACCATACACATGCTTCTCAAAGTCAATCGTCTTCCCCAACTCACTCAGTTCAGTCGCATGCATTTGTGTCTTCTCAACAACCACCTCAAGCAATCCCAACAACAGACAACTCAAAAACCACCAATTACTACTCCAACATGGCCACCTCAAGCACCGCGACAAGCTACCCCTCAACAACAAGGTACAAGTTTTGAATAGTACTTCATTTAATTTTGTAGTTTTTGCATAGTTTTCTAGTTTTTCATATGATTTTTCTTGAACTTTTTAGCACATTGCAGTCCTCCGCCTTCTATACAAATAGTGGCACCCCCTCCTCAACCAATAATATTCAAAATGCCAACCAGAGGATCAAGAAAAAATAACATTGGTAAACGCATGCCAATTCCTCTCCGGCCCTAATGGGATACTAAACATTGCCTCCTCATTTCACATTTCAACCCTCTCACTTGGTGGCTTACCCAAGATAAAGCGGCTATATCGTTTTAAATAATATAAATTTAGATGAAGATTACTTAGGCATTGATAGTAATGACCCAACATAATTTTTCAATACACGTGAGATTATTCAAGGCCAGCAGGTATACTTCTATTTCAACATAATTTATTCTACTTTCACCGCATTTCACTTTAGATTTATTTGTTTGAATATTGCTTTATTTTATCACAAACAAGATTAGGCCACCCAAAGGCGTAAAACAAGTAGAATCGATCAACCCGAAAGCCCCCATACCTCTCCAGCAAGATCATCTTCTTTAGATACAGATGGTGAACAGTTGTTACCTTTTCCTTTAGAGAACTTAATTGGTTATGATTTTCAATCCCATGTCGATGATTTTATTCTACCTCATATCAGTCAGCTCATAGAATGGGAGAGAAGGGCTAAAGTACTTATCAATGAGATAATAAGTCGTTATGAAAATTATTGGCAAAGGGATAGTTTATACGCTGCAGTATAGAATCAACCTGCGAAGATGGATTCCTTACTTACCCAAGTAAGAAGTGGGACTGTCATGTATAAAAACAACTATAAAGACGACATTTTGGATAAGACATTAAACAAATTAGAAAATATTAGTGCTGAGGCCCATGGATATTTTAACAAATGGTCTAAGGACAAGGATCTGGTAGCAGTTGCAAATGCCAAGAGAGATAGAGCAGTCGTAAGTATTATCACTTTCAAACAATATTTTTGTTGATTTGAAGTTTTCTTATTTTAGTAATATGTTGAATTGACATCACTTTTTTTGTGCAGTTGAAATATGAAAATTTGAAGAGTCAAACAAAGGTTTTCCAAGTTCACTTGGAAACGAAAGAATAGTTTATCCGCAACGAAGAATTTGAAGGAAAATATTGTTTTGGTTAACAAACAAAACAATACACTGAAGTGGATAATTAAAGAGCATGGCTTCGACCCTAAAATTTTATTCAAAACCAAGGTAGTTGCTGATCCAAATTTGCTATCCCTATAGACACCAAATTTGGGTCTTACGAAAACTCCGCACCCCCGTATCTCGTCCCGCAACCTAACCCTACCTCACCACCTAAACCTTACACATTGAATTATTTATTAATTACCTTATAATTAATAAATCCACATCTCCAACCCTACCACCTCACCTCACCACCTCACTATGACCTAGCCCTAACCCTAAACTAACCTAATTAAGACCTATGACTTGGTCAGACTCCACACCCATGACTCATTACCCTCACCCGCATCAAAACGAACCTAATAATGACTTAACCAAGCCCACAACTGATCCCTCAAGAGAAAAGGAGGAAAGTTGGCTATTTTACTAAAAATAGCCAACTTTGACCTAACCGACATCGGTCCCTACTCGACTGCGCGGTTACGTGAACCGCCATCGGTTCCCTCGTAAATGACCTCCCCAACCAAAATGAGGATCCAAAATTCCTGGCGCAGAGAAGGACGAGTGGGAAAGGGAGAAGAGATTGCAGAGAAGGGTATTGAGCCCACGACTGTAGATGAGCAACTAGATCACTGTCACACTCATCTAAACATTGGGAGAGTCGGAGGATAGCTTCATTAGATCACTTTCGATTGTTAGATCATCCCAACCGAGCCTTGCCTTCACCATCGCACTCTTTGGACTTGCATCCACATCGAAACTAGTAGTCCTTCCTGCATAAAAAGGAGCTCTTCACAAATCGGGTCCGATCTCTCTACGGTACGTGCACACCTTCCCAACACTCAATGGTATTCCTCCTAACCCTAACCCCTATCTCATTTCTCAAGAGAATGAAAGGATAGAATTAACTCTATTCTGAACAAAGTCTGTGTGAAACATTTTTTGCACGCTGGTGGGACTTGAACCTTTCTCAGTTTCTTTCTTTCTTGCTTGTTTTCATATAGGAGCACACTTGCTTTGTCTCTTTCTTCTAAATATTTGAAAAATATTTTGTCATATAGTAAAAGAACTTGTCTTTCTTTCGCATCTTTGCATTAGTGAAAGTCATCTTCTTAACCTCTTCTCTTTCTTTCGCTTCATCGAATATCATTTTCGATTTGGGTTTAAAACACGTGCATCACATTCTCTGCACGGGCTGTTTTTAATTCTAGTGAACGTAGATTAAGTAATGTGTCGTACACGTGGGAGTGATATCCACACTATTGATGAGAAATTAATCTTACTCTCACTGCACAACACATACCAAATCACATCATAATCTACACAACATCTCAAACATCCCCCTTTCTCGCGGTATTCCTCCGCCCGATTGAGGTAGCCTTACAAGCCAAAACAAACTTGACATCTCCGTTAGGTCTTTGTTTAGAATTGACATCATCTTGCGTCTAAGGCATAAGCCCAAAGTGATTAAAACTAATCCTAGGGTTTAGTCTCTTGATTTGCTTCTTGTGTATCTTGCTTGTTTTATTTTCTTTCAGTTTTGTTTCTTGGTTATACCACGTCTCAAATGATCACTTGAGAGCAGTTTGGTGGGTATACTAAGCCTTGTTATCCCCAAACTAGCACCTCTTACATTCTCTCTTTGCCTTCACAAAGTGACCGACACGGTCCTCTCTATCGACATCGGTTACTGATCGACACCGGCTATAGTCTAACAACATCGGTTACAAACCGATGCCGGTTCTCGTGTCTTACAGTTCTGAAAAACCAGCAACCTACCAATTCCAACATTTTGTTGCGGTTTCTATTTCTAATTGACTAATTCTCTCTGTTTTATCCTCTTGTCCATGGTTTTTATCACCGGAAACAAGGCTGCAACCATGGTTTCACATGCTTGCTCCGTATCTTTCCCCGAGTCACCCCCTTCACATCCTATGCATAGGAATCCTATGGACACAGTTGCATTTCCCAAGATCTATGTAGGAGATCTAGACTTTGCTAAATTTTTGGATGCTAATCTTGGCGCTGTATAATATTATTTGTCTCATACCCACGACCAGTACACCCGACGGTCAACTCCTCTTGGTATGCCTATTAGTATAGCCGCCACTTAGATCCTTCCCCACCTAATAACTTAGCCTCACCGTCTTCATCCTTAGCCCCCTCTCAGCTCAGCGGCTTTGGTGCTTCATCCGCACCAATTGGCCTTCCGTTGGTTAACTGGGTCCCTACATATCACTACCATCCACTTCCCCTACCTCATCTCTCTCAGAGTGCCTCTTTCATAACTTGTTCTCTACCACCTATCCACACGAGATTTCCCTCTGTGCTCCGCCCACCTTTCATTTCCACAAACTTAGCTTCGGTGGCCTCAACATCTTATATAGGACACCCTTATTCGGCCACCCCAACATATTCATCATTGATACCTTATCAACATTTAACCCCACCATTGTCAAGTAGTGACTCTTGGTCCACTCCTCCTCTATTTACGATGACAAAGCACCATCATCTAAGCCAACCAATGATTTAATCAAATGGATGATGGCCAAGATGCAAGCTCTTGAGGCTTCTGTTTTAGGAAGCCGTAATACCCTGATATACAAGCAAGTTTGTCGGGATCCTATTCACCCTTTGTCCCCCTTCATACATATCCTCCCCAATGGGAATTATGAAATTTACTCGCTTTAGTAGTAAGGAGGACCTCAACAACACTTGCGATCGTTTAGACATGCTTGCTATCCGATTGCTCATGACGATGCCTTACTACTCCGTACCTTCCCCATGTCCTTATCGGGACCTACTGAGTGGTATAGTGCTTTAGCCCAAAGACTCAATCTTCTCATTTAACCAATTAGCCCAATCTTTCTTGGATCACTCCATCAATATTGCTAAGAAAGTATCCATTATCGATCTCTATGCCATCCGACAATTTGAAGACGAATCTATCGCAGATTTCGTTGGATGACGGGTAGGCCTCATCAACCAAATTACTTATGTCTTACCTCGGGATGAGCTTATCGAACTCTTTACACGGGCCTGCGCTAAACACATTTCTCCCACCCTCCAAATTCAAACTTTCCGCACCTTTGATGAGGCCTTTACTATGGCTCAGAAACTAGAGATTCGAGCCTTAGAGGAGGAGAAATTGAAGTTGCGCAACAAAAACTCAAATTTCCAAACCCAAGACTCCACCAACAAACCCAACACCACCAACTCTCACACATCGGCTGCTTCAAAATCAAAAGGATCCGTACACACGGTGACGGTCAAATCTCAAGCACCGTCTAATACCCAACCGAAACCCACCTATAAGTATAAAGCCGAGCCCATCAAGTACACTCCCTTGGGAGAAACTTATGATGTGATCTTAGACAAATTGCTTAAAGCAGGAGCTATCACCTTGCCTCCTATTAAACCTCACTCCGGGTTTGATTCCGCCCGCCCTATACCTACTTGGTATAAATAAAATGACTCTCAGAACTTCCATCGTGTGAAGGGGCATAGCTACGAAAAGCGCAAGATGTTGAAAAACATAGTGCAGAAATGGTTGATGTAGGGATATAACCCTCGATAATCCTAATGCCCATGCTAATCAAAATTTAAAAATATTCAACAAACCATTTCCAAACCATTCCTCTAATAAATAACACAAACCAAGAAACCTTAGCCGAGAAGAAAAGTGTGCATGAGATCCATGTGGTTTTCAACTCCCAACCAAGAGCTTCCATCAAGGAAATTCTCGAATGGAGCCTCTTCACCGACGCAGAGTCCTTTCCCCCTTCTCCTTCATCGGGACAAGAGGACAGCCCTTCTATTCCTTTACCCATAAAGGAATCAACCGACCTGTGAGTTCTCTTCTCACAGTAAGAGCCTTCTTACACCACATCCTCGCAAGGCGTGAACGGATGTTATCCAACTTATCTATTTCCCAAACATCTCCTTCCACCACACTTGCTGCAAAAGAAGAAGGATCACCACTTTTTCTGTCATCCTTAGAAGAGAAACCCCTCAAGCCTACATCACCAAATTCCTTAACCATGACAGATCCTCTAGAACATGCCCTCCTCCCTATCATTTCTTCATCGCCTAAATCTTTCCAGTGACCGGTTGACCTCTTAACACCCATTGATACAGTGCCTCATTCGCCCCCTGTATCACACCCTTAGTGGACTGGAATCACAGCCCACTTCTCTTCCATACCAAAATTCTTGTCCATACGTGAAGATTGTCATCCCCAAAAGATAGATGACTCTTATGGGAATGTTTGAGTACACCATCCTCTACTCAAATGCAGATGACTAATCTAGACACCTCTACCATATACCCGAAGTTTTTACAAAAGCTCAAAATGCCTACGTCTTCACCTCCACCCCCTCATCTCCTCCGAATACCTCATCCACCTCTATCAACCTAACCAAACCTTCCCTACGCTTGGGATTTCACCAATACCTAGCCTGACGCACCCACCTAAATGGTTAGACTTATCCAAAAATAAAGTCGTCAATCCACCTAGGAGATAGACCCAATCTCCTCGAGTCCAATCTATGCCTCCGCCACAACTAAAACCCTCATCCCCGATCACACCAGTATAGCAGGTACGGCTTCAACCCTCACCGTCACACCTACCTTCTATATTGGGGCCTCACCCCTCCACCTTGCCTCAATACACCATGCCTCCCATGTCTTCGTTAACATGACCAGCACCTTTGGCACCCATACAGAAATCCACAGGCATCTCAACACCGTCACCCCAAGTATCTTTCCTACCTACCAATCCTAAGCACACTCAATCATCGAAGGACTTGTTTACTACCGCTCCTCTTTCTTCGTGGTTGTTTCCTACCACCACGTCATCTCGTGGCCTCATCATCTAAACGACTAAACATGACTTCGCACGAAGAAGCCATGCCTAGTTAAACTCAATCATCAAAATCCCTTGCCTAAACCACCACCCATACGAACCACTCATACCCAACCATTACCAAAACAATCAATTATCTCACCAATAGCCTCATCTTCATCTGAAATTGACCCCCTCAAAGGATCTTACGCCAAGATCCTGGATATGTTGGTAAGGGACGCGACCTTTTCCTTACCCCCACTCAAACCCTATGATCCATCTAAACCTCGACCTATAGGTTATGATGAATCTAAAATCTGCGCCTACCACCACACACCAGGACACAATGTAGAAGGATGCAAAGCTTTGAAAGCCATCCTTCGCTAGTTGCCTATCTCGGATAGAAAATCTCAGAAAGACAACTTACGGAAGGAAAATCCCTTAGCTTCGATCCCTTCTCCTATACCACCTGTCCCCACCTCACCAAAATCTATCATCATTGCAACCCCACCTCTCGAGAACAATGACTTATCCCTGTCATCTTCCTCGTCTCGCATTCATGAGATCAACATGATTAGCATTGCTACTCAAGGTCAGAAAAACAATGGAAAAGCTAAAGAGAGCACACTTGCGGCCTCTCTTTCTCCTTCCACCATCCCGATCGCACCACCACCTAAAGTGGTTATTCGTGGACTTGCCTATCCAGTCTCTGATGGAGTTGCCCATCACACTATGATCAAACAACTTCACCAATCTCCTGTAAAAATGACACTCTATGATCTCATTCAAACATCTGAATCACATTGACAAGCTCTAATTGAGATCCTTCAAGGGATAGAGGTCCTACCTAATGAAACCTTACCCGTTTCCTCCATCTTAACACCCAACCATGTCACTTCTCTCACCAAACAACCTACCTCCACAACCATACGTCCCTCGTATAGCAAGCTTCATTTGCTATCATTTTTTCGAAGAATAAATTGTCGTCTTTGGTGCAGAAGATCCTGACCCCGCTCTTTTCATCTCGGCTTACATCCGGGACATCCGGGTACATCGTGTTATGATCGATGGGGGCGCTAGCCTAAACATCGTCTCTTCCAAATCCTTCCAACAGATGAATATCCCTCCTAGCTACATGTGTGCCAACCCCACCATGTTGCATTCATTTAATGATGCTATTACTTCTACCCTAGGCACCGTGATCCTTAACATTCGTGTAGGGTCACGTACCTTGCCCGAAATCTTCTATGTCCTTGAGGGAGAGTTCGATACAACATGTTATTAGGCTGCCCTTGGATCGGGGTATGGGATGCATTCCTCCACCTTACATAGATGCATAAAATTCAAGTATGAGGGGAAGTCATATACCGTCACAACTGATGCTTCCCCCTTCAAAACTCGTAATATGTTATACCGCCCTAATGATGTGCTTGTACGGTCAAGGCACCCATTGATCCGACTCCAACCATCTACTTCAACCACGCCTCAACCATCCATCTTAACCGCACCCACCTCTTGACCAATGGAACCATCGACGCAAATACCTCTTCCTTCTCCGTGGACAACATCCCAACCTCGGATGCCTTGGTAGGTGTTTTTCAATGCCTTACGTACTGGGAGTACACTTTATACAACATTAGCACTTTTCATACCCCACAAGAGTATGGAAAGTTACATGCACACCCTACCTATGACGTGTCGTGGGGGAGGTGATCTCCTACGGACCACCTAATTTCCGCACCAACCTAACGTATGGGGGTGTCGACACATCCTCTGTCACCCTTGAACCTCCCATTGGTGTGGTTTCCTTCAATCTGATTTTTAATATCTAACCAACCGTCGTTTCGCCCTCACCTTCCGACTGCTTTGTGCTTGGAAAGGTTTTGGTTTTGGTCTTTATAAACAAGTCCGACATACGATCATTCCCATGACTACACGCAAACACAAAGATTGTAGTGGTCTTGGATTTTTCGAACCACCTACATGAAGAAACCTCGTATCAATTGTATCCGGGAAGATGATGAAGTCATCCCTTACGAACCATCATCGCCCATTTTTCCATCTTCACCCACAGAGTCGATAGACCCGGAATCTATCCCTCATAACTTTTTTTTCGTGAATGCAATTTTCCTAGGTCCTCTCACTTATCAACTCGATGGTGAAGACCCATCTTCTCTCCCCTTTTGTATCCGGACATGATCGAAGAAGACTCGCCTTCGATTAATGTTGTGGAGTACCAGGATGACGACTCCATCCTCACCTACCAAAAGTGCGGACGACTCTTCTATTCAATGCACCTTACCATCTGAAACTCAAACCATGTTGAATGATTTGACTATAGAAATCAACATCCACATGGAGGACGATCTCACATTATAAAGATCGGACAATATGTCAACGCATCGGAACAAGCCGCCTTCACTACCTTCCTCTGTGCACATAATCAAGATTTCGGTTGGTCTACGCCGACATGCCGAGAATCGATCGACATTGCCGTTCATAACATCACTTTGAAACGGACTCCAAACCAGTTAAATAGAAAGCCAGAAAAATGCATCCTCAGATACCCTCTTGGTTAAAGAAGAGCTTCAACGACTCCTTTCTGTTTCTTTCATCTTACCTATTGGCTATCCTCAATGGATTTCTAATGTCGTACTTGCTCACTAAAGCGACGGGGTCTTCGGATATGTATGGATTTACGGGATCTTAACCTCGCTTTCCCAAAAGATGACTTCCCCCTACCTAGCATTGATCAACTTTTCGATCTCTTTGTGGGCCATGAGATGCTTTCTCTCATGGATGGTTTCTCAGGATACAATTAAATTTTAGTAGCCGGGTGATCAACATAAAATCGCCTTCATTACCCCTAGGGGACCTTCTACTATCGTGTCATGTTGTTTGGCCTTAAGAATCTTTGGTGCGACTTATCAAATGGGCTATGACTTACATTTTCATGACATTATGCACACTATCCTCGAAGATTATGTCGATGATCTCCTTGGAAAATCCAAACATCGTAGTAAACATCTCGATGTTCTAACCATTATTTTCGATCGCCTGTTACAATACTATGTTCATCTTCAACCAAAGAAATGTGTCTTTGGCGTCCTTTTGGGAAAACTCCTTGGCTTTATCATCTCTTTGTGTGGCATTGAGGTCAACCCAACTAAAGTCAAAGCTATCTTAGAAATGCCCCCACCCACTAACCTAAAGCAATTACGTAGTTTGCAGGGCAAACTCCAATCTATCCGGCATTTCATCTCACAACTCTCGGATCGATGTCAACCTTTCCATCATCTCCTTAAAAAGGACATTATCTTTCAATGGAGTGAGGAGTGCCACCAAGCCTTTGAGGCTCTTAAAGCTTATCTCTTGCAGCCACCCGTGCTTATCCCACCTCAGGACAATCGCCCTTTCTACCTTTACCTTTCTGCCACCGACCATGCTATAGGATCCATGCTCGCACATCGTGACTCCGAGCATCGAGAACAAGCAGTTTATTACATAAGTGTACTCTTGTGGATTACGAAACTAGGTATACACACGTCAAAAATTTGTGCCTAGCCCTATCATTTGTGGCCACCAAACTCCGACATTACCTCCTGAATCACAAAACTTTTGTCATCACCAACGCTGACCCCATACATTATATGTACACCAAACCTCATCTAAACCAACGCATCGCCCGATGGCTTATGCTCCTCACGACCTCGACCTTGAGTTCGTACACCAGAAATTAGTCAAAGGACAAACTATTGCAGACCAACTCGCGGAAGCCCCTTTACCTGGGGAACAATTTACTAATTTTACTTTCCCTGATGAACTCATTGCAACTCTTTTGCTCAGTGATGCGTCTTATCCGATGACCCTCTTCTTCGATGGATCTAAATGCCAACGCGGTGGAGGGGCGGGCGTTGTTCTCATTCCTCTTAAAGGTGAACCTATGCCTCTTTCATTCAATCTTGATTTCCCCTGCACTAACAATACAGTGGAATACGAGGCCCTTGTTTTGGGTCTCCACGTTATGCTACACTTAGGTGTGAAGTCTATTAACATTTTCGGTGACTCTCTAAATTGGTAGTAAGTCAAGTTCTTGGCATCTACCAATGTAAAATGAGGAACTTCAAAAGTACAAATTTTATGTAGATTCACTTTTGACCTTATTTACCCATTATACTATCCAAACCGTTCCACGCTCAACTAATAAATTTGCGGATATTATGGCTTGCTTGGCCTCACAAATTCTGCATCACCAACTCGAATCGACATATTTGTCTTGGTCCAACAACTCTTTTCCCCATCTTACTTAGTCCCAGGATGTTTGTATTAAATAATGTATCTGCTGACTCGCAGGATACCTGGTATCACCAATTTCGCGACTACCGTACAACCTCTGTTCTCCCACCTGACCTTAGTAGTAATGGCAAACGCGCTTTTCTTAAAGGTGTTTCTCGTTATGTCATCATAGGGGACTCCTCTATAAACGTGGCTTCGATGATATCCTCCTTCGATGTCTAACCAGCGCTGAAGTCACTCATACCATCCGACAAGTCCAGGACAGAATTTGTGGTGGGCACTTTAGTGGCTTTGCCATGGCCAAGTGGATCCTTCGCCTAGGATATTATTGGCCTACTCTTAATAAAGACTGCTGTGAATATGTTAAGCGTTGTGTTATGTGTCAACAGCATGCCAACCTTCAACATACTCCCAGCCACCCACTACAAGTCGCACGAGATCTTTGGCCTTTCTCACAATGGGATTTGGACCTTATTGGTGAGATTCATCCACTTCTTCGCAACGTCACCGTTGGATCATCACGGCAACCGAATATTATACTAAATGGGTGGAGGTCGTTCCACTCATTTCAAAAAAAGGAGAAAATCATGGAATTCATCAATCATCACATTATTTTACGTTTCGGTGTTCCTCATCGCTTGATAACCGATAATGACAAATCTTTCAAAAATAAGTCACATTACGAGCCCTTTGTGACAACTTTGGTATTAAACTTAGCTTCTTGTTACCCTATTATCCACAAGCAAACGGTTAAGCCAAATCTTCTAACAAAACCTTAACCAAAATTCTCATGAAAGTCATTAACGATTAAGGCAAAATTGGCATGATCACATCCCCTTTGCCCTTTGGGCTTATCGTACCAGCATTCATACTTCCACTAATGCCACACCATTCTCTCGGGTGTATGGTAGTCGAGGCATCTTGCCTCTTGAAATAAAAATCCCTTCCCTCAGAATATCTCTCCAGGATATTCTCACCAATGATGACTTCGCGCCAAGAGCGGGTTAGCCCAATTGGAGCTTCTTGACGACCGTTGTCTTAGCGCTCTTGACCACCTTCAAATTTATCAAAAGCGCATCAAACGCGCTTATGATAAGCGAATTCATGAGCGTACCTTTAAAATTGGTGATCTTGTCCTCAAAGAGAATCAACATGTAACCAAACTAGAAAAGAGCAAACATGGAAAATTTGCTCCTAATTGGATTGGGCCTTACATTATCACTCACACTTATGGATCAGGTACTTATCGTTTAGCTTCGCTTAATGGTAAACTCCGAGCTCAACCCCTCCTTAATGCCTTGCATCTCCGACCATTCTACTATTGAATTTAGTGTTACATCACTTCTTATCTACCATGCGCTCGTCCCTTGAGCTAATTTACCACCTCATACATTTTTTTTTCGTGCATCTCACATAAAGTAAAATCAAACCCACATGGTTTGATCATCACCTCCTCTTAAAGATGCCTTTTCCTTTTAGTTTGGTCCATGACTTAAATGTATCAAAATAACAAGTTCTCAATTATACAATTATGGGATATTCTTGAGTCAAACTTCTGCCAAACTAGATGCTTCATGCCAAACAGGACATCTAGACCTCTAAGCTATAAACTATTTGCTCCCTCAAAGGATGATATGTGCAAAGCCGCATCTGCTACTATAACTAGACTTCTCCCTCGAAGGACAGCTATGTGCAAATGCCACATCTTCTATTATAAGTAGATTGCTCCTCAAAGGACAACTATACAAATTCAACCTCTATCGAAGCTTCTCGCATTGATCGCCTTCGTGAAGACCTCAAGAACAACAAAATGCATATCCCATATAGACTTCGCATCGATCGGTCTATATCCAAAAAAATAAAAATAGAATTCAAAGGTACTTTTGAGTCATGGACTTGTCTATTTTGGTCCTGGTTCTCTTTCATCGAATAATCACCTTATAACAAGTTCTTTGTGCCCCAGCCATACCATCCACCTCACCTCACCATTCTTCACAATAACAAAACTCAAGGGACGTGCGTATATCTGATATATTGTGATTATACAACTCTTTTCACCTATCGACTTCTCGCCTATGCAAGGTACCTAGGGATTCAAGCTCATCCTACGATAATACGTGGTTTGTTTAGCTCTTTCCAACTATGGGACACTTTTGCCTCTTTTACCCAAATCTAGGATTGTGTGTTGATCTTAATTAGGACACGGTTTCCTATGCTTGGGTAAGCTAACCCTCACTTCACCTATACCCACACCAACACCAACAACATTACTCTACCAACATCAAAACTTTTACCAACCAACAAATTGCCTAACCACAACCAAATTGCCTAAATTCACCTCTCCCTGGTCCTAAGGGAGAACTACATTGATCTGAGGCCCCTCCTTGCTTTGTGCAATGAGCTATGTAGGTAGCACTTAGGAGACATGGGGTCTCCCAAGGTTAGCTCGACCATCCCCTACCATAACCTATCATGTGTTGTGTTTTCTTTAAAAATATAAATATTTTCACGTATTTTTATTGATAACACTCACCTTGATCCTTTCTCAATCCAAACATTCAAAACACAAATATTCTTGTAATTATCACAAACTCAAATCAACATACATATTCCATTTTATTTAGATGTTAAACAAATACATCTTCTCTATCATCGACGCACAAGTCGAAATCCTTATTTATTCTTCTACCCCTATGTATGAAACTCACTTAGACCCCGCGCCTCGTCCCGAATTAGGTAGCGATGGTGATCGTTGACGCCGCTCACCTGGCCTCTCCATACTCAAAGGTACAACTGCTATTGGTTCCTCCCACTGATCCACCAATCTCTCCTGTAACATACAAATTTTCCCTCTCACGTGGAGGACTCTTGCCTCTAGTCTCTCCACTCGAGACTGCAAAGCCTCTAACAATCATGTGGTCTTGTTCACCTGTGTTTGAAGCTGGTGAACCAAACCTTCGAGCGATCTCTCTCCACGGTAATCACAGCTATGTTGGGATGATCGGCCCTCTCGTGTGTACTTCGCAGCTCTGTTGCCCACCATAATCTATAAGACTTTGTCACTCCTGCATCCATTACCCTGCGATCGGCTGCTATCTCTTCTAGTCCTTCTGGAAGAGTTGGCCGTGGAGGTGAGAATGGTGCCTCGAGTCGATCCTTCTATATGGTCTATGATCCATGGGTATATCCTGAACAAATCCAAATTTTCATCACACGTGATCTAGAGGAATCCTCTCATACTCTCCTGGCCTGTGTCCTGCGATCCACCTCACTCGCTCTACACCCCTCAAATCCTCGGCTATGTTTTCCGTCACCATGTAGTTCCCATAAGGCCTCCAACGGATATCCGCAATCATCATCGTCTCCAACTTCTACCTATAATACTCGGCGTTATCTGTCACGGTCTCGGCTCTTGCCTCTTGCTCTGTCTAGACCCATCGCCTGAATCCCAACCTCTCCTGTCTCTCCTGCCTGGATTGGTCGGCCTATTGGTCACACACACACAATGTGCTCATAGGCCCAACAATGTAATAAGTATGCACAATCCAGTGTAGTCTTGTGATTTCACCTGCATGCCCATAAACCCTTGTATAGCTCCGCCAGATATGCGGGTGCCCATGTGAAAGTAACGCTACCTTCTATCATCTCACGAATAATACACATCAATGATTTTGGAAATCTTCCCCCATCCGCTCTAGGTAATGCATAATACCCCACCGCTATCATTAATACCACGACCAACCTTGTTGCCTTAGGGTGTGCTGCAAACATTATACCATAAGTAAATGTCATGCCTCACTGTGTCAAATCTCGTACGGCTGGACCAAATACTACCGTTATCACTACCCATGCTGCGTTAGGCCCTACCTGATACACTGGTCTTCCTATAATTGGAAGTCTCAAAATTTGAAACACATCTTCTAACATCACTGTCATTTCCCCTATGGCAGATGGAAGGTATTCTTTTCTGGATTCCATCTCTCAATCAGCGCCTGCAACATAGCATGATTGCGTGCGATTCGTGAATAATAGCGGATTCCGCTTAACCCCACACGGTTTATTAATGCCCACTCCGCTGGTGTTACATCCACTCGGACCCGTGACAACAAAGTTGGCACCCTATCATTCATCATCAACCTTGCCTCTGCCTGCACACATCAAACCAACGAACAACAAACAAGAAATGAATCCCCAAGTGTTTTTATCGGAAAGCCGCAACTTTACCGCGACAAGAACCGATATCGAGTTACCTAACCGATACCTAAGTTAGGCCTAAAGCGATATCGGTCATTGTTCATAATACCCATCCCGCTTTCAAAACACCACCTATGATACCTTATTTGCTGGTTTACCCTCTGTGTACCTACAAACATATCTAAAACACTGATTACCTACCCTATAACACTCATCCCATCCCAAACCCTTGCTTATCACCTTTTTACCCATTTAGCTTACCACATCCTATTTATAAGCATGCAAAATCTCATTTCAACCAAAACTTATACCTCTTGGGATGCAAAGTAGCTTGAGGTGGAACCTATCTCTCTCTCCCTCTACCCTTTGGATGCTTCTCCTTGTTCAGCCATGTTCACGGACTCTTCACTATAACTTGCTTTTACACCTTCTTAATCCAAGCCCACGATCATTTTACTGTCTCTTTCCTCCTTAGCACTCAATTCTCCCATGCAACTACCCCGTATGGATGACAAATGACCTCGCATCCTCGTATTTAACATGTTGCATGAATCTAAAAATAAGAATTTAAATTGCCTCCCAAGCTTTTCTATTTTTAGAAAAGCTCATTTTAACATAACCGATGTCGGTTGCCTAACTGTATCGGTCAACCTATCTCCTTTTACTTATACCTAGGCCTTTTCTTTGTTTTTTGCAAAATTTTTGCAGACTGCCTCTTTTCCCGCATACGACATCATTATCAATATCCATCATCATAATACCATCAACATTTCAACACATATGCATATAATCCAAACATCATCAACGTCATCTATATACCTCAACTTCCAAAATCATCAACAAAACAAATGAAACATTATAATACATGTATCAAATCAAACATTATACACACCATGTGGATCAAACTCATCATCTATATATATCCTCAAATCAATGTCAAAATATACAAATTACCCGCATGGGGCCGCTTATAATCCAAAAAAATACAAAGTCGGCACGTTGTGCCACTTTGTCTGTCAAACTCTCGACTCGGCTCGCAGGCCGGTCTCTCATGTCAAAAATATACTTGGCTCGCAGGCTGGTATCAACTATACAAAATGTACTCGGCTCGCAGCCAGTATATACAACAAAAATGAATACATAAATCCTATGTGGGCACACAGCCTCTCGTATGCACACTTTGTTCGCAACCGGTGTCTCTATAAAAATCAACTATCCAAAAACATCTCTGCTCCAGGGTGACTCAGCTCTCTCCCCTCCTCGGCTCATCCTCTCGGTGGCCCCGGTCTTGGATCTCACCTCTGCCCATCACCGACCCACTGGCCGGGTGGTTGGGTCCCTTGTGACCTATGACTCAGGAAGTCTCGGCTCTATGAGCCACATATGGCTGATAATCTGCACTGGTACCATCTAGTACGTCCTGATAGTAGCGGGCCTCTGCTCTCACCTCCATGTACCAGGCCCGTGCCACCATGGCTGGTGGGGCTGGTCCCCCGGCTCCTAATAGAAGTGGGCCCTACCGCCCGTCCACACGACCGACCCGAACTCAGTACTCGTGGTGGCGGTGGAGCTGCCATCGGAGCCTGAACAGGGACTCGAGGCCGTGCTCGTGCCTATGCCTCGTGCCTATACTGCACTCGGCCTGGGCAACTACCCTGTAATACTCCGTCGATCTGCACTATGCAGCAGCAAGCTGCCCCTGTAATAACTGCACCTGACCCAAGAGATGATCCCTCTCCTTGTAATAATTTGCTAAATCTGGTTGTGCTGGTTTTGTTGTCATGGCTGCCCTCTGCCACCGCCACTAAACCAAAAATGAACCTGTAACTCCGGCGTCATCCACCATATCATCTGCCGATCTCTCTTCTACCCAAACTACGTCCAATGGCTGCAGACAGCGGTGGTGCCTCTACATCCTCCCTCGATACTGTGGGAAGGGAGGTGGCTCATCCTGCTGTAATCCCAGTTGTCGTCGTACCCTCTCTAGAGGAATCCTCTCGTACTCCCTGGGTCTTCGTCCAGATATCCAGAAGATGTACTGGATCCAACGCTTGAGTGTCTTGGGCTCCCCACTGGCCAGGGCTGATGCCCTCTGTATGTCCTCCATATAATATCTAAGGCAACAGCCCTCTAACATATGCCTGTAATAGGTGACATCCCGCCCTACGATAATTGCTCGTGGCTAGCCCACGACCCCCAACCACCTCTGAAACCCATATCTATAGACTGCCTATGGCCCTGGCTGCTGGGGCAACCCTACTGGTCGTAAACACATGATATTCTCGTAGGCCCAGAAGTGTAACAAGAATGTCAAACATATACCGAATCACCTCATACGGCGATAGCCCCAGAGCTCTTTATATAGCTACACCAGATACATTGGTGCCCATGCGTAGTAGGTGTGCTCCTCCACCATCTCATGTAACACTCCCATCAGAGCCCATGGGAAGCGGCCTCCCTCTGAGTCAGGGAGGGTGAAGTAGGTGATACCGATCATCATCAGCACGGCAAGCCGTGTCTCCTGTCGATGAGCGCATACATATCACCGTAGCAGATGCTCACACTATGATACGTAATCAATGGGGTTGCATCCCCGAATACCTACAGGATGCTATCCATCGTTGTCTCAGCATCCACCTAGAACACCTCCTCACCGATGATCGGTAGTCTCAGGATGCGATACACATCCTCTAAGGTGACTGTCATCTCTCTAAGTAGGGAGATGAAAGGCATTGGTTGCTGGATCCCATCTCTTGATGAGGGCAACCATCAGGTTGTGGTCCCTATCCACAACCCTATACCTCTGGACTCCACTGAGTCCAACCTCCCGCATAAGCGCCAGCTGCGGCGAGGTCACATGTGGCCATATCCGCTCCAGTAGAGACGGCATCGATCTCGCATCGCCATTTCTTTGGCGTGCCTGCAAAACCAACTCACTCCATCAAGCCTTCCCTTCACAAAACAACTACCTTAACCCTCTATACTCACTCACCCACCCAATCACAACCCGACTCTATCAACACATCTACACCCTCCTATCTTACCTTATACATCTATAAATCTTTTTCCCCCTCAACCCTATAATCTATCCTACCCGCCTAAAACAACACCCAACACAACAAATTTTACAACCCTACCTCCTACCAGTATCGGTCACCCTCGACCGCCATCGGTCCCCCACCAACAATCTATGTCCCAAATTTTATGAACCGACGTCGGTTGACACATGACCGACGCTGGTCTCTATACCTTTCTATCCACATAATTTTCACTCGACCGATGTGTCGGCCGACTAGTGACCGACATCGGTCACTGTGGGATTTGAGGCCGGACCAAAAACGGCCCCCAAATCCCTTTTTTTTCCTATTTCTACCCATTTACCTAACACAATTTCCTAAAAACTTACCCACCCTGACGTTTTGGCCTACCTAACATATCTACCCAATCCATTTTACTGTTTACCTTCATTTCTTCATTATTTTATCAAATTTTGGATTCCTACCCCAATACCCAAATCCGGGTAACTTCATAAAATTGATAGATATAGGGATTCGTGAGAGCCTACAGAAGACGACTACATGTCGTCGTCATGGGATAGGTGGTGGTGGTCCAGCTCCTCCAGCACCTCCTACTCCTTTAGGCTGTGCCATAGCTCCAAATCTCCTCAGCAGGGTCCTCAACCAATCAAACTCTGCCTCCTAATCTCTGGGGCCTACCAATAACTCACTCCCCCACTCAACTAGTGCCAACTCAGCCCAAATACACGACCCAATCACTTCAAAACTCAAACAAGAAAAATTTGGCACTCAATTTCACAATGTGAAAATGACATGTCGTATTTTTTCTTTTTATAGGTTTTGACCTCTAACCGATATCGGTTAGGTCATGCCCTAGAAGACCGATATCGGTCTCCTAACCGATACCGGTCACCACTAACCGATATCGGTTACCTGCCTAGTTTACCCTAACTCCTGCCCTTATCCACCAATCTCCATTTTTCACCACATCGCCTACCCCGGCTTTTGCTAAATAGCCTTATTTTGAATTCATCGGCCCGACCCAAGGCCGCTGACCACCCAATCGGCCCGACCCAAGGCCGCAATCAATCACTTTCGGCCCGACCCAAGGCCACAACTTACCAATCGGCCCGACCAAGGCCGTAACTTACTAATCGCCCGACCAAGGCCGCAACCAACTAATCGGCCCGACCCAAGGCGCAGACCAACCAATCGCCCGACTCCTAGGCGTAATTAACCAATCGGCCCAACCTAAGCCTCGCGACTTACTAATCGGCCCGACCTAAGGCGCAACCACCTAATTGGCTCGACCCGAGGCGCGACTTACCTATCGGCTGACCTAAGCGCCGCAACCACCCAATTGGCCGACCCAAGGCGCAATCAATTAATCGGCCCAACCTAAGGCGCAACCAACCAATCGGCTCGACCCAAAGCCACAACTTACCAATCGGCCCGACCAAGGCGCGCCAACCACCCAATCGGCACGACCAAGGCGCAACCAACCAATCGGCCCGACCCAAGGCCGCACCAATTAAGTACCTCGATCGAGGCCCGCAAATTACGATTCTATCCACCCATCATGTGTTTGTTTGTTGTTCAATCGAGCTCACTTGTTCGTGTTTTAGCATGCCTAGGATACTTGAATTGATCGGTGACCAGACTTTGCCTAGCCCAAGGCTGTGATGTTTATCTTAACCAAACCAACCATTTGGTACTGCCGAACATGCCTAAACATTCCAGTACCTTACCCATTATATCCCCTAGAGCTACTTCCTATGCCTTGGATACCAGGATTATATCAACCTTGTTTGGATAAACTATCGACCTTTGCCTATGAATTGCTTGTTTGCTCTTCAAATCGTGTACCACTGGTCGCACTCATGTATTTCAACGTGTGTCGGCTTCCTTGAACTTACCCCACCATATTAACATCATCTCATCATCATTCACCCTTTATCAACCCTATCCCCGATTTCACGTCGCCTCCATCGTGATAGATTTGGGGGATTACCTATACCCTTAACTAGGGCAACCACTTCTTATTATTGTCGGTCAGCAACTTTACAAGACAAGCTACACGACAACAAGGGAAAATGTACACACCAAAGTTGGGTCTTATGACACCTGTACCCGTATCTCGTCCCGCAACCTAACCCTACCTCACCACCTAAACCTTACACATTTAATTATTTATTAATTACCTTATAATTAATAAATCCACATCTCCAACCCTACCACCTCGCCACCTCACTATGACCTAGCCCTAACCCTAAACTAACCTAATTAAGACCTATGACTTGGTCCAAACCCACACCCATGACTCATCACCCCTCACCCGCATCAAAACGAACCTAATAATGACTTGACCAAGCCCACAACCGATCCCACAGGGGAGAAAGGAGGGAAAGTTGGCTATTTTACTAAAAATAGCCAACTTTGACCTAAACGACATCAGTCCCTACCCAACGGGTGTCGGTTACGTAACCACCATTGGTTCCCTGTAAGTGACCTCCCCCAACCAAAATGAGGATCCGGAATTCCTTGGCAAGAGAAGGACGAGTGGGAAAGGGAGAAGAGATTGCAGAGAAGGGTATTGAGCCCACGATCGTAGCCGAGAAACTAGATCACTATCGCACTCATCTAAACATTGGAAGAGTCGGAGGATAGCTTGATCAGATCACTTCTGATTTCTAGATCATCCCAACTGAGCCTTGCCTTTGCCACTGCATTCTTTGGACCTGCATCCACATCAGAAACTAGTAGTCCTTCCCAGACAAAAAGGAGCTCTTCACAATCGGTCTGATCTCTCTACGGTACGCGCACACCTTCCCAACACTCAACAAGTATTCCTCCTAACCCTAACCCCTATCTGTTTCTCAAGAGAATGAAAGGATAGAATTAACTCTATTCTGGAACAAAATTCTATGCGAAACAATCCCATGGAGATATGACAAAGTAAGAAGAAAGAATTTTGAAGAATCTAGATAGTGTTACGAAATATCTCATAAGTTCGGGATTATTTTGTCATTAGGGGAAAGGGAATGAGCGAGAGAAGCCATTAGGGAAAGGAGTACAGAGGAGTGGAAAGGGTGCGAAAATTGAGGTTTGAAAATTTTCATTATTGAGTGTGGAAACTTGAAAAATAGAATCTATATTTGAAAATTTGAAACATTGAATGTGATGGTCATGGCATTTGAATTTTATTATCTGGATTTGAAAGTTGAAACTTGAATTTGATAGCCTTTGAAAATTTGAAATACTATATAATCTTTAATTTTATAACTTCCTATATATTATGTATAGAATTTCTAGATTGTATATGGTGTTTATGTTTCTTCTCTACTTGTAAGTTGTAATGATGATTGCATTAGATGTGGATGATGACATTGCAATAGAATCATAGTCTCATAGATATGGATTATCATGAATTGTATGTGGACGTAGATTTAGCTTCAAGCACGATCATGGAATCTGGATGATGATAATGGATAATTGTTTTAAGAAAATTTGGAATGTAGTACGATAGAGACATTTAAACGTTCTCAAAATATTCTTCTCTATACTTGTAATGATATGATGACATTAGAATGGATATAGAATTGTATAATGGATCATGGATTATGAATTGTATAATATGGAAAAATCTTCCTCTTTGTAAAATTTGATTGTGTGATTTTATCCCACAAAGTTTAAAAAATAAATTAAACATAATTGTAAAAAATCAAGAAATGTCATATGATAGGGTTTAAGTTACCTCTAGTGTTTTAGATGGTTGTGAAATCATCCTTCGTAGTGTGCTAGATCTTTGATTTAAGAAAACTCAACACGAGAAATGGATTAGTAGATAGATGGGTGAGTTGCCTGACATTGTCAGTCCCGAGAAGTGCGAGCTTCCTCGGATGGATGTCAACCCACGTTTTAAAAAAAAAAAAGATGAAATAATTGTATTTAAATAAATGTAAATATATATACCTATAACATCTTTAATGATAACAAGAGCTGAAACAAAATTTAAGGTGAAAAACAATAAAAGTAAGGTGAAGGAGATACCTATTTAAAGTTGAAACAATCCATTATCAATAGCTTCTTCAAACTTGATGTTCTCTTCTATAGAGTGTGACGATGCGCCAATTCCACTCTCATCGTTGGGAACAGTTGTACTTGTAGCTGTATTATTCACACCTCTTCTTTCGCAAAGGGAATTCCAATGCGCAATTTCTCTGTCAAAAGGAAAGGTTTCCATGGAGTAGCGAGATACATAACACCTCATGCAAATTTCTAGATTTTTATCCAACATGTTTCTCAGTTTTGATTTTATAAATGATAAAGCATTGAAAACCCTTTCATCCTCCATAGACCCCAAAATCATTGTTTGGCATAACTCATATAATATGAAATATTCATTGATGTCTTCTTGTAAGATAGAACTTTGATAGATTCCTCACCACAACCTTGTAATAGCACCACTTTTAGAAGGTTCATCTAAATTTTTATATTGGTTCCTCATTGTTGTTAAAATTTGTTGATTGAAACTTTAATAAATCAGCATTCAGTATACCTTTGATTTCCATACCCTTGAACTCTGAAGTATTTGTGAAATGTTCCATTATTGTACCCATGGATTTATGGAAATGCTTTCTTACAAAGTCTGCACAACCACCTTCAGTATTCCAAAAATTAGGATTCATCACACCCATTGCTTCAAGAATTTTATCTTTGGAGAAATGTTCTCTAATTTTATAATAAGGATTCTGAAATTTTTTAAAGCTTTATTATTGTTTCAACTATAACAGACTCAAATAAATTACATGTCACGGGAACATCTTCTCATTCTGATCTGTAATATCTTGACGTTTTTGCAAAATGTGCAGTGGTATGTCCCTCCCATTAACAGTGATGTAGAGGTGATCATGGATATTAAATCTAAAATAGTTATTGGGATTTTAAGATCTAATAAAGCTTTCCAATTCTCAAAAACATGTGTATTAAAACTATCTTGGGAACAGTACAAGATATCAAGACTTTGACATACCATTTTTCTCATCCGTATAAAATCCACAATATAGATTAATCTCCCTTGTGCATGCTTCATCAATGTATTGATCTCCTACAACATTGGAAGAATACCAACCAATGTAAGCAATGTCTCCAAATCAGTTAAATGGAACAACAAGTCCCTTGCCCTATCAACTTCATGACGATATTTGTGCATGAAACCAACCAATGAAGGATACTCCTCACGAACTCTGCATGCAGGTTCATACAAAGAGATCCATCTCGTCTCAACATCTTTCAGAAGTTTTTGCCATCTATAATTCCAATTGTGAATTTCTGGAACTCAAGAAATCACTTTGGGCTGCTTGCCATATAGGCATGAAGTTCTCTTATAAGGTCTTCTAATTTAGCAACATTTTTGTAGTTGCTTACCATTTTATATGCTAAATTCATTCTGTGAGCCATACAGTGAATTGGTAGCATAAATGGGGCCACTGTTGTTTGTAATCTAACACATAGCCTTGTTTGGTGACCTGCATGATGAGATGCACCATCTACTCCGATGCATACCAACTTCGTAGCAATTTCATAATCAGTCATTCCAGTAATATCTTTCAAATGAGAAACAACTATTTTATGTAGGTTTTCAGCATTATAGTTTTCAACCATTTTCATAACACCCAGCAGATGAGGTGTCCTTATATGATTTTCTAAAGTATAGACATGGATACATACCCATGCAGTGTTGTCAACTGTTGTCACTTCATCAATTGAAAGAGAGATAAACTTTGATTTTTTACATTCTCTTTCAAATCTTCCTTCTCTATCATCGAAAGGCATTTTGCCATTTCCCATCCACTACTTTCAAACCAATGAGACGAGGTACATTCGCATTCCATTATATTGATACAAAACTTTGAAATCGAGGAAATCGAAATCGGTCTTCCTTTCTTTAGTATGTGAAATAAAGTAGAGAATTGTATGAGTTTTGCATGTAGATTTGTTTGATTCATCTTACCAATTTGCGATGTGATTGTTCCTCCCTTTTCCACGAGATGTTTATGTTTTTTCTACTCTGCTTCATAATCCACTACGTATTTAACATGCATGCATTCTTTTTCAGTTTTCCACCTGTGTGTTTTTATTTTCTAGCCATCCACCCATGTTACGGTCAAATATTGTTTTCCACAATGTTTTTCTATAGTGTCTAGCTTCATTTGCATTTTTTGCTACTTTCCCAATTTCCACATACATATTGTACATGTACATTCAAATGGGATCTCTTCTGAATTAGATGATTGTATAGGTTCGATAAATGGAAATTTGGCATCCCAATCAAACTTGTATGTCTTGCCAATGGTCCACATATTCTTGTTCATTTTCAATGTTTTACTTTTTTGAGTAGAATTTTGAGCAATATCACAATCACCTGGTTTCCTCTTTTGTGAACCAGAATTTGAATTTGATTTTGTGTTCCATTTTTTTGAGTATTTGTATGTGTGATATCTTGATGCACTCCTAGTTACACCCCAATAGGAAGAATATCTTCAAGATCTGGCATCTCAACAGTTATATCTTCAAGATTTGGCATATTATTGTAGGTGTCATTTGTTTGATACTATGTAGAATGCATGTCCACCTCAATATTACCTTCCACATAGTCAGTATTCTGATTCTTTCTGGTGGCAGCTATATGGTTGTTGGTAGTTGTAATATCTGTATTAGCAGAGTTTCCAAAATACTTGAACAGGGACTTCTAATATTTCTTAGTTACTTTTAGGGTCTTCGCATTTTGAGGACTAGCACCTTCCATTATTGAATAGAGTCCTACGTCATCAAAAGAACCAAGTTGTGCGTCAAAGAAAAATTCTTGTCACTCTTCTATAATACCTCCTTTTCACATGTCAACAACTAAACCCTTTGTCACATGCGTGCAATACCTCCGTTGTCGCGCATCAATTATATCACATGTCGTGCATTAACTATATCCCTATCGCATCAAAAATAACCCCCTTATATGCATCAACAACATGTTAACTCTTATCACACGTCAACATCATTGTCAACTATATCCCTATCGCATGTCAACTATATCTCTTGTTACGTGTGTCAACAGCTAACCCCCTTGTCACGCGTCTACAATACCTCCTTGTCATGCATCAACAACAAACCCCCTTGTCATAACTTACCCCCTTGTCACACGCTCCAATACCTCCTTGTCACGTGCATAAGCTATATCCATGTGACATCACAGCTAATACAGGTCACGTGCGTCACAAATATCATCATCCCCGACTCTAAACTACTAACAGGCTAACAACAATCTCTGGTGCTTAGAGTATGCGAGTTCACGGTATTGGTAAGCTACTTGGTGTTAGTATTGTAGTATACTACCCGAAAAATCACCTAGGTTTTTATAGGAGATGTTTTCAAATGTAGGCGAAGTTGACCCCAAAAATATATATATTGTAAATTTTAGGCGAACAGAGGACACCGACCCGCTCTGAAAAAATCACCTTTTCAAATTTTCCTAAAATGAAATTTTCACCATATTATGAATATTCACCACTAAAATTATCCCTACCTACATGTGCATTACGCACACACAGGTATGTTCCATTATGAAATGTGAGCTAATAGAAAATGCCACGTACCTTAGTGTTAGACTATTCTTTTATTTGTACTAGCCACCACAAAACATGAGCCAATAGGAAATCTCCACACTTCTCACAATGTCATTATATTCTTTTATCCTACTTGATAACCGTAAAATGTGAACCAATGAGAAAGCTTCACACTTCCGCAATGTCGGACTATTTTTTTATCTCGTGACAATCGTGAAACTTGAGCCAATGAGAAAGCTCCATGCTCCTCGCAATGTCATAACTTTGATAGCCACCTCTAACCACTATGAAACATGATCCAATAAGAAATATCCATGTATGGCATGTGTTCACCTTTGATTGGTTGTGCCTTTGCATTGTTACTTCTATCCTGGGCATACTTAAAATTGTTAGCTCATTGCATGTCCACTCGCTTACTTTGATCCGCATCGTGTGTCCTTGTTGACTTGCCAACCTTTCCTGGATGGGATGCCCTTATGAAACCATGCTCATTTCACAAACTTTATGTAGGCGAGAGCCCATCTACTCACCCTGTGTCGGAGTGGTGACATGTGTCCCTTTGTCGGTCTTTGATCTTACGTTATCTGTCATCTTTGTGCTTTGGTTGCATGTCCCATGACCTTGTTGACTTTTTCTACCCCACTTGCAAGACTTGAAACTCTATCCACTCCAACTAATTCTAGGGACTTGAGGTCCACGAAGCCCAAATTTTATGAAGAGACTTGGAATCCTACCACGTGGCATGTTTCTTGATGTTTGGCGTTGAAATTGACGGCCAAATGAACATCACGTAGATTTTTAAATATAACCCACTAATGAATTAGATGAACCTCCCTGTGGGTTTTTTTAATTCCAACGGCCGGCTGCTTGGTGGTGTAGACCTTTATTTAAGCGTTTGAATGTCTCGGGAGTTTTTTAAATGGCTAAGTCCATTTTAAATAAGTTATCCTAATTAGCTCGGGGTAATTTGGGATAACATTTCATAATGATTGGCATAAATTCCCACGTATATTTTACAACTTCCTAGATGGTTTAATTTAAGTTAAAATACAAAATTGGAGTAGAAAAAGGGATAAACTATGCATTCTTGGCTATTAAAGCTTGTTTTGAATAGAAAGAAGGATAGGAGTGAGAAAAAACGTAAGGTTAAGGTGTAGAATTTGGTATGAGAATTTTGTATGTGTTTTAAAGTTATAGCTTCATTATTGGATATTTTAAAATATTGCATAGTGAAAATTAGGTGTATTTAGGCACTAATTTTTGATAATATCGTAGTTAAGATCATAGTTAACTTATGTTGGAGATATATAATGTATGGCTCTCTCTATTTTCAACATCCATCTACACTAACATGCCCTTGATTGAACAATTCATGACAAAAATGTGTAATATAAATGCTTTCCCTTTTATACGAGATAATTAGGATAGAGGTTTATATATCATACAATTCAATTACTAAATTGATACCTAAACCTCGGGAGCATATATAAAGGTGTATACTTGTAAAATAGATAGGTGAGGGGTATAACATTGTAGGTATAGTCTTTAAGGAATTGTTTGAGAAAATTGATTTAAACAAGAAAAATTACAATTGAAGCAAGTTATGGAGAGGTGGAGTATCCAAGATTGATTTTATCTTTTGATGATCAACTTCAATGTCACAATCAAAGAAAACAAATCTCATAATTTTCAAAGAAGTGATAGTAAAGATACAAGTCTCAAGATTGTAGTTGAAATTGTACTCATTGATCCATTTGAATATCTATAGAAAAAAATTATGTACTCGTCCCTTTTCGATATTTATTAAGTAGTTCATACACATACCATAAAATGCATGAAAACATAGCATAAATTACCGTGCGAGGTATTGAATGTCATCTTCTACTAGTATTCATGATAAATTTGGATCTAATTATACCTAAAGAATCCATCCATAAGTCATCTCATACATAGAAATATCATTGATGATGACATAATAAAAGGGTAAAGTTATCTTCGAGACAAGAAAAAATGAGATTGTGAAAATCTATATATACATGCACTTCCCATTCTTTTTACGATAGAGGGTGTTGGAGACTCATCATGGATAATAAAACATTTTGATAAATCCTCTATGTATGAGTTCTTTAAGTTATTCCTTAACTAGCTAATAGACCCAAGGGTCCATCCGACCTTTTTTAGCAAACTAATATGGTTCATATATATTTGTAGATATTGTACACAAAAATTATTTGATCCATGTTGTGCATATCAATATATGACCAAGAAAATATTTCTAATAACTCATGTAACAATGCAATTATGCCCTCTATTTCCTCACAAGAAATGTTAACATTGAATTTAAAAATCTTTAGGTACTTTTAGGTTCTTAAGTTAACATATTTATAATCTTTGACATCATGGGGTTACCTAGCTCTATAAACTCAAGGGCATGTGGAAGGTCCTAATCAAGTGGGTGATCAAGTTCATTATCATCAACTTAGTTCACCATCACCTTGAAGGTGGAGATATAATTGGGGGATACCTCAATATCATCCTAATATATTTCCAAGCACGTTTTTTTGATGAGGAAAAATGTGATCCTTCCAAGTCACCTTCAAAAGAGTATTATAGATTTTTTCTCATCAAAGGTGGACCATGCTTCGATATGAATAAGATGTTCTATAAAATTAGTCACAAAAGGTAGCTACTTCCTTACAAAAATTATTGATCATTGTGATTTTATAATAAGCTACTCGAGAGTCAAAGGATAAACTATTCTCATAAGGAGAGAGGATATATTGTAACATATCTATGAATAAATGGGATTTTAGATAAATGTGAGGAGATGATCGAGGAGAGAATGTACAATAATTCCAACACCTTGGTTATAAGGAGGATATGGGGATTGATTATTACTTTTACTCAAATGGTTCAAACATATCATCCTTGATTGTATAAATAATATGTATTTAAATTTTTTTGTCTTTGTGTACATACCCACCCAAGGATTAGGATCAACATCCATAGGATTCACATTTCTACCATGCTCAAAATAAACCATTTAAAGGTAAAAGGAAACCTCGATCATGGTCCAAGCATGATCCAATACCATGTTGTATGATAAATTAAGGTTTAACACATAAATTCAATCCTAACTATTTAAGTCCATAACAAACCTAGAGATTCACATTCACCACTGCTGCAACAATATCATTGTTAAACCCTACACATTTGTGGAGGGTTTCATAAATATTCTTATGGATAATATCCAATAATTCAAACACCATGAGATGCGTGATGATCAAATTGTCTCTTTCTCAACAATACATCACTTAACTTGATGTTTGTTGATAGAGCTCTTGATATAGAGGATGAAGTGAGATCTCTTTGTGATAACAACACACTTAAGGAGGTATGTTGGGTCGAAAGATATCATGGGAAAATATTATGAAGTAGACAAGATATGGAGGACCTCAATTACACTTAGCAAAAATATTTTATAGGGAGGACTAACTTGGAAAATATAAGAGACCTTTTCTTAGAGAAAATTTGGAGGAGAACTCAAATGTATGTAATGTTAGTGTATATTTTTACTCCATTGCATGTTTTCCTACATATGTGTTTATCTTGCTCAAGTTTTAAAGATATATGATATTTACACTTTTATACCTTTTAGGTGGTGGTTACACTTCCCCACTTCCTATTTATACATCTCTTATAAAGTTATTTTTAGGAATTCAATATATACAAGATATATTTTGGGTCATCTTTGGTTCCTATCTCTCACAACATTGCTCTCTTTGTACATTCATATTGTATCGATTCTTAATCTTGGCCCACATTCTCACATGGTATCAAATCTCATTATGGTAATCAAATTCCATTATTTTGTTGGAATCTTGAGTTATTTCAAGCTTGTTATTACAGATCCTTTGATATTTTATTATGATCTTCACTTATGTATTTGAATGGTCTAGAGAATTAGAAAAAGGAAAGGAAATAAGTGGTTTTGTAGGAAATTATTCATCATGTACATCTTATAGAGAAATGGGCTATGATATTGAGTGTAGATCATGTAAAACCTTAGGATCAATAGTAAACTTGGGTATGCTTTGAAGAAGGCTAGGTTTGATCTTTTAAGGTTTTTGTCAACTCTGGGCTATTTGGTGGTATTATGTACCATGCCACGGTTTGAGTTTTCTAGGTTTTCCAAAAAAATAGTGGGTTTTTCAATTTTATAGATCTAGTATATGCATTTTTATTGAGGATGGTTATTGTATTTTCTGAGTGTGGTTGTTAATTTTTATCTATCTTTAGGGTTATACCTAAGCTTTTTTTGTGTATTATACCAATCCACGAGTTGAGTCTTTACCTGTGGTTTCATTGATTCTTATATTTATACATGTGGATAAATATTTGGTTGTACCTACATGAGGTGGTTTTATTATTCACTATTTGTGCATTAATCCTAAAGAGGATACCATACTATTTGTGGGCCCCATGTGGAGGTGGAGGTAGAATTTTTTCTTTTGTAATGTGTAGTGACATAATATGTAAATGTGCAACACATCGATCTATGTGGATTCCCTAAACCTTGGTGATAAGTTATTAGATAGCTTGATAAGGGAGTGTGAAGCTTCCCCAAAGGAGACATCACTTTTTGAAAAAAGTTGGAAATTTGGAGATGGCCACCCAACCACTTTTCTTAACCTTATCCCTTTGTCATATAGAGTTTAGCCCCTAGTTACACCTAACCCAAAAGGGATTAACTCATGAGAGGTAAAAATGATTTCAAGGTAGAAAAACAAGTGTAGGAAATTTGTAATTTTTGGTGATGAAAAATAAATCTAAGGCATGTGAGTAAGTATTAACATTTATAAGTAGAATACTTGTAAGAGGCATAATTTTTTTGATAACTCCTTTTGTAGCACTATTTTTTAAAAGTGTGTTATTTCAACTCTTTAAATTGGTGTTACTTTTATTTCCTTATTAAGCATGTAAAAGACACTTTTTGGTCTTAAAGAATCATATAAACATGCTAAATTATAAAGTTCTAACCTTGTGGGTTATTGTTGATAATTTAAGGAGGTTATGTTGTGTTTCCTTCTACATTTTCATTCCTATAATTTATTTTTTGCATTATAGATCAAAATGTGGTTCCACTTCTCACACCATTTAACTATCACGAGTGGAAGATCAAAATGAAAATATTTTTAAGGAGTAACGGTTTACACTAAATCACAATGAGTCTTTAAATTGAAGTAACATTAGATGTAACTAAAGTTATGTGGTTTAATCGATGTGATGAGTCCTCTGGTCTATTATATTTATTTATATCTCTTGAATTTCTCTTTCACATAGAATATTATAGCACACCTAATGACATATATACCATATTAGAAGGAATATTTAGGAAGAAGGGTGCACGAGGAGCCATAAATTAAAAATGAGATAATTAGTTTGATTCTATATAAAGTTGACACTATACACGAATTCTTCGAAAAAATAAAATAACTTAGATTGTAGTCAAAACAATGTGGGATAGACACAAAATATGATCGGTTGATTCTTTTTATTATTTCCAAGTTGGATCTTGACTATTCATTTTTAATTTTCTATGCCACTAGGAGTGCCCTTAGAGCCACATGGAAAATGTCTTCCTTAGATGGTTTTTCTACCTCTTGACTAGAGAGAAATATAAGCTCATGCGGATGGAAAATTTGAAGTTTTATAAGTCGCATGACAAATTTTATTGATAGGAAAAATAGAAGGATTCAAATAACAAGGATAAGAAACAAAAAAATAATACATTAAGGAAAAGAAGGATCTGAAACCCGCCACCGAGACCTCCTCTTTTAAAGCCAAACCTAAGAAAGAGAGGGTCAAATGTGCCTATTGTAGAAAACCTAGACATGATGAACATAAGTGTATATAGAAATAAATTGATCACTTGCCACACATTCTATAGAATAAAAAAATGGGTTCTTGATTCAAACATAGAATTCACTAATTCAAGAGTTTACAAAAAAAAAAGACAACAATAATGGGAAAGCTAAGGGAAAATAACTTGTATTAATTGCATCTCATCCTACCTCATGGGTTATTTACTTGGGTTAATCACACCACATGGATTCTTCATAGGTTACCTTCACTTCCTCATAGTCATGTTCTTATTTTACACCCTTTTTAGATATATAAATCTATGGTTTTAGTGAATTAAGTAGAGTAATGATGTAAAGGTTGGATATAGGGGATTTTTACGATTAATTAAATTATGAAATTAATCATAAATATCATAATAATACATTCATGCTTACAAGATTTGATACATATTTGAAAACACGAGGAAAAAGTGTAACTATCTCGATTATAGATGATTCTAATCATTTTTAGATGCGTAGATAGTTGTAATCGGGAATCTAGACTTGATTATGCTTCATTTTTAGAACTGTGATTGGAAAATAACCTAGGGAAGGACAATACAATTCTTCCAGGACCATCCATATGTTCTTAACCTTACTATACGGTTTTAGACCTACTTAGAATAAGGTTCTATAACTTTCTAGGATTGTTACCAACCTAGAATTGTTTTTTTGCTATCAAACCCTAATTGTTATTCATGTTATAAAGTCTTATATACATTTTGAATAAGATATAAAACCCTTACTATGGGTGGGAGATCATGTAAAACAAATATTAGTTGTCTTATAGGCACCCCCATTCTGTGATGTTGGCACTAATCTAAAGATGCCTTAAACCACATCATTCTCCACCTATTATGTGATATTTGAATGAATGAAACTATGGTTTGGAAACTTGAACTTCTTTGACAATGTTTGATTTGATTTTTTCTCTTGCTAAAAAAATTCTAGAAGTGATGTTTGAGTGCTTGCAAATGATATGATCTGACTTCTTTTACAGGTATGATGATTCATACATGTAGTGATTATTGAATGTGCATGATATTTTGCAATATTTAGGGAGCCATGGGTTCCTTTTGCAAGTTTAGGAAGTGAGTGTATTGATGTAGTTTCATATCATTCACATGTGTTCAAATGATATATTATATACTTGCTTATATAGGGTTATAAATGTAAATTATCAAAGAAAGGGTGACCCATATGAAATAAAGAACCCAACAAATAATATGAAATAAAAAAATTGGAGTGTACACCAATTCAAAATCATACAAGTAGGTCAAGAATGGATATAAACTCCTAACCAAACTATATGGTTTTTTCAAGGGATGAGAAACATGAAAATTGGAGTTTGCATCTTGTCAACTAGATTTTGCCTATGGATTTTATGCATTTGACTCTTAGAATCTATTTGCATATCAGTTTATATGACTAAGCAAGTTAGACAAGAGATCTCAAGATGTACTAAGCGGGGATAAAAAGAGTGTGTTTATCTTAGCAAGAGTGTATTGTTAAAACTAATAGTGTTAAAGAGTAAATTTCCAAATTTGAGTGTTTATATTCCCCTAGTTAAAGCATGAAATGAAAATTGCATTCTTAAATGAAAATATACCTAAGTTTGTAAACACACATTGACTTCACTTGGAGATTTTTTTGTAGTTGTGCTTGGTGTTATCATGTTCCCTAATGAAACTTACGCAACATATAGTGTAGTCAATTTCCATAATAGAAAACTAAACTTTAACTCAAGTATAAAGTTTAATATGTAAAACTTGCATTTTCATAAAGTGAAACTAAATAGATGAGGAACAATGGTAGGAATGCACATGCTTATTTTGTGGGGAATAAGCTCCCATGATTTTTTTGTACTTGGATATTTATATTGTTGAACTTTTTAAAGGATTGGGGGTGATCAGTCCCCAATTGTACCAAGGAGAAACCATAGTGTTGGGTGCATGCAACCCAACATGAAGTGTATAGAAGAAAAATAATAATAATGTGCTACCAAAGCACCCTACGAAGGAAGAAGACTATGTATCAAATTCATTCAACAACTCTTATGTCTTCCCCTTTAAATCTAAGATGTAAAGAAAGAATACCTATGAAGAATTCAACTACTTAAATAATTTCCATAACCCCATGGACCACACCACAACATATGGATTTGGGCCAAATTTTGAAAATAAAGACACCGTAGAAAAGAGAAGAACTTCCCCATGCCCTTCCCATGTATCTCACAACTAAAGAGAATTTTAATGTATTGAAATATAGATGAAGAAAGGAGGCCCATGCCCCCAAGATCCTTGAAAATACAACTAAAACCAAGTGTCATGGTGAAGGAGTGAATTACTTCATGCACCTATTTTTATCTAAAATGAATCAAATGAATTTGAAATTGTGCTAAGAAATAGTGCCTAAAGGTAAAAATATGATCCTGTTGAGAAAGTTGGTGTAACTACCCCTAGGAAAAACAATGTGAAAGGGTCGAACCGTCTGATACGGTCCTAACCAAGTTGTACATTTTTACCGTATGCAATATTTTCTAAATGTTGTGTTTTATCCTTTTTGAGTACTTGTAACTTGTGTATGAACCCATAAGTCTTCTTATGTATATTATAGGTGTATAATATACCTATATATATTCCCCCTCTTTTGAGGTATGTGTGATAATTATTTAAGCATGCGGTTCAAAATAATAGATGTGTAACCATGTCTCATAAATCTAATATCTTCATAGGAACACATGGAATGCATGTAATGGTGGCAACCGATGATGGGATCAAAAACTAAAAAAATGGATACACCTAGTGAAACCATGGAACACAACAAAGAAACAATAGTAATAAGGCATATATAGAAAACAAGTTCATAGATAGAGCCATAGTGTAATATAAAAAATAGTATGCAATTAATTTCATTAAAAAGGCATAGATCCACAAACATGGGACACTCAAGGTATCACAAGACAAGTAAGGAACTCAAGACACAAGCATAGAGACAAACAAGTAATAAAACACACAACTAACAAACATGTATAATGAAAAATAATGTCACAATGTGATGAAAGCATATGACAAAAGACATGTGAAGCAATAAGTGTCAACACTACATACGACACATATGTTTGTCATGTTAGTTAAAAAAAAGATAAAGTACACATGTATGTAATCAAGTGTAATGATGAAGTAAAAATGAACTATAATAAAATATTATCACCTACACAAAGTGGAGCGATGCCCCAAATATAATAATTTAAGGAACCTTGGTACCTCCTATTAGCATGTATCAATCCATATATCCTGCATCAAGCTCAATATACCTCGTGAATGCATGTGTCTAAAGTGTAAAAATATATTATATCTATCAAACCAATATGAAAAATAATAAGTATAATATAAAGTGCTTATAATGCAAACTAAACATTCACATATCATGATTTTGTTTTTTGTAAATATTTACATGTTTTTGGTTTTTTGAAATGTTTAGTTATGTACAAATAAATGGGTAGTAAAAGAGATACCAAATGTATGAGAAGGATGCAATCTTAAAATAACCTAGGTTATGGATGTAACACCATATCATGAACAATGGGAGTAGGAGGTAAACTATGGAGTGATTAATATGTAGGTTATATAGTGATAGAGCATGTGGGCATAGCATGATGTGTAAGGAAATGTTCATGAACCATATCGAGTGAAAATGCATCTATAAATCCAATAGTATTGAGAGATATGTGAGGATATGTATTGGGAATATGATGTAACCTAGTAGTTCCCTAAAGGATGTAGATGTGTCATAAATTGAATGAGTAAGGGACAACGTATGAGAAAACTTAGAACCACCTTGTTGTAATTTTAAGATATAGTAATGCAAATCATTAACAAGGTTTTTAAATGTATGTAAATTAGTAAATATAGTAGCACCTATAGAAATGTTATGCTTAAGTGTATAAAGTGTCATGATATTGACAGAAAGAGCCATACAATGATGTACTAAAGTGGGACATGTCAGATAAGTAACAAAGGTATTGTCAAGCGTTGTCATGAAACTTAGGAGATGTATGATCATTATATGTGTATCTATAATTGTTCCAAGTAACTTATTTGAAATCCATAGTTACAGTGACATTGTGAAGTGGAAAATGAGATGTCATTAATACTATGGGTATAGTAGATGTATCCACAAGAGGTAGAGTGTGATAAATAATTGGAGGGATAATAATGAGTGATTGATCTATAAGTCAAGTGATAAGATGTGTGGTAAGATGAGGTGTCATAGTGGACTTGGAAGGAATATCTCATGTAAGAGGAAATTGCTTCGCAAAAATCTTGTATAATATGTTCAAGTTTGGAACATCAATTAGTATGGTTCCCAATGCATCGATGATAGTTACAATAGAAATTACCATTGAATTTCTTGCTAGGAGGATTTCTCATGTCAAATTGAACCAATAAAGGAGAGACACAAAATTGCACTCAACTAATCATTTCTTCACAATATGTGGAGCACAAAGAAAATGCATGAATTTCCATCTATGAGAAAATTAAGTATGATTATTAATGGATTATGGTAAGTAGATCATAATACTTAAAATAGGTAGAATCCCATTTATAAATATGAGTAAATCCTTTATGAGAAAATTGTAGACTAGTGGGTGCTAAGGTGATGTGTGTAACCTGTAACCAAGGTTTCTTGAGGAGTATGTTGTAGTTAGGATTATCAAGGACAATATAAAAAATATTGGTATAACCAATACTTTACAAGGGACATTGTCAAATTTGTGAATGCTAAGTTTATAAGTAGAGATATTCTTAATAGAGAAAATCATGGATAAAAAATATGTTGCAAAACATTGAGGCTTGATGTTTTGTCAATAAGAACACACTTGAATAGATTCAAGTGTACAAAAATGAACATATAGAGGAAGTTTTGTTGTTAATAAGAGGTTGAGGAGGATTTGTAATAGATATGGCCTTTTGAAGAATATATTGGACATTCTCAACATGTGTATTAGGATGAAATCGAGTATGAGGGATATTAATGATCAAATCCTTACATGCAATGTTATGATTTATATAGTTGAGGAATGATATGATTTGGCCTTGAGAGGAATTCATTGTTATAATTAGAAATAGAATAAGAGAGACCAAGAAGAATAAACATACACCAATATATAAAAAGGAACCCTAACAAAACTAGGGTTTGGAGCACAATGTGTGATTGAGATTGGTGCAAAATGTTTTACACCCTTTTTAGATTTAGAAATATATGGTTTTAGTGAATTAATTACACAAATCATGTAAAGGGTGTATATATAGGGAGTTATTACTATTAATTAACTTGACATTAATCATACAATATCATAATAATGCATTCATGCTTATAAGATATATTCAAGTTTGAAAATGTAAGAGAACAAGTGCACTTATCTCGATTATAGATGATTAAGGAAGTTATGGATATGTATATGGCTAGAACTATGGATTTGGACCTAATGATGCTTCGTTTATGGAACTATGACTTGAAATTGACCTAGGGTAAGACCGTATAACTATGTCACAATTGTTTGTACTATCTTGACCTTACTAGACAGTTTTAGAACTACTTAGAATCAAAGCGCCAGGATCCTTTAAGGAATATAATTTTGTCTCAGTGGAAGCCTCCAAATAGCCACCATTGTACAAACCTCTTTATACATTTTAAAGGTGATGTTTGTTGTTCGGAAAAAAAGGAGATTTTGAGACTGATCCAAGGAAACATATATGAAGACTTCAAGGTTAGGTCAAGAGGCCCTTTAATGATTAAATTTTGGGGAAGAACATCCTTCCACCACGAAGTTGTAGCATTTTCTTACATTTCGGACTCTAGTAATCCAAATCCATGTTACATGTTTCAAAGCATCGACAATAGTAGAAATTGCAACCCCTCATTATCCATGAACTATGACCAAGACCAGTCACCAACTTGTAATAGAATATCGAAGGAGATATTTTAATCTATCCATATCCACTAGGATGCGAGCATAAGTATTGTCGGTGAAGAATGTAGTAATAGATCAGAAATTTTCCTAGATTATTGTTAATGGTTTCAAAATAATATTCAATGCATAATTAAAGTGAGAGATTTGGCAATATAACCCAAATAGGTTTGATATTGAAGGATTCAATAATGGGATTAAAAGAAAGGGTATAGAGAATCACATCCCTCTATATAATGGAATCAAAAACCACAATGAAGATAACCTTACCATAGGGATAAATCTCCATATTGCCTTCTAAAAGGGGTTATCATGAGTCTAATGACCATGCATGTAGCAAATTGAAGTGGAAGATTATCTTTGCAATAGTAGTTTTTATTTACAATCACCTCCTCTTCAAAGTCAACAAAGGGATGGATATGAGTGTTGGGTAGAGGCTATAATGCCCCATTCGACATTACCCCAGCCTTTCTCTGACGACCTTGTTGATAAGTAGGGGTAGGTGGTGGGTGTGAGTTTTTGATCGCTAGTCAACCTCGGCTATGTCCCAGAGAATGATTAGCGCCCTTCCTCCTCGTCTGGCCTTCCGTGTCTGTGTCGTTGCCGATGTGCTAGTGGAGGGCCTCCACAGTGCCTTTTCGATTACCTTGTTAAGGAGAATCTCATTCTCGAATTCTATAGGTGGTTTTAATGAATTTGTTAGGGCATGTCCAACTTGAAGGAACGTCTACATAATAATTATTATATTGAAGTGTCGATTTGTGCGTATTATTATTTTACTCAACGTTCGAGGCGATCATTATTAATACGGTTAATAAATTTGTGTTATTATTATTAATATGGCGATCATTATTATTTGTGCTTATTATTATTTTACTTTGTTTGTGTTTTCTTTAGTTAAAACAAACAAATAAATAAATAAATTAAATTAAATAATTTAAAAAAAGGAAGCCCGTGATTTGTTTTGGGGCGGTTTTAGGGCAAAAGGGGGGCTCTTTTGGGATTTCTTTTGTCTATCTTTGTTCTGAAGGAAGTGAAGCCACCTCCGCCATGGGGAAGGATGGAAGCTCTGCAAAATTCTTGGGTCACGCGATTTTGCGGGGAAAACGTGGGTGACTTTTCACCAAACAATGTGCTTTGGGTGTTTTTTGTTTTTTTGTCAAAAAATGCGCGCCAAATGTCTTCTCATGGAGTGCCAAGGTTGTTATGACCTCCTCCCAACCTCCCACTAACAAGCATCCTCCCAACCTATGTCAAGCTCAAATCCCCCCCATACCTGCGTGGACACCTATCAAAGCATAAAAGACAGAGGAATGTTGTCAGATGTTGTAGTTTGCAAATGCGTTGGGGACATTGTTGTTAGTGTTTGACCAGATGAAAAAATGAGACAGCTCCTCATGGAAATAGTGCGTGGAAGGATGTGGGTCCCTCATAAGGTAGGCACATTGTTTCACCATGTAACAAACAGGTCTCCAACCTGTTGAGTTTACATTTGCCCAACGCATTCCCACTGTGCCAAATGGAAGCTTTGAAACAGGGTATGCACATCCGTCAAAGCATAAAAGATAGAAGATTTTGTCTTCTAAAAGCAATTTAGCGTAATGAAGTGTGCAAAACGTGGAAGCTTTGGAACAGGGTATGAACAATAGAATCTGGTTTTTGTAGGATTTTGTTCTTGCAAGTGTCATAGTTGATATGTATGAAAAATGTGGAAGTGTATTCAAGGCATGTGAATTGTTCGACAAAATTCCTCAAAGAAATGCGGTCTCATGGAGTGTCATGATTGCAGGATATGCACAAAATGGAGTTGTTGAAAAGGCGTGTGAATTTGATGAGTGCCTCAAAGAAATTGGCGCATACATTACCCTTTAGAAATGGAGTTTTTCGCCATTCCAACACACCAAGCTCCATTTCTTCTCCCCTGTTGGTTTGGTTTTTTGGTTCCATGCCCACAATGGTCAACACACCATTTAGGTACAAGGAAAAATGGTAAAATGTCGAGGCTCGTGATCATTCGATAAAATGCGTAAGGGAAAGGTGAACCAAATTCCGTCTTTGATCAACCGACTTCACTTCCAAGCATGGTTCATCTTCCCTTACGTCTCATAATTCTCATGTTTTAGTTCTCTTTTGCAACTTAATAGAATTTTAAAATATTAGGATTTTAATACCGTTAATGTTTATTTCAACTCATTCCAAAAACAATGAAATGTCGTGTCGAAACTCACAAAGTCAAAATAAACCATTTGCATTAAAATATGACCTTCTACCCTCATCCGAGGTGATGTAGAAAACTTCTACTACCCAATTTGGTTCGCTAAACATTTCTTTATCGACAAGATGAGATTGACTTCCCAGTAATAATGTTGACCTTCTCCTATTTTAAATAGTTAATTTTTGCATTTTTTGGAGACTCATTAAGTACCCTTCGGAACTCTAAAAATGAGATGTTAGGCTTCATTTGTGTACCTTGTTATGTGAGGAGTCACCATGACATCTGGATTGACCCTGAACGAACATATGTGATCTTTTTGACGCTCTTATAGGAGCCCTGTTACACTAGTTTACAGCAGTAGAAAGTTGTTAAATCTAGAAAGTTGGCTTTCGTTTTGAACCACCATTTGAAACCTGGATAGAGAAATTACTTTCCGCCTTCGCAAACCTCTAGTGTTCTTACTAGACAATTGCATGGAACCTTCAGTTTAGGGAAAAACACTTTTCTAGATAGTTTGGAAAATCTATTTTGTAGGCCTCAAATGCATAGTTGGCGAGGTCAAACTGGACCAATTTTTGACTTGTCGCTGTTGTTTGGAAATGGTTTTCTAATTCTCTGTCCCGTTGACTCTAATGAATTCTCCTTATATAGGGGAACTAGTAGGAAGTGTCTCGTTTCGTGCTCATCCATCAAACGTCAATTTTGGACGTGGTTTTCTGAGCCTTTGAGCTAACTTTGGTTCATTTGCAACTAGATCAACTCGACCAGTTGGCAGAAAACTAGCCGCCAACATGAAAGTCGTTCACTTTTTCCCAATTCCATCGATTCTTATAAACTCTTGGTATATCTGGGAACATGTAGAAAGTTGATCGTGGTGTGCGTTCTCATCGGAAGAAAACTTTTGAAAGTGGTTTCTTAGCCTCCGAGCCCGTTTTGAACGTTTTTGTAGCTAGTAAGAAAAGTTTAAAATAGAAAGTTGTGGGACCCTCGTTGGGTTGCCAAACCACCGTGGGAACATTCAACACATGTAAATAACTATTTAAAACTCTTTAGTGTAGCTTGTTGTGTGAAATAGAACTTTTGAAAAAATGGTGTTTTCTCTCTCTTCCCTTCTCTTTCTCTCTCATGGGTTACAAAATGAAGTGAAATAAAATGCATTGAATACATGTCTCTAAAAATTTTCTCTCACTTGCAAATTGTAATTATTATTATATGTAAATGAGAAACTAAAAAAATGATAATTATGTTAGATTAGGGTGGATGCCATGCCAGCGAATTATTGCTGATATCATACTCACGTGGGTTTTACATGATGGAAGAATGACGACAAAAGGCGATGTGTAATTCATTAATTATCATTGTAATTTATATAGTTCATTGTTAAATGAATAAATGTATAATGTAGTCTCATATGACAGAAGGTTATATTTGATAATTTGTTGATATATATGAGATGCTAGTGTTAAGGACATCTAGGAAATGTGTATTTGTAATGTTCAATAAATGGTTAACGAGTCATCTTGTACACTCATACTTTGGAAATGTAATTAAGAGATTAAATCGAAACACTCTACCCTCGTTCAATATTGGGACATAACTTGTTTTCATGTGCGATTCTCCTTACCGTAGAAGACATTGAAAATCATAGAATGAACTTAAACTCTACACTCGTTGGAACGTCCTAATCTAGGAAAATCAGAGCTCAAGAATGGGCTTATCATCTTAGTCAGTATGTTTAGTGGAATTGTCTTAAAACCATCTGAGAGGAGTGACGCAATCAAACTTTTCTTGGAGTGTGTAGAACTAAATCCTCCTTCATAGCCTAGCGATTACTGCCTTGTCTTCCAAAGATAGATTTAAAATTTAAAATTCTTCATCGAATGAAATCCATGTTGGACCCAGATGGCATAGATGGAGGTTATGAATTAGTTGTTCTAGGTCTTAAACTCTTGTTAATGAACTTCTTAGACCCGCTTAATAAATGCGTTACCTTGGTTTCTCTCAACATAGCACCTTGGTCCCTTCTTGAAGGTGGTTTAGCTTATATTTGTCCTCTCACTTAAAACTCATTTATAGTCGAGGATAGACCCTTAGGTGAAGTGGAATTGATCTAAACCTCCGTTGATTTGGATGTTAACTTAGGGTTCGTGTGTAGCTTCAAGTTTTCTAATCATTCATGTCTTCAAGAGGTTAGACAAACACTTCGTAACTCCTTGTACAAGGCAATGCTAAAAATAAGGCCATAGTGTGACGTAGAAAAATAAAGCATAAAGAGTAAAAACGAGAATTGAGGTTAGGGATACTACCACTCTTGGAGACCTTATAACTCAATTAAATATCTTTATGTGTTTCAAAGAATATGTATTGCATTGTTGTGATCAAACTACGAGAAAACAAAAAGATATATAAATATAAAAAGGAAGTCATTAAGTCATTGATTTAGAATTACTATGGTAGGAAAATAACTTTTCCGTGATCAAGAAATATTTTTAGTAAAAAGCTACCTTGTATCTAAATCTCATTAAATCCTTTTATTGCGTTACTGGATATCAAGTCATTTTTGCTGATAAAGAGTTGTAAGGGTAAAACTGTAGACATCGAATAAATGTTGGAGAATAATATTTCTAACATAATAATAAGATAATTAAGTACTTTGTATGTAACTTGATTTATGCCAAATAAGTATGTTAGTTATGGAAATTTTTATAAAGTATAAGAAGACAACATAAGATGGTCGAACTGTATTTTAAGCTGTGGAATAAACTTAAGAATATGTGGGTAGAAAAATGAGAAATTTATCCTTGCTCAATAATGTTCTTGGAATGTTAATCATAACTAAAATACAATTAAAGAAAAGATGTGTTGTGGGTTTTCTTATCCTCGAAGTCTTCTTTCCGAGGTTGGGTGTTGTTAGTATTCATTCATTTGGAAAAGTGTGACATCGACATGCCTATGTTGTTTCCATGTGTCTATGTGATTCGATGGCTTATGTGGTTGTCGTATGCGAGTCGAGTTTTTGTACTTGAAACCCATGTTGTGTTGTGTGTAGTGAGCAATGTAAGTCAAAAAAAAAATTATCCTAGTATTTTATTGTTGTAATTGTGTGTGCAAAATGTGGGCACTAGGAGAGGCCTAGCCACGAGCTTGAAAAAGATCACCGCCTTAACAACAACCGCACACTGATTCATTTGCCCTTGAACTAGTCTGTAGAGCCACAAGAGGAGCGCGCCATCAAGCTCAATTGAAAGAGAGCGAGATTTAAAATATATAGTTTTATTTCAATGCATAGTTGATACATGTAGTTGAATAACACTACTTTTAAACATTTAACAAAAATACATTAAAAATGAAAAATGTATTATTCTAGGGAGGAAAATTAAATAACTTCGTATTTTATGGTTAAAATTGGAAATAATAATAACAATATTTTTTGCATATTTTTTAAAAATTTATGTATAAAAAATGAGAATATTTAATGTTTCTTTCCCTTATTTAATGATTAACATAATAATGAAAGCCAAAAAGTAAATTAAAAAATTATTAAAAAAACTAAAAGCTAAAACAAAACAAAAAAACATTGGGGGAGGGGATAATTCTTGGAAATGCCACTACTCTCTCCACCTCGTTAAGGAGGGGTGTAGAATCACCCTCTCTCCTCTCTTTCAAAAATAAAATTTATCAAACTATATGTACATATATTAAATACTTAGGCTTATATTTATATATTGACATTTACTTTCTTATACTTCAAGTTATATTTTAAGTATATAGTTCAGGATTTTGAGAGTGGTTTCGGACCTCTAGGAATTATAATGCAAAATCTAAATTTTGGAGGTTCATCTCAAATTTTAGTCTTACCAAATTCCATGGTTTTAGATTTCAAATTAAGTTATATTTTGAGGTTTCATGATTTCAAGGAAACATCGGATGAGGTATGAATGTGATATGATGGCACATACCAAAAAAACAAAAAAAAGACAATTTTGTCACACCGAAAAAAAAAATTAAGGAGATTTTTTATTCAGTTTGGTTAGTTGTATAGTTTTTAACGATCAAATATCTTTAAATATTTACTTAATATAATGCTTGTATGGTAACTCTAAAGGAATGTTTCAACTTATATATGATCTTCTCATGAAGTTATGAAACATTTCTATATTTCTTAGCTTATCCGATTAGATTATGAATAATATAATAAGATTTTTTAGCTTAACTTATTTAAATATGGATAATGCAACAATATGTTTATGAAATAGTTTTTGTTTAATTCTATTTACTTTGTATTGAGTTTTTATTAATTAGTAAATATAATCTTTAGATGTAATGTTGAATTTTTTAATTAAAGGGTTATCTTCATGTTATTATTTATTGTTCGGTGCTTGAAGTGATAAATTAATCTTAAATGAGTGGATGCATTTGGTTGATTTTATAGTTTTTATAATGTATTAAAATATAACCTCCTAATATTATACAAAAGAAGAAATTTTGGAATTTCACATTCTAGAAATACACAGTAGTTTTGGTTTCATTAATTTGATAGTCAAATGACCGTCACGGCATACCAAACATAAGAAGATTTATACGGTCATTTAGGCGTCAAATTTAAGCTAAATGCGTTAAGAAACTTTCACTTTGTTAAAATTGGCGGTCAAATGACCGTCGCGATAGATACCTAAAAAATAAACCATTATGATGGTCATTTAGATGTCGATTTAAGTTGACTAGATCTTTTCTTACATTATTTTTTTCATAAATTTGAAGTTATGCATTTTTAGTGATTTCTTATTCTCTTCTATATGGTCAAAAATATTTTTATATAAATCACGGGATATAATGCGAGCTCTTTATATTGTGGATTATTATTTTGATCTGGAGAGGTTAATTAGTATGTATTGTAATGACAATGAGAATTAGTTATGATCAAATAATTTCTTTAGATCTATAAAATTTAGATATGATTCTATTAAAAGTGTTTTTTTTCTTCGATAAATATGTATCTAACTCTTTTGTGTACATTGTATATTATAATGGGGTGTGTTTTACAAGTTTAGGAAAATAATGACGTCCAACTATTTCTGTCTTGACAAAACTCAGATCCTGAATGGAACTAACTACAACATTTGGGTCAAAATAGAATTTATGGCGAGGAAAATATGGACGATTATTTCTAGATTTGAAGTTTCTCCGCTAGTCTTCGAGAAATTGTACATAACATGAATGCATCTTGCAACGCGAATGCATGAGGTTCTTTACATGATTCTACGCAATGTGAACGATGAGTACCTTCTACACATTAGTAATATCGAACATCTAAAAGAGGTATGGACTCAACTAGAATCCATGCATGAAGGATAATTGATATATCAAGGATAGTAATGAGAGTATAATAACTAAAGGAATTCAAAGAAATGGTCTATATATTTTTATGATTTCTCTTATGCATCTTGTTTTATATCTCAAAGTTTGAATAATTCAAAACTATGGCATGAAAGGTTAGGACATGTTAATTATCGAAGCTTATATGAAATGTCTAGATATAATCTAGTGAAAGGTTTACATGTGTTGTCTTCTTCTCTTGAAGTTACTTCATTAAATGCTTCTAAATGATGGTTTTGATTCTGATTTAGTAAATGGTCATGATGATGTTTTGATGTTATAGATGTTTTTGAAACTCCTATCTTCCTAGCTAAGAAATTAAATTGGGCTCAATCTATGTTAGAAATTTCAAATCCTATTAACCTTAGGAAAATGACTAGAAGCCATCATACCTACCATGCATTAATGACCTTGTATGAACCTAAGCCGTAAAATTTTGAAGAATCTTCTCAAGATGAGAAGTGGATCAATGTAATGTAGGTTAATACAATTCCCTAATTCAAAATCAAACTTGGGAGTTGGTTCCACCTCTAGAAAAAAGAAGTATTATAGGGTCTAGGTGGTTATAAAAAGTAAAATATAATGTTGATGGTAGTATTGACAAACATAAAGCTAGACTTGTTGTTAGAGGTTTCATTCAGAAACCTAGTATTGATTATGTTGATACATTTTCCCCTGTAGCTAAAATGAGTACTATTAGGACCTTATTTGTAATTTTCACTCAATTTGGGTGGGAAATCCACTAAATGGATGTGAAAAATACTTTTTTTGAATGGTGATTTAAAAGAAGAACTTTACATGTCTCAACCTAAAGGGTTTGAAGAAACTAGTAAAGAAAACTATGTTTTAAATTAAAAAAATCCTTGTATGGTTTAAAGCAAGCTCTCTGACTTGGTATGCAAAAATTAATTCTTTCTTTAAATAGTTAGGAATTTATTAATTGTTCTTCCGACAATGATATATTCATTAAGCAAGAAGGATCACATATTATCATTGTTTGTATATATTTTTATGATTCACTTATGGCTGGTGATAATCTTGTTTTAATTTGTAGAATGAAAGAAAAATTGAAACAGTACTTTGAAATGACTGATTTAGGTCTCTTACATCATTTTCTTGGTAGGGTTGTATTTCAAGATAAACATTCTATTGTTGTTTCTCAAACACAGTATGTAACCAATGTACTGAAATTTTTAACATGATTGATTGTAAACCAATTTCTACTCCTATGGAAGTTGGATTGAAAATTGATCCTAAACTTGCATGTGAAAAATTTGATCCTACTTTATATAGACAGTTAGTTGGTAGTTTGATTTATCTAACTATCATGAGACCAGAATATTTCCTATGCAGTAGGAATTTCTTCTAGGTTTATGTAGGAACCTTATAGAGATCATTAGAATCTTTCAAAAGGATTCTTAGATATATTAAAGGAATAATCAATTATGGGTTGCATTATACTAAGAATGAAAATGCTAACTTATATGGATTTTGTGATTCGATCATGTCGGTGATGTATTGGATAGAAAATCTAATTTTAGTTATGTGTTTAAATTTGGTATAGGTGTCATTACTTGGTGTAGCAAAAAGCAGCCAATTGTTTCTATCTCTTCAACTGAAGTTGAGTATAGAAGTGCAATGGAAGCTGCAAAAGAGGCTCTATGGCTAAAGAGGTTATTTGATGAGATAAAGATGAAGGATCTAGGAAGTATTCCTTTGTTCTATGACAACCAAAGAACCATATCTCTTGTACATAATCTAGTACAACATCAGAGGACAAAGCACATTGAGATACATATACACTTCATCCGTGAGAAGGTGCTAAGTGGTGAGATAGATCTCAAGTTTGTGCCGACTGAAGAGTAGGTTGTTGATATCTTCACAAAGCCCCTGAGTACTGCAAAGTTTTTCACTTTCGTGAAAAGCTTGGATTGTCGGAGTTACCATTGAGGGGGAGTGTGCATGACAATGTCACCTCCTAATGGAACTTGGTTTTTGTAAAATACATTCGGACATTTGTAAAAGACCTTCGGGCAAGTGTAAAAATACCTTCGGGAAAGTGTAAAAATCCCTTTGGGCATGTATACCTCCTCGGCTTCTATTTTAGAAAGAAGTCTAGAAAGATCTTAAAGGTGGTCTTCATAAACTCTTTAGTACTATTAAGTTTACTGATAAACATCTAATACAATCATATTGTTAAGGAGGTCCTTGGTTAAAAATGTTCTTATATGCTTGGGTTCAATAACATTTTTATGAGAAGCTATGAGAACATGTAAAACTCACAAATCATACTTGGCCATTGATCATGGGATGATCTTTGGAATCTCAAATCCTTTTGTACCAAGCAAGTAACTTGAGTATGATAAAGGTGTTATAATTCATTCAACTAATATCCTAGCCTAAAACATTTATAGTTTAAGGATTGTAAATCTTGTAAGTGTACCATGAGAAGGTAATCTATTGGTATATGTTATGTTAACGCACTTAATACTAAGGGGAGTGTTGGAACATAATGATTAAGTGGTCTGGTCAACCCTTAATGTATATGGGTCCATCATTAATATATAGGTTAATATTTAATAATATGAAATATGTATATTTCTATTATTAAATATGTTAACCTAAGTATATATTTTCGGTTAAATATTTAATATCATTGAATGATTATATTTCTAATATTAAATATTATAAACCAAGGTATATGTGTCAACCGATAAGATTGAAAAGGTGGGTCGGGAGACATACCCGATCACCTAATATAAAAAAATTATAGGTCCTCATTTGATATGTTTAAATGAAATATCAAAGGTGAATATTATTTTACCCTTGTGATTAGGGTTGAAAGGAGGAGGTGAAAGTTACTGGATGTAAGTTTGGTTCTTGGAAAGTAAAAGGTTATTTCACAAAGTGGTTTTTACCCTATTGGAGTTTTCCACTATAAACATTGTGTCACTGTGTTCTTACTTTTGGTATGTATTACTTAATTAATATGTTATGTAATTTTATTTATTACATTGCATAATGTTTAACATTTAATGCTTTATGGTTTATGTTAATATTTAAATGCATTGGTTGATTAAATTCGTAATAATTAGAATCCTCTAAATTCTAACAATTAACTCTTATTTACATTATTAACTAGTAATTAGTGGATATTTACACATATATCATGGTATTTGTGCATTTTCCTTGTGTAAAATAATATATATTCTTCATTATTATAATTTTAATATGTTTCTGGATTCCACAAGAAATTACAATGCTCATTTAAATCTGAAAACATCATAAAACATCTTTTTAATATGAATATCCCCACAAAAAGTATGAGATTCACAAGACTTAATAGGATCTATATTAACACTTGTCTCATGATGATGAGTATGAGGATGTGATTTTTATAATGAGAATATCTGCCAATGGAGTGAAAAGTTTAAAATTATTTGGATATTAATCGATGGGAGGAATGTGTGCAGTTTCTCTTGGGATAGAGAGCACCTCAGGAATAAATTTCCTTTAGATGGATTGCATTCATTGGTTCGTCAAGTTCTTGGTTTTTAGAAACATGATGTGAGGGATTTGGAGTTACAAGGGTAGGATGGGTGAGGTCAATGGTATTAATAGAAAGTATTTCAAGGAAAAGGTTTGTTTCCACAAGGTTATCAAAGAGATTGTGCATAGAACTTGTATCATTGTCGGAATTAGTATCCTCATCATTACTTGAGACTAATATGGGAGTTGCATTAAATATCTTGAAACCAAATGTCTTGCGTACAGGGATTTTTAACATAAGTGACTGGATCTAAGCAACCTTATCCATTCTTATCGAGTCCTTTACCCTTCCATCGCATGTTTGCATTATTCGATGAGTTTTGGTAAACTTAAGGGATCATAACAGAAGCGATTTTGTCATCGTATAACCAAGATCTTGAAGAAATTAGAATATATTTTGTCTAAATAATCAAACTTTTGCCAAATTGACCTACCCAATTTGTAAGTGGGAGAGATTTGAAGATAAGAAGCATTGAGTTTTCCATAGTTTTGCATGGATTTATTGATGTAAAAATAATTCTCAATGTTTTGGAATTGGTACTCACCGCAACCCTTATCAATGATTTTGAATGTATTTTTCGGGAATCGGTAGGTACCTCACATTACGGAAAAATAGTTTAGTGGTTTTAAAATACCGAGAGAATGGATTGTAAGAAGAGGAGGTTGGATTAGAGGATGGAGCATGATTAATCAAAGGAGATGGTATTTTAACAGAAGAGGTATTGTTAGATGAGGAAGGTTGATTAGGTAAAGAAGATGATTGGTTAGTGGAAGGGGAGGGTTTTTAGATGAAGAGGGTTGATTAGCATAAGAGGATGGATTGGGAGATGTTGGTTGATTAGTAGACGATGATTAACTAGTAAGATGATGGTTTTAGAGTATGTTCGGGAAGCGTATCTAGATTCATATGCATTTTATTAGAGAAAGGGATTACACAAGGCGAGTGTATTTTTCCACCAATGGACAATAGTTAGCATTTTTATACCGTCCTTCGAGGAATTTGCAATACTCGAAGGGTTGGGTGTCAACACGTAATGTGAATTACTTATCCAAGTGGGGAATTTAATACATTGGTGGTATGTGGATGGGACATATTTCATGGCATGAATCCATGGTCGACCGAGGATAATATTATATGAAACTTCTAAGTCTACTACATGACATAGCATGTCTAAAGTGACTGGTCCAACCATAAGTGGCAACATGATTGTTCTTATGGATTGTCTTTCATTATTATCATACCCACGAATGGTTATGATATCATTTTGTAATTATTCAATGTAACTAATACATCGTAGTAGTTTCATGGAGTAAATATTCAATTCCTCTGTTGTCAACTAATACACACTTAATCTTATGATGAGTTATAAAATCTTTGATGTATAAGGACTGATTGTTAGCAATGTTGGGTTAAGAAGGTCAGTGGGACCAAATGATAGAATAGGATTGGGTGTTGAAATATTTATAATTAAATCTTGGAATTGTTGGGAGTTGATGTCATGTGGGACATGAGATTCATTCAATTCATATGTAAGAATATGTTGCAGTGTGGGAGAATATTTTAGTAGTTTCATGATAGAAATTTGTGTTGTAGTTTTCTCCAACTGTTTGACGATGTTGAATGAAGATGTAGGTTGGGAAGTGGAAGTGGTTGTGGAATTAGATGTTAGATGAGGAGGTGGTATGGGAGAGGAAGTAGTATATTGTTTTGTAGTAGGGATCCATTTTTTTTGTCTAGTGGTTATCAAGCGTGTTAGCTTTGATCTTTATCGTAGCCACTAGATCTTGATCATAGTTTATAGTTGAGATGACTGAGTCATACTCAACATTGTTTGACGATTGACCCTTTTCCTTTGAATTGTCATCATGTTTAGGAAAGGGGTTTTTGAACATGTTTAGTTTTTTGTTGGGGTTTTTGTATCAAAGGTATTTTCAACCTCTATATCGCCACATTCAATTAAATCTTGTACATAGTGGTAAAGTTGCATGTATCAATCTGTATGATGACCTTTGATGCAATGGTATTCACAATATTCATTATCTTTATACCAATTTGGTTTGGGTTTCCCTTCTTGAAGAGTTTTACAATGGGATATGTGATCATATTGGCACTTGCCAAGTGACGGAAGACACTATATAAGCTTTCTCCAAGTGGAGTGAATTTTCTTCGCCTGAGGTCTTGAGGAGAAGCCTCCTTTCTAGGAATGACTATTGGTTATTTGTTAGGTTTACTAATTTGAATATTTCGAATGTACGAGAATTAGTAACGCCATTATTGACTACATTTTTGTTTTGATTGAAGAATTTAGATTTGTCTTGATTTTGAGGGGTGTCCCTAGGGGTTGGTCCCTAAAGGGTGTTTTAAGTAAGCCCTTAGAAATGAGGGATTTCTAAATTTGTGTCCCCTTTTCAATAACTTCTTCAAAATTATTCAAACAATGCATCTGCATGTGAAATGATAACTTTGCATTGAGGTTTGGGATGAAGATGTTGACCAATTGTCTTTCCAATATTGAGTAAGGGAATATGCTTGCAATCCCTCACCAGATTGTAAAAATGATGTGAAGTTCTCATTGGGCCTTTGTTTGGTGTTGCAAAGATTGAGCATGGTCACCTCAGAGTCTAAGTTGAAGGGAAAATATTTAACAAATTTTTCCAACATGTCTCCGCAAAATTTTTGATGGACCCTTTGGAAGATGAAGCGAATTCTAAGACATGTCCTCCTAAACTCTTAGGAAATATACGTAAAAGATATAGATCGTGGTAAGTTACTTCGACATTACATGAATAACTCTTTTACATGTTCGTGAGGGTCACCTTTTCCTTTGTATTTGTCAAATTTGGGAGTTTCAAAGGATGACAAAATGGTAATTATAATTGTACACCCGAGAATCAACATGTGATTCTAGATGCACTCGACCTCTTGAGGTCATTAGGATAGCCGGAATGTGCAAGATTGTGGGAATGTTGATGGGAAACTATAGGAGAATCAGGGACTAAGATCGGGTAGTGTGAGTTCCTAGTAGTTGAATTGGCCAAAGGGGAATTAGAGGCTATGTATGGGTAGCATAAGTTCCCTATTGTTTAATTGTTTGATTTTATTTGTTTGCTAAATTACGTTGAAAGTTTATTTTAAATAAATAAATAAAGTAAATTCAGCATAAATAAAAGACAAGTGTGTTTAATCTTTTAATTAACCAAATTCATTCCCAATTAATTAAATAAAATAAAATGAAATACCATCTATTCTATTTGTTTGAACAAGAAATGAATTAAAAGAAAACTAATTAAACAACTAACATCTTTTTATATTTTCAGAATTTAGATAAAACAAATAAATAAACTATTCTACAGACACAAGAAATTAATTAAAATAAAATACTACTACTAATAAAATAAACTTAAAAACATAGAATAGTCGGATGTGACTATTCCTCTGTTGACGAGGTTGTCTGACAATTCTATTCTAAAAGAATGTATTTGAAAATTATTAATCTAAATAAAATAAAATAAACTTCTTCTAGGGAAAATTTCGGCCTCAAGTTTTTGGAAAGGAAAAGCTTCTTAGAAGCAATTTCCTCTTTGTCGTATGAACTTTCCCAGCATAAGTAAATCTAAACTAATTAAAAGAAATAAAATATGTGCAAGGATTTCTTCACTTCTTCCTCTAACTAATTTCTCGAGCAGATCCACAGGGATAAGTTGGGAAGAAGTTATCAAGGGAAGATATAAGAAATATTTTGAAAAGATACTAGAAATAAGATAAATACATTCGGGAAGTGATGAAATCTTCCACTTCTATAATTATACCAACTCAAAACAAATGCATTCTTTCTATTCTAACAAATACAAATTAATTAAAGCTTCAAAGAATTTAAGTACAACCCCAACTTAGTTACTATTATTATATTGTGGTATCTTCCCAAATGTGAGATGTGCTTGTTGTCTCCTCAACTTTGTATCTTCTTCCAAAGATGAAGTCCAATTGATCCAAAATGCACAGATGTTGGTTGGTAGAAAAAGAAAACAAAATATTGGTTGTGGTTGGCTTGGTGCAAGAAATAACTAAAAGTAAATGGTAGGAAATAATAGAGCAAAGAGTGGTTATCTATGTGGTTCCTCTCAAAATTTTAGCAACATAACTTAACCTCAAGAATATGAAAAATCCAACCCATCATACGGGTAAAAGTTTGGCTTTTTATAAAATATGGGAAAGAAGAAGTCAATTACATGTGTCGATGAAGAAGTGAAAAATTAGAAAAAGGAGAGGTATTCAACATTCTAAACATAGCCAAAGAGGAAGATAAAATCAACATGATTCCAATGAGTCAAAAATAGGAAAAATGGTTGAGAAACGAGTGATAAAATCACTCTTGAAATCCAAATGTGTGTCGAAAAATGTGTGTTTTAAGTTTGATTTTAAGTGAAGACCACTATGAACGCAAAGGGGCGGTTATGCAACCGCCGCTCAAGACAAAGAAAAATCTAAAAATGGTCTTACAAGAAAAATTAAAGTTTCGTAGACAAAACAAAAGGGTTGATTTGAGTCAAAGGAGGGATGCAAAGAATAGGGGAAGGATATGGACCTCATTTTTACCTTGGAAGAAGTTTTTATCATCATTGGATATTTTACCATTCCAACAATATAGCACTATGCAATTTGAGTGTGTACGGTAACATTTATTTATCAAATAGATATGGAGAAGCGCTCAGGATCTACTAATTTGAATATTACACAGTGAATGATGGGAAACATGAATTTTCCAAGACAAAACAATGCAAGCATACAAGACTGCAAAAATATGAAAATGCAAGAGATATAATTGGAATAACACATAAATAGCTCCATCTCAATACGATCAAATAGAATAATGCAAGAGATGTACATATAGGAGGTGAATGTGTAACCCTCATCCTAGAATCATGGAAATCTCCACCTAAAAGAGTGATAACCAACAACTAGAATGGTGTAGTCAAGTGGTGACTAACACTTAGAATAGTGTAGTCAAGTGTACACCTAAGCAAGCATATCTCATAAGTGTAGGGAAACTCCAAGTGAGGTGGAATATCTTGAGTAGGATAATAAAAATAAAGCGAGGAAAATAAATCCTACACTAACACCCCCCATAAGCACAACTTAGGTGGGAAGTGAAAATGAAAGTGGGTCCGAAAACAAGGTCTGATGAGGTACCCACATACAATGAAATATCTCATAAGATAGATTAAAAGGAGAAAACACGTGGGAAAAACTCCTCCCAAAAGAGAGATAAAGAAGAGAAGGTAGGACTAGAAATCCCCACTCAAAGCTACAACTATCTATAGCTATCCAGTATCTTGCAAAGCAACCTCCTGGAGTGACTATGGCTCATAAATAGATGCAATGAAGAATGAATCACCATGAAAAAGTGAAGGTAGCCACCAAGTGTCTAATGGATCTCCAACCAAGGTGTGGTTCCTATCCAAGGAACTATGTTCCTCATACACAATAGAAGTGCCAACTGCTCCATGATGGAATGATATATCTGATGTAGAAGTGAAGAAAGAATGTGGAGGGTCTTGAATCGAGTAAAATACTATTTAATGTTGAATCAAGATTCCTAGTCTAAAAAGTATGAGGTGGACTAGAAGTAGGTGGATCAAGAAATAGCTCCTCTAATAATGGAAGGTGAAAAGGAGAAAACCCAATGGGAAAAAACTCCCCCCCAAAAGAAAGGCAAGTAACTCACTCAAGAAATTGGAGACTAAGTAGTAGTGGTGGGTCCCAAAATAAGGCTTGATGAGGTACCCACATATAATGATCATCCCCAGATTAGAGAGATAAATAAGTGAGGACAAGAAGGTACCCTAAGAAGAGTGTCAATGATGTGGTCCCTCTGTGTAAAGAATCCTCCCGCACCGAACAACTTTCCTATCCTTGGGAAGGACAAAAAAGGAGTACTAAAAGTCAACCCACTTAATAAAGGAAGAAGCCTGCAATACTCTAATCTCTACATCTAGTCTGCAATTGAAAGGTGGCATAGGTCTGGAAAAAGTGTGCACAAAATACAATGGTAATGCCATTACAGTATACATGTCAGAGAGAGAAGATGGTGGGGCCCAATAACCCTCAAAAAGGGATCCACAAGAAGAGGTGGATCGTGAAACATCTCTAAAATAGTGGAAGTGACAAATGTCCCAAGGTGGGCACTCCTAATGAGAGAGATGAATGGGTCCTCTAAAATGTGTGATGGATCAATCGAGAGCATATTCCTGTAATGCAACACAAGTGGAATCTACAAATAAACAACTCAGTCGGGAAAATACTCATCCCAATGGGGTTTCTCAATGAGATCAATGTCTAACAAGAATGTATAAACATCACAACATGAAGTAGGAGGAGAAGACTATTGTGAAGAGCTACTGGAAGTCCAAGATGAAGCAACGTTGCACTCAAAGGTAATAATTGGTGTATGTGGAGTGTCATCAACTAAGAAATCAAGATGTAATGGAGCACAAGAGGCAATGGTCACATCTATCTTAGAGGAATTTTCTCCAATAGAACACTACTATGGAGAGTGAATGGAAGCATGAACATGGGCGATAATGAGCTTTGTGGAGGCAACAATAGGGAGAGTGTGCTCAATAGCAAGATCCTATGGTGAATGGTCAACATGGGACTCATGAGTAGTAACAAAGGTGCAGAGGAACACTCAACAATGAAAGGGATGTGAGAAGGGGGAGAATCTATGGAGGCATTAGAGTGGTATTGGAAGTGTTGCTCTCAGATGGTTAAACAAGGTGTCATATAACTGTCGGATAATGGTCCATGCAGTGAAAGGGCACTTAGTGTGCTTGAAACAAATGTAATATATCCCTAGAAATAGTAATACCGAGAAGGCCATAGACCTCATCATTGTGGTTAAACCACTCATACTTTTGTAGAGGCTCATTAGGCTCAGGAACAAGACCATGGAGGTAGGGCAACAAATCGTGCATAGTGCAATGATTGATAATGTCTGCCTTCCAAGACAAAAAGTTCCCAGAGTCGAGCATAACAAGAATGGTGAAAGTGAAACTCCATAATATAGATAAACCCCAAAATTATCCTAGATGGCACTTTATAACTTAGTGTGAAAAGTACAAGTCCCCAGTGAGTTTTACAAGAACCCCCAAAATGTGGCACTTTATAAAGTATTATGTTTACAAAAATAAATGAAGCCATCATGTAGAGCATGAGAAAACATGCACTTTTGACCAAAACAAAGGCTCAAATCCGAGCTACCGATCAAAAGTTATAGCAAATACAATTTCCCGAGAATAATGGCTTATTTAATGAAAATTTGCAAACTGATTAAAAATGCCAGAAATGAGAGGAAAGGGGGTCGTGTGTATACTCGTTAGAACCAAGATAGAATGAAGAACACAATGGTTTGATTTTGAGGGGGAATTGGCCTCCTTCCAATCCGAAGTCTCACCCTTCGTCTTCATTAGGCAAAGATACAAGTTTAATTAAACACTTAATTCCTTCTGATGCAATTTTTTTCCAAATGACTTTGTTTTCCAAAAAAACAAATAATGCTAGGTTTTGAAATAACTTTAGAGTCAAAATTGGAGATAATTGCAATAAAATAAAATGCCATATTAGCTAGGGCACGTTGGAGTTGAAGACAACATACCAAGGGTCATTTTTATCATACCAAGGGGAAAAACCATGTCAAAACTAAATGTTTACGTTGCTCGGTGTTGGCAAGAAAATTTGTCGGTTGGAAAAACTTGTGGATTTCTCACCAACACTCTAGAGAATATAAGTCCTATACTTAATCGGTGCAGATTTAGTATAAGCATGCTCGAGAAAAGGTGGATTTCTGTGGTGGCCTTTCGACTGGGGATCCAACATGGACACTCCACTAACCCTCAGGTAAATCTTGCAGATACCTGCAAGAGAGGAATTTGTCTATAGAGAGGGAAAGGGGAGTGAGAAGTTAGATAGGAGAACTAATGTTGCAAGCAGAAAATTATATTCCTACAAACATCAATTAGAAGTTTTATCACATGCATTAAAATTATGAGGAAAACAAATCTACGAGTAGCAACAAGACCAAATGGAATCTATGATTACAAAGTATTAATAAACTGTTAGTGCAAATCTTAACACCCCAAAATGACCTTCAAATCTGTAGTCTAGAATTGGGTCATTTAGTGTGATTGCACAACATTGATTTTTCTCCAAGGTGTGGGACCTTGCAGAGGGGAGAAAACTCTCCAGATTGAAGTTGGTTCTTACTCCCTGTTTAGGTGCATGCATGAATTGTGCATAGGTTCAATACTAATTCTACTCTAAATTCCAAGGAGACAAAGTTGAAAATGCAAGAAAGTGGAAACAAAACTATGCTAAAACGGTGATACACCAAAGGAGTGATGAACTTTTGTTTTGTAAATAAACACAGATCATAAGAATGTAGCACAGAGCATGCACAAATTGCCAGAATGTAATGAAAGATCATAATACAATGATAAACACATGAGAGGATTGGAAGATCAATCACAGAACATATATTATCATTCCTTAGTTTAATAAAATGCATTACAATGGTAAGGAGGCAAAAACATATGTCGGCTTTGTATGAGAGGTCTAAAACTCTATAAATCTACCTAGTAAGGAAGAAAAGAGAGCTTGCAAGAGAAAAATGTCCAACATTACAATAGATCACATCTTTTACATTTATAGCTGAAGAAAAGAGAGGGAAAACAGAGGAGGAAAAAATGATCTTTTTCCTCAACCACGCCATTAATCTTTAATCCTCGCAATCCATCAAACCGACCTCCTCTATTTATGCTTTACATGTTGGAGAGAAAAAATGATAAATTTGGTGCAACACAACTCTTAAAGCAATCTGATCTTGCATTTATGGCATGAGAAGACATTTTTGGGTTTTCTTCCATCAAAACAAACTGATTCTTCATCCTTGGCATGTGGGAGAAAGCCACCATGGCGAATTTGAGAAAAAACAACTCATTTGAAGCAATCTAGTTCGCATTAAAATCCTGAAAGACGTTTTTGACATTTTCTCCATCAAAACCTACAAGAAATAAAAATTTTATTCCTCTAATGCATAGAGGGGCTGAGACCTTTCCAAAAAGTTTGATTTTGTTGAAATATGATCTGGATCAAAAGATATGCCCATCTGAAGATTTAGGGAAAAATTAGGGCAAAAACTTGGGCACAAATTTCAAGGCGGCAAAATCGGATTTCAAAAATGGGCTCATGGGGTCAAAATTTTGTTTTTTACATTTTTGGAAAATTTTCCAAAAATCTCGGCGCCTCCGCTCGCCCAGAGACACATGGCGTCTTCGGGTTCGTCGGTGGAATCGCGGGTTCAACCTACCCCTTTTTTCCTTTGATTTCATTTTGGGAAAATTTCCCCTTTTCCCGCGCCCTCCTCTATGCCGCGGGACATGTGTCACCTTCTCATTGGCTGGTGGAATGCGGGTGAAGGCGTGTCTTTTTCCTTTGATTTCATTTTGGGAAAATTTCCCCTTAAACCCCGCGCTCCACTGCTCCACTGCCACGTGTCGGCTCCTCATCGCTCGGTGGCCCTTTGTAAATTTTTTCCATCCTCCGCGCGGGCCTATGGGCTAGATTTTGATTTTGGGCTTTTAGCCAAAAGGGAAACATTTCCCAATTTTCCCCGCACCTTGCCGCTTGCCGCCGACTGGACACGTGTCGGATCCTCATTCATCCGCGGGCCCGCGGACAAAATTTTGCCCTTTTGCACTTTTAATCAAAGTGCCACAAAATTTGAACTTCCCCGACATCCGCCACTCCACCCTACTACGTGGCACATTCTTAATGGCCGCGGGCTTGTCAAGGGAAAATTTCCCAAGAAACTCCGCTCGAGTCATAACTTGAAAAGTACATGGAGTTAGGAGGAAAATTTTACCTTTCTAGAAAGGGGAAGAAAAATCCTATCTGATGGAGCCATTTCCAGAAACCCTTGAGTGCTTGAAATGTGTGAAAATTGAAGTTGAAGCACAAGGAAGGGAAGAATGAAGGCAAGTTAGCCAAAATAAGCAGGGGGCTCATTTTGGATAACAAAACCCCTTAGTCAAAAAAGGCTCGAAACTCCTTGTATTGATTGCTTAAACCAAGTTGTACATAGTATGAGAATGGAGGAAAAATAGAGAGTGGGGGAAAGGAAGAATTTGGCTATCTCCTTTTTTCTCTCAAGGTAGAATACACTCTTGAGCTTACAAAATTAATGACCAACCCTTTGAAATGGGAATGGTGTTACAATTTATAGAATGAGAGGTGACTTATCGTCAACCCCCAATGGCTTTTCATATGTCCTTGTGCAACTTAAAACTTTTCGACTTCCTAGGAGAATATTAAGTCCCTTTTTATAACATAAAGGTGACTTATTACATTAGGAACATTAGGACATATGAAAAAGTGCAACCCCAATGCGAAATTAGAATATTGGAAAGTGAGAGAAAGTTGGGGGAAGAGGAGAGAGAAAGAGAGAGAAGAAGAAGAGGAGATGTCATTCCCAATGAAGTTTGTTGGTCCTCATTGATGGAAAGCTCCAAATGCAGTGAAACTCTAAATCTTGAACTCCTTGCACACTATGAAACTCCTTCAAATTAGCTCACAAATGCTCACCAAGTTGAGTGAATTGTTCCGCTGATGACCGCAACTCCTAGCCTGCGTATGATATACCTGTGACCCGAACTATGTAGTGAGTGTTGAAAAACATTATCCAGTTCCCTGAGATGATCACCCCTCTATGTCTCATTGTGCCAAACTTACCCTTTGAGAACAACCTCGTTATTAATATTAAGTGTCCAGAGATGGAAGGCTTACTATTTTTAGTGAGAGGTGATTTTTACTCTTCTCAACCATCATGATGTGATGAAGCGCCTCATTCGATCTTTTGCACACCTGTCTTTACTTTGACCACTTCTTGGGGTGACTTGCTATAATTAGTAAGCACCTATATAAGGGACTTAACATTTTTAGTAAGTGATCATTTTCATTGTTTTCTACTCCGGATAATCATTACGGCCTTCGGGGTCTTATCGCACTTTTTGCCTTTTCCATAGCCACTTTTGATGAAGACTTACCAAAAATAGCAAGCATGTGTAGGAAAGCTTACTATTTTTAGAAAGTGGATTTCCAGTGCTCGGTTTGCGATGGAGTCTATTTTTAGATTCGGCTCATCATCGGTCACGTCCTCCGAATTTCACATAATTTTTCCCACTAGAATGTTAGGAAATAAAATTTAAAATTTTCACCTAGCAGTGGCTTTAAGCACGGAGCTGCCATGGTGGCCATTAATGGAGCTTGAAATTTGCAGGTCTAGTTTTTGTCTCCATTTGTGACAAAAACAACTCCATTGCGATAGGTTTTTCATTTGGAGCTCGTGTGTAAGTTTTTAGCTCGTTTCCATTGTCGAAATGATGGAAAATCGACAAATGTGAGTCGGTGCACGAAGTGAGGATTTTGTTGGAAAAAATAATTCAGAGCACCATTTGACCTCCCATTTTTACATTGTGATTGTCTTGAAAAATGTGGAATTCTGTAGAAGATGGCACCTCAATCCAACTTGTGTCTTGTGAGATATGAAGATTTTTAATAGGGTGACTTCACGGTTATCTAGCAAAAAACCTTCATTTTCTTCCCGTTCTTCATTTCTTCGACACTTTTTTCTCTGATATTGCTATGTTTTCATGGTGTGGAGAGTTTTTTGACCATGACAGACCTGGTTTGATCAGTAATGGCGGACCAAGTGTCTGGACAAGCAAGAACAAGGCCATGGCATGGTGAAAAGCTGTGGAGGAGAAATGAGAGGAAGAAAACAACTAAGTGCTAGATTTGAATATTCAAAAAATGCTCATGCAAGGGTGGGGCACATTTTTTCATGTCTGATGTCCCTAACCTCAAGGATGTGAGGGACATCAAATTCCATGGTGAGCAAGAGGACGACATGTGTCCTCAATCCGACGGCAAGGGATTTGCTTGAAAAAACACTAGAAGCACTTGGGGCTGAAAGTTGGTCACGTGGATGACCAAAAGACTCCCCATAGGGATTGGGTGCATTTTTCACGTCTATTTTACCCGAACTCATGGACATGAGGGACATCAAATTTCACGGTGGTCTTGGAGCTGACACGTGTCCTCGATCCAACGACAGGGAATTTTAGATCCAAAAATGCACCTGGGGGTTGAACTGCATCAAGCCTCGAAGGTCACATGAGGATCCTAGTGGTCACATGGGGGCTAGGATAATTTTTTCAAATTTGGTGTACCTGACCTCAAGGACGTCGGGGACGTAAAATCCCACCAGCTCTCTGGTGTTGACACGTGTCGTCCAAAATTGACTAACTCCTGAATTGTCTCCAAGAGGGTAACTTGGAACGATGATAACTTGAGCTCCCGGTGGAATTTATTAGTGAAATTTTATATGATCCTGACTATAAATTTCCTTTTGAATCCAATGGTGTGAGTATCATGTCTTGATTCATCCATTTGATCCCTGAAAAATCAGAATTGTGATTTGGTACTCCATTTGTGCCTGAGAAAAACTTCCTGCAGACCTGATGCAAAAAAGTGTTGTGAAAAATATGATTTCACCATCATTTAGGGATTGTAATTATCTTTCTAGAGATGTTTTGTTTTACTCCTAACTCCATCCGAGCTCTCAGGAATCTTATTCTAAAGCTTTTAGGCCTATGTTTTAGGCTTGTGAACCCTGCTTTTCATTCAGACTGCTCCAAGTCTTTCAAAACTTCCCCAAACCTTCCAAAATAATTTCCATGATGTTCTAAGGTCTTCAATTCACCTCCATGTTGAATTTTTCCTTTCCATTCGCTCCAGGGGTTGATCCAGTCCTGGGAAGGCCAACGATAGCCCTTCCCAATACTGCCAGAAGATAGCATCTTTTCAAAACTTCCTAAAATCACCTGGGGGATTAAATTGACTTTCCTAAATCACCTAGGGGATGATAGAACATTATTCGGGAGGTCACTTGGACTTACTAGATAGAGTCGGAGTGTCTTGGAATGATGAGACTTGAAAAAATTAACACTGGGGTATAGTTGTCGTGCTCGGGAATTGTCAATTTCCCTGTTGCACTTTTGCACGACAACACCCGTGTGAAGGGAAAGCACGTCTCCAATGGTCTATAGAGCTCCAAAATAGAGAAAACACCCTTAAACAACAAAAATGCCCCTCCAAGCTGTCAAAAATGTGGCTCTAAACAACAAAATGCCCTTCCCATAACAAAAATGCCCCTCCAAATTGTAAAAACGTGGCTCCAAATGACAAAAACACCCTTCACACATCAAAAACTCCCTCCATACTACAAAAACGTGGCTCCAAACAAGAAAAATGCCCATCACATGGCCAAAAATGTGGTTTTGATGGTCTAAAACAAGAACCCAGATCTGAGGACACCCTAGCTGATTTCTGAGTGAAACCAAATCAGAATCACCCCAAAAATGCCTTTGGAAGATTCCCTGTAACAAGCAATGGCCCAAACACATTTCCAGAATATTTTTCCTACGTAGAAATGACTTCCACAACAAAAACAAAACTACAAGATTTCTTTTACCAACAATAAAGTAATGTGATTTTTTTTTTGCAAATAACAATCTCAATTGAAAAAGAACCAAGACGGAGTCAGATCTATTTACACACGAACTGTTAGTTTCACAAATGAAGTATTTGAAATATTGCAAATAACTCAGTAATGGAAAATGTATCACCATAATCACTCTAATACCATATCGAAAACCGCTCAGGATCTACTAATTCAAGATTACACAGTGAATGATCGAGACATGAATTATTCTAAGAGAAAACAATGCAAGCATACAAGACTACAAAAATATGAAAATGCAAGAGAGATAAGGCTAAGTGCACAAAGTTGGTGGACAATTCCGTGGACATAAAAACCTGAAATAAAGGAACCACGATCGCGGTTTACATACTAACGATCTAAGGTTCCTGAATTCAGGTGTTCGGTAATTACCGAATCTAAAACCGTGATCGCGGAACTCTGAGACAAAAATTAGCATTCCGCTGACTCCTTATTTTCCTCATTTTTCATTTCAAACCGTGATTTTTCCTAAACGTTTTTCACTCGCGCTTTGAATACCACCTCAAAATTGCTCATCGGACTTACGGATAGCGATAGATTCAACCATCTTTGCCAAGGCGAGGAGGTAAGTCCCCGATTGTAATCATTTTTTTTTTTTGCATTTTAGGTTTTTTTGCATTTTCATGGGTTTTTGAAATGTTTGTTTATGTATACAATTTTCTTGTTTTATCGGTTGGTTTGGCAAGCTCAAATCATACAAACCATCAAAACATTCCTCAAAACCCACCGAACATTCCTCAAAACCCTCGAACATTCCTCAAAACCCTCCTCCAAACATAGATCCGCCTCTGTGGCTCTTGTCCCCAGAGCCAAGAGGAACGCAAGATAATATCATTGGAAGAATCGAGAAAATAAAATTGTCATTGAGAACCTAATTCAAACTATAAGACAAAATCATGCTATAAATCCATCTCGCATGACTTTGCAATACATTACAAACATTGATTGGCGAAGTCGAGTCCATGTAACCAACCAAATACATAGATGGAACACCTTTAGAAGTGATTGTAGGTGGTGGTATGCGGATAAACTATCCCATGCGGCCGTAAAAGACAAAAAAATTGGAAAAGACCTCATTTGTGCATTATTTACCGACCCTAGAACCAATGCCCCCCGTAATTACTTGCAAACGGTTCCCAATCCATTGGTGCCATGATGACAGAATCAAAAACAATTTTGGGACCGATGGTGGATGGTTTTTGATTATCCACCATGCAACAACAATGAGGTTCCTCTTTATTTTTTGAAGAAATTATATTGCGAGTTCGTGCTCAATGAGGTCCCGAATTATTTTGACTTTTTTGACTTTTTTGGTCGAGGAGGTGGCTCTGCACAGAGCAGACCTGGTGCACGTAGGTCAACCTAGGATCCCCCATGCCCCAAAACCCCCACTACCTTCAGTTATCCCTCCTACAGTGAAGGAGGTTGTGGAGATTGATACATTGCATGCATTGAGGGAGCTCACTGACACTCTCACCCAGCATAGTGACCAGATTGCATCTGGTGATGTTGGTGGAGGCGCCAGTTCTAGTGCACCACACCACTGTGGATCATGTGGTGTATGTATGCCTCTGGAGAGACATCATTTTTGGTTCAGGATTTCTTTTCTATAGATGAGATCTTTGGGAATGTTTTTGGGCTGGTGCCCACTAATATTGGTCTTTCACAGGTAAATTTCAAATAAATTTAAATAATATATATATACATATGTTTGATAGTTTAATTCACATGTTTGAGATATTATATATATATATATATATATATATTTGATTGTACGTCATGTACATACATGTAAAAAACTAATTTTTATTTTATTTTAAATAGCAAGAGCCGGTGAAGGAAACATCCGGCGTCGACATGCTAGCTACTACAAGTGGGCATGTTTCAAACGTAAGTTTCAAGTTGTACAAACTTACATTTTTAATTTCATTTGATTGCACTAGATTATTATTATAATGTTTCACGTGTATGTTGTACATATTAATATTTTTCTCTTTTATACACAGGAGCCTGGCGGGTCATCATCTGCTCAGGGAACTGAGGCTACTGGCACGCCTCACATGAGTTTTACGCAGGTTAGTAAATCTCTTTACACTTTGTTTCTAATTACTGGAAGTTCACGTGGATTACATGCTTTGGACCTCTGTTATGTGGTGCATAGTCATGTAGATTTTAATATTGATTTGTACATGTTTTTTGTATAGCTTATGACTGCTTTAGAGAGACTCCTCCATATATGCAGACTTATGGAGTCTATTGTAGATCTTTGCCATAGCATCTGAGATCCACTAACTGAGGTATAATTTTTAAATTTGTTAAATTTTGGAGGTTCATTATTTCTTATTACTTAAATCTACAATATCAAATTTTGTATGTATATGTGAAATATTTAATTTGAAAATTAATTATTTGTATGTAGCTTACCCCTCGTGAGTCTATTGTTGTCCCTGCGTGATGCGTCAACAACAAATTGATAGGGATCATGACATTGTGGTAAGATTTCACATGCATTTTAACTAAATTGTACAAGTTTCTAAATTTTGAATGTATTTTAAAATTTTGGGTGTTAAAAACTTGTTGTTTATGAATGTGCAGGTTAGGTTGCAGGCATGCTTAGAGACACCTAGGACCACACGGATGAAATCCGTAGTGGCATCTCCCTCCACTACATCCCCAGGTCGTGGACGTGCTACTTCTAGCAGGGCGAAGAGAGGGAAGATGTTTCATGAGTAGATTTATAGTCCACCTGGATGTACATATGTGGTCATGAGTAGATTCATAGTCCATTGTATATATATAGCCTTTTGCGACCGCATGTGGTCCCATATGTACATTATGACACACTTAGTTTGAGATGTACACATACATTATGAACTTATACATATATATTTTCAGAGACGTGTCTGGAGCACACTTTGTTTGATTCTTATATATCCATGTGTGTTGGTTTTCATAACGATAAATCTGAACTATATATGTTTGATTTGATTTCATTGCATGTATGATATCCTTCTATGTATGTTTTCATAACCATTTAAATTAGTTCTCTGATATGTACATGTTTGATTTAAATATTTAATCATGTCTTCTTGTATTTGGATTGAGATGAAATTTTTCATTAGATTAGGTATTTTCATATGGTTTCCTGCTTCAAATTTCAAGTGTTTTCGATCTCTAGAATTGCAAGGATCTAAAAAGGCAAGTTTTTTCTCTGAAATTTTAAATGGGATGCTATAAAAAATTAGGGTACCAATGGAAAATATTTTTAGATCATCTTCAAGGAGTTCACATGAGTAGAAGTTATGGGCAAAATTGCAAGGGAAATGGAGCAAAAATGAAGGAGATATGAGCAAAAATGTGATTTTTGCAATAGGGTTTCTTGAAAAATTAGTAGCATAACTAAATATACTAGCAACAATGAAGGAAAAGGAAATATTTTAAAAGGGATTAAAAAATGGCTAAGTGTATGTTTATACTCACCTCTTAACATTAACCTAGCTAACTCACCTTCTAACTCATCCTTGACCATTCTGGATTAACCCGGGTTACATGGCATGATAGGGTAGGGTTACAAGCCTTAAGTGACAAAGGGACTTAAAGGGGCACTGTGAGAAGGGGTTAAGTATTCATGAGAGGGGCAACATAATCAAGTTGGGGTGCTGAGGAATTGAATACCTAGTGAGAATGTTACAAGCCTTAAGTGATGAAAGGGAGAGATTTCATGTGGTGGTGCATTCTGATGTCCCAAGTTGAAACTTGGGTAAAAATTTGATAGTAAGCCCTTATTAGTATTCTTAGGTTCCACCCATCACATGAAGAATCCTCCTCTAATGAAGGATTCTTAGTATTCTTAGTATTCTCCCTGAGAGGTGTACCAAGCGCATGCATTCTTGTGCCAAGAATGCACAATGGCTTCTTTTAGAGCTTCAAACCTCTAGGTGATGGTATGGGACAAAATTTCATACAAGTTCTCTGAGTCAGATGAAAACACAACTGAGCTCACCAAGGAATGAGAATCAAAATTATTCATCTCACTCACAAATGGGATATTATTTTCCCAATGGAATTTCTCTTTCTTGATCTCAACTCTATTCCTATTGATTTTCAAAAATATGACCAAGAACAATCTAAACAAAGAGATAATCTTAGGAAATAGATCATGTTCCCTTTTTCAAGGATCATGCTCACCCAATGGTCACATGTCCTTCTTTGCAGTATGAATGCTTGATCTTGCTTGTTGGGTGGGGGTTGAAGTTTCGGATGGGAGACATTGCTTGATTTGAGGCAGAGATGATTAATCTCATGCAATCAATGATGGCACATATGAATAAAAGGTCCTCACACATGTGTTCCCTTAATTGTTTGATGATTTGTACTTATAAGTTCCAATTTGTGTCTAGTGATATGTGATGAAGAATCCTATTACAAGCAAAAATAATGAGCATGTAAGCACATAGTTGGGGCAGCAGAGGATGGAGAGATCACCACAACAACATAGCTCAAGAGAGAAAAGCAAGGACAAAGTGATAAAGCAGTCTAAGAGGATAGAGGCAAGTCCAAAGAGAACAAGAGAGATGGAAGGTAAACAAGTGACAAATTGAATGTTTTGAGTCCTAGAAATGAACGGAGGCGAGGAGTGAGAAGTCATGCCTCGAATGTCATGGCACCGAATCGACGTGGTTGGCACATCCGAGTGGCAGTGGATGCTAGAGGAGGTGTGTTTTGGCAAGCGCGAAATGGTCGTTGCTTGGGCTACTTCACCTACGGGCGTAGTCCCTTAAGAGCCCCGAGACCAAAATATCTATTCTACTTCAACAAGTGACTACTCAAACTCCGTGGCACCTAGAGAGGCCTCTCATCGATCCGAAACCTTAGCATAGGGACCTCTACAATAGCCTCTCTCGGTTTTTTTCCTTCTCATTTGGTGCTCTCGTTGTCCTATTTTTTGCAAACACGTGAAATAGTGCAGTTTGAGCCAGTGTAAGGTTGTCAAACGCTATATTTTGCAAACGGTGGGTCGTGGCACCAAACCGACTGCACCGAAATGTCTCAGGTGGCCAGGTGAATGCTAGAGGAGGTGGTGTTTTGGTGCGCGAAAAGGTCGTTGCTTCCAGGGCTACTTCGTTGGGCGTAGTCCCTTAAGAGCCCTAAGACCAAAATATCGTTCAACTTCAACGGGTGACTACTCGGACTCGTGGCACCTAGAGATGGCTCGTCTGATCCGACACCTCGACATAGGGACCCTCTACAATAGCCTCTCTCGGTTTTTTCCTTCTCATTTCAATGCTCTCGTTGTCCTATTGTTTACAAATGCGTGAAATAGTGCAGTTGGAGCCAGTGTAAGGTTGTCAAACGCTATATTTTGCAAACGGTGGGTCGTGGCACCGAACCGACTTCGGCACGTCCGAGTGGCTAGGTGAACGCTAGAGGAGGTGGTGTTTTGGTGTGCGAAAGGGTCGTTGCTTCCGGGCTACTTCGTTCGAGCGTAGTCCCTTAAGAGCTTTGAGACCAAAATATCGTTCAACTTCGACGGGTGACTACTCGGACTCCGTGGCACCTAGAGATGCCTCGTCTAATTGGACACCTCAGCGTAGGGACCTCTACAATAGCCTCTCTTAGTTTTTTTCCTTCTCATTTGGTGCTCTCTTTGTCCTATTGTTTTTGCAAATGCGTGAAATAGTGCAGTTGGAGCCAGTGTAAGGTTGTCAAACGCTATATTTTACAAATGGTGGGCGTGGCACCGAACCGACCAGGCTTGGCACGTCGGGTGGCAGTGAACACTAGAGGAGGTGGTGTTTCGATGCGCGAAGGGTCGTTGCTTAGGGCTATTTCGTTCGGGCGTAGTCCCTTAAGAGCCCCGAGACCAAAATATCGTTCAACTTCGCGTAGTCCCATAAGAACCCTGAGGACAAAGTATCATTCGGCTTAAACCGGTGACTACTCGAACTCAGTGGCACTAAAGATGGCTCTGCATCTTATCCGACACCTCGGCGTAGGGACCCTCTATAATAGCCTCTCTTGGTTTTTCCTTCTCATTTGGTGCTCTCGTTGTCCTATTGTTTGCAAACGCGTGAAATAGTGCAGTTTGAGCCAATATAAGGTTGTCAAACGCTATATTTTACAAACGGTGGATCGTGGCATGAACCGATATGCTCGACACGTCCTGAGGTGGCAGTGAATGCTAGAGGAGGTGGTGTTTTGTGTGCGAAAGGGTCGTTGCTTCAGGGCTACTTCGTTTGGGCGTAGTCCCTTAAGAGCCCTGAGACCAAAATATCGTTCAACTTCGACGGGTGACTACTCAGACTCTGTGGTACCTAGAGGCCTCGTCTCGATCCAAAACCTCGGTGTATAAGGGACCCTCTACAATAGCCTCTCTCAGTTTTTTCCTTCTCATTTCAGTGCTCTCGTTGTCCTATTGTTTACAAATGCACGAAATAGTGCGGATTTGGAGCAGTGTAAGGTTGTCATCAAACGCTATATTTTACAAACGGTGGGTCGTGGCACCGAACCGACTATGCCAGCACATCTAGGTGGCTAGGTGAACACTAAAGGAGGTGGTGTTTTGTGTGCGAAAGGTTCGTTGCTTCCGGGCTACTTCGTTCGGGCATAGTCCCTTAAGAGCCCTGAGACCAAAATATCGTTCAACTTCGACGGGTGACTACTCGGACTCCATGGCACCTAGAGATGCCTCGTCTAATCTGAACCTCGGCGTAGGGACCCTCTACAATATCCTCTCTCATTTTTTTCCTTCTCATTTCAGTGCTCTCGTTGTCCTATTGTTTGCAAATGTGCAAAATAGTGTAGTTGGAGCCAGTGTAAGGTTGTCAAACGCTATATTTTGCAAACGGTGGGTCGTGGCACCAACCGACTATGTCAAGCACATGTTTGGGTCAGGTGAATGACTAGATGAGGTGGTGTTTTGGTGCGCAAAAGGGGTTGCTGCCAGGCTACTTCGTTCGGGCATAGTCCCTTAAGAGCCCTGAGACCAAAATATCGTTCAACTTCGACGAGTGACTACTCAAACTCATGGCACCTAGAGATGCCTCATCCGATCCGCACCTCATGTAGGACCTCTACAATAGCTTCTCTTGGTTTTTTCCTTCTCATTTGGTGCTCTCGTTGTCCTATTGTTTTCAAACGCACGAAATAGTGCGATTGTTAGAGCCGATGTTGGTTTCAAACACTATATTTTGCAAACGGGTGGGTCTGTAGCACCGAACCGACTGGCACATCCGAGGTGGCTAGGTGAACGCTAGAGGAGGTGGTGTTTCGGTGCGTGAAAATGGTCGTTGCTTCGGGCTACTTCGTTCGGGCGTAGTCCTTAAGAGCCCTAAGATCAAAATATCGTTCAACTTCGACGGTGACTACTCGGACTCCGTGGCACCTAGAGATGCCTCGTCGATCCAACACCTCGGCGTAAGGGACCCTCTACAATAGCCTCTCTCGGTTTTTCCTTCTCATTTGGTGCACACACGTAGGTATGGTCTTGTAAACACTTGGGAGTCATTTTCAAAATTTACAACATTTTCAAAATTTTTTCAAAATTTACAACTTTTTCAAATTTTGACTTTTCAAAATTTACAACATTTTCAAAATTTACAACTTTTTCAAAATTTACAACTTTTTCAAAATTTACAACATTTTCAAAATTTACAACTTTTTCAAACAATGAAAGCTTCTCTTAGCTTTGAGAATTTAAAATTCTCTCTACTATGAGTGCTGCCGACCACGTGAAGGTGGAAGCTTTTTTGGCACCACTAACCTAAACATAAAAGTGTTAGTCAAAGAAATTTAAGTTTCAAATCAAAACCATATACTATCTATATATATGTACAAAATACACAAATTTAAAATAAAATATATTCAAACTTAAATCTAGATCTTTAAACTAAAAAAATTATATATATATTGAAAAGAAATTATATATACCAAACATGAGCATTGTAAATTCATTCCAATGAACCATCAGGATCGGATCTACTCTGAATAGCAAACAAGATTGCTTCATGATCTGACTCTCGAACCTTCCAAAGAATCTTGTTATTAGGCCTTCCTCGATATCTATACAAGCTGAATATTTGTCGCTAGAACTAGATGTGAATATAAGAGTATTTTCTGTGTGTCTCAAAGTCTTCAAACACCCAAACAGAGGAGTTTTTAATGGATACCGTCGAAGCCAAGTTCCAGTAACTACCACTGACCCTGTAGGATACTCAATATCTTCGCCATCTATAATAGGAGAAGTCAACTTCTTTCTTTCCTCGATGCAATGACATAAGAAATAGTTTGTTCCTTCTTCATTGTCTTCTGTCGCAATTACTGCAAACACATGTCCTACAAAAAAAAAGCCAAGGTTGAACAACTCAAATTTAAATTACATATTAAAATTTCAATGGACATAACTCAATACAAAAATTAAATAAATAACCATAAATACCTTGTCGCACCAAAATCAAAATTTCATCAAAGTCCTTGGATGTTGTAACTTCATCTGCAAAAATAAGTCGTAATGCTTGTGGAGGTTGATAACTAGGAAGCGGAGTTAGAGGCCTACAAATCCATCCTTCCACCCATTCTTGTGAATCACACTCAGCAGTGACAAATTGATACAAGATGCATAAAAACATGTCAACTTTCTTGTCCATACGGCCCATGAAGTAGCGTCTGAGCTACAAAATGAGTGCATATCACTGGACCCAGTGAGTGTCATACAATCCTCATAGTTAGCAATATGTTGTTCCTCTATCAACCAAAAATATCTGTGAACTATGGAATTTTCTTGAGAACCTCGGGCCATGTTGTCAGTACACCATTCCACTATGCTCTTTGCATCTTTTAATTTAGCACCATCTTTGTACTTCAACTCTTCTCTTGCAAGAGCTCTTTTCACACATGCCCCTGCACCGTCATGCTCTCCTTTTCCATGTCTAGCCTCAGTGAAACTCCAAATATGTTGCACACCCATCTTGACATGCATTCTGCTCATCCAATAAAACATTTGTGCATTCTTAAACTGAGACGTGCAATTATCTGACCATATATAATGTTGTTTGAAGTGGATGTCCCTATCAGGACAAGTTTCCATAAAATAACTGAAACACCCTTGAATAAATTCGGTAGAATGAGTACGATCATCACCGATATAAAAGTGGTACTCTCTTAAAAAAATTGATCATTCTCTATCTTATCGGAGAATGTAGAAATGTTATATGCACAAAATGGCAACTTGTCTTGAGTTGTAATATTGTGATTGAACCTCCATTTGTGGTTGTGAATGTGTAATTCTACAAAATCGACCCTTTGAAACAATAGTACTAATAGGAAATGTGTCTTTGCATAGCTTGAATTGTTCATCCAACCATCGAGCTCTATGTGTATGCCTCGCATACTCATAAACAATTTCATCCTTAAATTTTCTCATAAATTAGAAAATGGGCATTTGTTCTGTAACTAGCTCACACCGTTTAGACTCTTTTCCATCTTTCAACTGGTATACAACTGATTTATATTTATCAAACTCAACTAAATTATGTCCTATTGTACCTTCAATTTGCTCATGGATGTAACTTTCCAATTTAGGTAATCCGCCGCATGTACTACAACTTCCATCTAAACAATCTTGACTATAAAAAATTATCCAACTTCTTTTTCACAAAATATAGTAGGAATGAAATCCCTGGAAGATATTGGTGGAACTTGAACACCACATTCGATAACATAGTTTCAGAATGAAAATTAGAACAAATACGTAAAAATTTAGCATAATGCATCGCAAATTCAACATGTTGCCTACAACAAGTGGTGCGAGCATGGTTGATTTTCACATAGAATGGTTTCAACATTTCAAAAAAACGTTGACTAATTTTAATTTCAGATTCTCTTGTTCAAACTTACGAAAAAATTGAGTTTGAGTCATATCTAAGAAATGCTTTGGATGTGGTTCATGATTAGTAGAACCAACTCTCTGTTTTATAACATCTCTTGTATTAGGTGAAACTCTAGTGTTATCATGCCAAATTTAATAACTTCTCTTATAGCATCAGAATTATTTTTGTCCTTACGCGGTGCTCTAGCAGAAAATGCCCAAAAATCGACATTATTGAGTGATTGAAGGATATTACGTCTTTCAATTGCTTTCATTAGAGTTTTTTTGATTAACTTGCAACATTCGACTTGTTTGTGTAATCAAACGTTGTTTTTTATTGATTCACTTACAACACTAGTAGCAAGTACACGATGCACAATATTACTATCCCTAGTGCGTCTCTTGACACCAACAAAGTGTGATATGCATCATGAAGGTTTTCAACAATTGTAGAGGTTTGACCACGTATATTAGATGTTATCAATCCTAAGGTGTTTAATGTAGGTCTCATTTTAATCAATTTCATCAAACTAACCAACAACTGACATCTTTGGGAATCATTTAAAATTTCAAAATGATTATCCCAAATTTCAGTGGCTTTTCTTCTGATTTGTCATTCAGAAAGTTTTTCAGACATTGGTTTCAAAATGTTTTCATCAATTTCAATAAAAAAATTAGGTTTCTTACATAAAATCCTAGGAGGTGTTTTTGTCAAATTTTGCTTGTCTACAGTTTCAACATGAATTTCCTTATTCACATTTTCATTGTCTCCTTCAATTTCAACATTTACTACATCATGAGTATTTAATTCTTCTTCAACATTGATGGTAAAAACTTCTTCATCACGAGTATTTAATTCAACTTCAACATTGACAGTAGAAACATTACCTAGTTCTTCATTGCTTACAATAGTTGGGATTGAAGATGAACCTCTTCTAGATTCATGAAGTTTCCGCATTCGCTCAACATTTTGAATTTTGTTGGCCTCTAATTCGTTTGGTGTTTTTTTACTTAATGACTTCCTTTTTGACTTCGTTTTTGTCTCCCATGATGTTTTGCTTCCGGTGATAAGAAAAACATGCAAAAAAAGATAGAATTTCGTAGTAATTCATACGGTAAGGTCAGAGAGTAAAAATCACATGGTAATTCAGACATTGGGATGTGTGTAAATATGATTTATGAACATGAGTGTGCTTTATAAACCGCGATCGCAGTTTATAAAGCGCGCTCATGGTTTATGTTAAAAAACCGTGATCGCGCTTTATAAACCGCGATCAGATCTATCTACCGAACCTAAGCCTCGGAAAATCTTTGTTTTTCCCCAACCAAAGCTATGGAAGGTCATTATGAAGTGTAAAAGGTCAAAAAACCTCAAATCTACTCTTCCAAAGACTTGAACCATGCTAAAAAACTGAAAACATTTCACAAAAATGGTGTCATCGCGTAGGGGAGACTCTTAGCTTCGTAGAAATATTGTTTTTAAAGTGAATAGAATAAGATAAATATCATTTTATAATTTTTTACTAACAATAGGTCTTTAAGACATTTTTTCCCGTGAATGTTCATGTCTACGTTTAAGACTGTAACTTTTGTTTCGCTTATCAAAATATGATAAAACTTATACCATCCCAAGCATGGACAAATTCTATACATGTTAAAAAATATATATATATTTGATTTCGATATTTTTTGATATAGTTATGGCGGGCAAACGGAAAGCGCTCCATTTTCTAAATATTTTCAGACCACTTTCACGGAAAAAATCATAAAAAAATATATTGCTAAAAAAATACAAAATAAAATCCATCCCAAGATAGACAACTACATCTAACGTTTCACCAAAGGAAAAAAAAATAACAAGATTTGGTCATCCAAAATGTGGGCAAACGGACTACAATCTTATAAGTTTAAAAAAAAAAAAAAAAACTAAGTCATATAATTTTAAGTGTTTAATATAGCTAAACTTGTCCATTTTTTTAAAAAAATAGTATTTTAGAAACTAGATTCGAATGCTATGATTCATATTTATATAAATTTTTCTAATTTAGAGTGTGTGTATAGCTAATAATCCCTACAAGTTGAGATTTCACTATTTTTTGCAATATGACGTCCACGGATGACCCTATATTTGTCCATCAACTTCCTGCACTTACCCATAATTACAATAACACATAAATATTTCCAACTCAATACGATCAAATAGAATAATGCAAGAGATTTACATATAAGAGGTGAATGTGTAACCTCCTCCTAGAATCATGGAAATCTCCACCTAGAATAAGTGGTAACCAACAACTAGAATGGTGTAGTTAAGTCGTGATCGACACTTAGAATATCAGAGTCAAGTGTACACCTAAGCAAGCATATCCCATAAGTGTAAGGAAACTCCAAGTGAGGTGGAATATCCCGAGTAGGATAATACAACTAAAGCAAGGAAAATAAATCCTACACTAACAATGGATAGGGCAGTTCTTCAAAATTGAATTGTTTTGACCGTTTCAGAGCCCTGAATGGTTTCTTTCATATATTTCCATTCTTGTGCGAATGGAGAGTCATGTGACAGGAGTATCGAGGACTTATGAGTAGGTTGTTATAGATGCGCTCATGTGGTCTTTCAACTCTAGAAATCACTTGCGCGAGTTATTTTTTCAACTCTTGGATTTTGGTGGATAACTCCTCATTTGAGGTGTTATTTGAGTCATTGTTTGCTTTTGGTGACCGGATTCACCATTGTCTTTAAGGTTGGTTACATTTTCAGTCCCAAAATCATGAGGTAGCTTTGCTCCCATGGCTAGGATGTGAAGTAGGTATTTTTTTTTTGTTCTAATAATTTGTCTACTTTCTCATGTTCTTCTTCGACCGAGTTCAAGTTGCGTAGCTTCTTCATCATTATTTTTATTACCCAAGAGACCAACCAGAGGGTCTTTTTGACTACGCGTAATTACCATGGTTAGATAAGTGTGTGTCTGATTAAGCTTTAAAAGAAGCTAGGAAGTTTGAGAAAACGTGATTTAGCATAAGCTAAAGCATGGGTTTGTTTCAGATTTGGCTTGAATAAGCTCTTAAGTGTTGATGGAAAGAGTAAACTCAAGCAAGTTAACTCAATTTGGTTGTGATATAGCTCAAGATGAGCTATGAGGGGATATGTTTCGTAGTTTGAATAAACTTGATGATTGATGATATATGGAGTGATCTCAAACAAGTCACTCAATATAAGTTGGATATAGCTTAAACAAGCTATGAGGGGTTCATTCGGGCAATGTAGATTAAATAAGCTATACAATATATGAAAAGAGCTCAAACAAGTCACTCGGTATTAGTTGGATATAGCTCAAACAAGCTACGAGGGATTTTGTTTGTGTAGGGAGCTTAAGCAAGCTCGACAATTGATGACATAAAGAGTGATCTTAAACAAGTCACTCGATATAGGTTTGATATAGCTTAAAATAAGCTATGACGACTTTGTTGTTTTAACTAATCAATGTAAGGTTTTTCGTTGTTCCATTGATTCAATCATTTGTTTTGATGTTGAATTGGTTTTGAAATGTTTTGTGGAACACACCAGACTTTAAATTTACAATGCACATATTTTATCATCATACAAGTTTAATGATATATAAATTGATAAACTAACTTGTTTTCAATCAATAAGCAATCATGTTCATTTGATGTTTTGGTTCAAAAGGCATATCCGTCGGGAATAACTATTGGTTTGTAAGCAACATGCAATATGTTGTGAAATGGGCGAATGCAAGCTCTTACCACTCCAAATAGATGTGTCATTTGATATATCATAGTCATTATATACCTAATTGTGACAGGACGTAATTGGTATGGAGAACCCTTAGATACGATAGGAGATTCATCAATTCTTACTTACCGCTTTCGAGTGAATCACCACGTCCAAGGTAGTCTTTGTGAAAAAGTGAAAGGTGATGGGGGAATGGAAGTGTGTCTGGTGTCCTTATTATTCCCCGAAGATTTATAGGGACGATGCCCAGACTTTATTATTACAACTATTTTAGGTGTTACTCGCAGTAGTCTCAATCACGACAAAGATCACCGTAAGCGGGGACCAAAGCCGGTGTGTATATTGAATGTTGTTTTGAGACTAGGTCTCAATGTGTAATGTAAATGCAAATGTTGGTGGTGCGTGGTAATGAAGTCCACGTCACCGGTGTAGTGTATGTGGTGATGAAATCCACTTCTACTATGGGCAAAGACAAATGATGATTAGTGATTAACATAAAAATTTCATTCTAACTTACAATAAAATCACTAGCAGAAAATGACAACGTACCTAAGTGTGATTTTTTTAGTTTTTTAGCGGTTTCAACAATTGTTCTTTAACTGAGGTAATTTTGTGGGAACGTTTTAATTTTTTTTTTTGGCAAAATTCAAACAATGTGGTCCCGCATGAAAAAAATTGGTTGTTGTCCTGCAGTAGAAGTGTTATAAAATGATCATGGTCATTTTTATTTTCTAGATCACTCAAAGGTGTAGGAAAAGAGCATACACAGGCAATCGCAATTGAAACAAAAATTATTAGAAATGCAACTGAAATCTAGTAATGATCAAGAAAATGAAACTAAATCTAGTTAAAACAAATTAGAAACGTTGGGAGAAAATAGATGATCATGCCCACTTTTGATTTTCCAGATCACTTAAAAGCATAGGAAAAGAGCATACACGGTCATAATGAAACAAAAACTATTAGAAATGCAACTAAAATCTAGCAATGATTGAGAAAATGAAACTAAATCTAGTAAAATGTGTCAATTTAATTGAATTAATTGTGATGGACAAATGTGTGGACAAAAGATATCAGTTTGATTTTTGTAGTGTGTCTTTGGCTAAGGAGTCATGCAAACAGATGTTAGTAGTTTTCCAAGGCAAACAAAGAGAAAATGATGAAAAACAACACAAGTCACATTTTTTATTCTCAAGATCACTTGTAATAAGCGCGAGAGAAGAGAATACGCACGAAGGGTTGTGATTAGCTTCACAAAATGGGGGCTTGGGGGCGAGGGGGGGAAGACAACAATACGTTGACAAAATTCACCAAAAAACGTTAGTCAATGGTGCAAAGCGATGATAACGAAATGGTTAAAAAAGTGGCACCAAGTGGTTAAACGTCCAAGATCCCTAGATTTGTGACTTTCACGATCGATTGAAATGTCATAAATACCAAGTGAAAGGGGTCGTATTCAAGTGTATGTTTGATAATAACTCTTTGACAACGGAGGAAATTGACCGAAAGTGTCTAAGAATCCTGCAAGATCAATTAGCACAATTAGTTCATATGGTCGAAAAGTATGATAAAAACAATGTAAAGGGCCTAATTTTGTTTTGAAAAAAAGGACCTAGTTAGATCAATATTAAGCTAATTAAATAATAAAATGTTGGTTTCGAGTTTTTTATTAAAAAAAAAATTTTGAAATGATTTTGGATTAATTAAGACAGCTTAATTATTAAATTAACTTAAATCAAGACTAGATTAAATTTATTATTAGATTAAATTAATACGAAACCGTATACAAAAAGCTTGAGAAACTAAATACTAAGCTTAATTCAGTCTACTTGAACAATGATGGATCGAAAGGTAATGGAAAAGGGGTTTTAATCTAAATTTGCCAAACCTAAATCCAAAATGAATTTAACTAACATAAGCTTACAAACGGAGATTTAAATAAGAATTGACCTAAGTGTAAGCTAAGCGGTCATGTGGATGTATACGCGAAAGCCTAAAAAATAAAACTAAAAATGAACAACCCTAAACCTAAAATGGGCTCGAGCTATTTGGGTGCATAGTGTTTGACGCGGTGACAATGGTGACGGGACTGTGGGTGAAAATTTTTGATGTAGCAGCGAAAGCACTAAAAGATTTTTGTTCTTATAATGCAGAAAGAAAACAACTTTCTACCATGGATATGAAAAGGTCTATATCCTTGCAAAAACAAATATACTCAAAATGAAATACTCCAAAATGTCAAATGAATCAACTATTAAGCAAAGCACGATCTGTTTGATCTTTAATGTTTATAGGATACTTGCATGATTATAGAAAAATTTGAACAACAAAAGCATAAATTCGTTATGAGTTGTTAGTCGTCGGTTCTTGTTTTTGGATACTCTCGATACCGGCACGAGACAAAATAAAGTGACGGAAATGACAAGCTCCAACCAGACAGAATTGTGAACACACCAAAATATGTATGCAAGTGTTAATGAATGTTAAAACAATTGCACGAAAGGGTTATTAATACATGAAATAAAAGGAACCATCAAATGAATGGTTCTCCTCGAAGAGGTTCACGATGGGGTAAGCAACACATTTATTATTATTATAACCTACACAAACACCGTAAGACACCACAGAGAAAAAATACTTCTCACGGTGTAAAATTTAGCCAGATGATGTCATATAGTACAAAAAAATGAAACTATAACACCGAACATCAAGTATGCAAAGAATGGATAGACTAAAGAGTCGTGAGATCAAAGGTAACAAAGCGTGGGTAAGTCCTATTTCGGGCGTGCTAGAATGTGAGCTAGGAAATCACCAATTAGTAAAATTATTAAAAACTAAAATTTTATACCTTCTTTCGTGTGTCTCTGTTGCAAACCTTAATGGGCGATGACATAGATGGGCACATGATCGCTTAAAGTGTAGGTGTTTGGTCAATGTGAGCAAGACCTTCGGCCGCAAGCAACGATTGATTCAAATTTCGCACTAAGGGATGTGAGGGCAATGGGCTTATGGATGGACAAAGTGGGGTTAGGCTTTGACATTAGAACAAGATCAATGGAATGCTCCATGCAACAAGAATGCAAGAGCTTTGATAGGATTTCAAGTTTTTTTAAAGAGGGGGGATCAAGGCTCTATTTATAGCCTCGGAGTGGAATTAATTCAAGTTTTGGGTAATCGTAACTGGAAAAGTAAGTAAGATTAAGTGAGTGGAGGACATGAGGAATGGACGGGAATTAAATATGAATATTTAATTCACAAGTGGGGGGACATGGGGAATATTTGGCATGTGAGGAGTATTATGTTTAATTAGGGATTGAAAAGGATTAATTAATCAACTAACATTGATTAATTCAATGTGGATTTTTGTGGAAAATGGGATGGGAAAATTAATTGATTTAGGAGAGGTGCGAAATTGGGGTGTATACAACAACAATACTAGTTATGTAGGCCTTGGTTTCAAAAAATGTTGCAATTTTAAACCTAATAAAAGAAAAGGGGTTTTCAAATTATGGGTTGATTTTAAGATTTTGGTCTAACATTACTAGTTAGTAAAGCCATGGTTTCAAAATGTTGCAATTTTAACCTAAAAGGGTGTTCATGGTAGTACCACTTTTCAATTTAGGGGTTGATTTTAAGAATTTTGGTTCGAACAATATCATTTACTAACACAATGGTTTCAAACAAGACCTTCATTGCAAAGAACGATCTATTCAAATTTTGCACTAAGGGATGTGAGGGCAATGGGCTTATGGATGGACAAAGTGGGGTTATGTTGACATTAGAATGAGATCAATGGAATGCTCCATGCAACAAGAATGCAAGAACTTTGATAGGATTTCAAGTTTTTTTTTTTTTAAAGAAAAGGGGGATCAAGGCTCTATTTATACCCTGAGTGGAATTAATTCAGAGGTTTTGGGTAATCATGATCTAGAAAAGTAAGTAAGATTAAGTGAGTGGAGGACATGAGGAATGGACGGGAATTAAATATGAATATTTAATTCACAAGTGGGGGGACATGGAGAATATTTGGCATGTGAGGAGGATTAAGTTTAATTAGGGATTGAAAAGGATTAATTAATCAACTAACATTGATTAATTCAATGTGGATTTTTGTGGGAAATGGGATGGGAAAATTAATTGATTTAGGAGAGGTGCGAAATGGGGTGTATACAACAACAATACTAGTTATGTAGGCCTTGGTTTCAAAAAATGTTGCAACATTAATTTTAACCCTCAAAAAGGGTATTACTAAAAGTAGCACCACTTTTCAATTTAGGGGTTGATTTTAAGAATTTTGGTTGGAACAATATCATTTACTAACGCAATGGTTTCAAACAAGTCGTAATTTTTATCCTCGAAAAAAAGGTGTTATTGATAACACCACTTTTTGATTTGGGGATTAATTTTAAGGGGTTTTTAGCAACAATATGAGTTTTTAAGGCAATAGTTGTACAAGGTTGAAATTTTAAACTCAAAAAATGGTACATGTCGAATGCTACTTCTCAATTGGAGATTGATTTTGGACTTTTCGACGTAAATAAATGGGTTTTAGGACTAAATTCTCATTTTGATATCACATTTTCGTCAAGTTGATAACTATGTTATGTACTAAATGGCTTTTTTAATGGGGATCTACAAGAAGAAGTCAACATGACACAACTACATGGATTTGAGATTGTCGCTGCCGAACACAAGGTGTGTAAACTAGTAAATGCATTGTATATACCGAAACAAACATCAAGGGCTTGCTATGAGAAAATAGATTTATGTTTGTAAGAAATTGGTTTCATGCATTGACAGGATTCAAATGATATGTTATATTTGGATGCAAGGCACTAAGTTGATAATTCTTGTCCTATGTGTAGATGACTTGTTCATAACTAGAAATGATGAGCAACACATCGTGGTAGTGAAGAAAGAACTAAAAGATGGGTTTGAAATGATAGATCTCGATGACTTCACTATTATCTTGCCATAGAGATTACTCAAAAAGATCAAAACATTTTCATTGGTCAAACTAATTACATTTATGAGTTATTATAAAGGTTTTGGTATGAATGAATGCCGATGGAAAATCACTTGAAATTGTCAAGATATGATGATGATACATTTTTAGTGGCACAAAATATAGGCGTGTAGTGGAAGGATTGATATATTTGATGACAACCGAGCCATATATTTCCTTTGTGTTAAGTATTTTTCGCAATTCATGCATGAGCCTAAAGAAAGTCATCTATGGGTAAGAAACAAGTACCTTGTTACAAGGAACGAAGACATGTGACCAAGAATACCACGAGAACAAGAACATCAAAAATGTTGGGTATTGTGATGCAAATTTTGACACTTGTGCGCAGACGAGAGAGTGTCTACAAAAGGATACACTATGCCTATGGGTTCAATTGTCATTGTGTAGTGTTGTAAAAACAAGTTTATGTGGCAAATTTATCGACAAAATCATTATACATCGTAGCATGGGATGCCTCTAAATAAATTGTTTATCTACACTACATCCTTGAACATCTTCGAGTTTCTTAGATTTCTTTTACACCTTTACATATCAATAATTAGAGTGCAATCAAGATGTTGAATAATCCAATATTTCATGCAAAAAAACTAAACATATTGATGTTAAGTACCATTATCTCTGATGGTGTTGAAGAACACACTTGAACCAATCTTTGCCCGACTACAGTCAAATAATTGATATCTTCACAAAACCATTTGATAGAATAAAGTTTGAAAATTTAGGAAGCATCTAGATTTGTGTCTAGAAGCATGACTTTGGACCACAATTTATTAATGTTTTTGGTAATATTAGTAAACAAGCTGGTTTTATGGGTGATGTTCCCAATTACAAGTAAGTTGATAAGTGGTTATAAGAGTAATTGAGTGACTTATATAAAGTAAATCAATAAATGGGGTGGCTATTGTATGTTGAGGGTTAATGCCATCTTGACATCCTTTTGTACTTGCTCTTTGGATGTTGATAAAATGCTTGTAGACCCACCTATTGTGTACCCAAGACTCAACCCAAGTGGTTTTCTATAGTTGTTTTATAAAGTGGTCAAAATTCAAGAAGATGGACCAAAAAAACAATAAAGACGAGTTGTTAAACAAAGTCACAAGTTGACAAGGAGGATTAAGTCCTTAAGATTACAATATATTAGACTATGAAAGTGCCAAAGAGTCACATGATACAAGGATAAAACAAGGTCTTCGAACAAGGGAGTTGTGTAGTCAAGATGTGAATGCCCTTAAGTTTTTCAAAATTGACCCAAGATATCCAAAGTGAAAAAGCTATGAAACGGCACGAAGTGGAAATAACAATTCACTTAAACAATGTTGGTTATGATTTTGTATTAATGCCAACAATTAGATTACGCCCGGAGATGTTTCCTTCAAATAGCTACATGGTACCACCAAGTTCAAGTAGAATGGTTGATTACCTATCCTTCTACACCATTTATATTTATTATAGCATTTCAAGTCGTCTTTTGACCATACATTGGAATCTATTGTAAGGGTGAAGAAAGGTATCACTGATGTAGGAATCGAACTAATTTGTATATTTTGTGGAAATAGATCACTAGGGTAGTTAATGCACAGGCGACCGTAGAACTTGTATACACCTTACTTTTCACTCTTAGTATTTAATTCTCTTTGCAAGCTATTGGCACATTAATCTCACGAGGGTAGTTACTCGGTGAGAAAGTTGTTGTGGGGCATCACCCTAGCTTGCCCTAGAATGCTCACTTATTGCCTTTCTACTACCTCTTAACTATTTGTTTATGATCACTTGATATCCTCTCGTATTATTACCTTCAAATATGTTTATAGCATCTATAAATCCCCTTTAGATCACTTTCCAACTTGCCTCAAGTGTTTTATTTGCCTCCATTATCTCTCCTCTCCTTGCCTTTATGTCAAACTATTTGTGGGCAATGACATCAACCATGAGAAGCATTTTTCTAGCCGATTGCATCAACCATGGTCTAGTAGAACTATTTTTATAGCCAACTACATCAACCTATTGACTAAGATAGATAATGACTTCATGTTATGTTCTCTTATAAATGGACATCCTTGTTGTCATTTCTTCTCTATCATTATCACATAGTTTGTTTTGCTTTCACTCACACATTTGCCCTTAAAGATTTAAGAGGTTTAAAGTTTTGTGGAGCTTATACTTGGAAGTCTACTTTGAAGCATTGGTTACTAGGAGCCGTGATAATAGAAGTTGCATTAGCAAGGTCTACCAAGTCTTTGGAATCCCAAGCTTTGGTCTACTTAGGTCTTCTAAATATTTGTCTTTTGATTCACCCACAAGTCTCTCACATAGTGCCATCAACCTTGGAGAGGGTTAAAGCACCAACAATGTCTTCATAAAGGTAGTAGACCTAACCCTTCCCTTTCATGTATGTTTGCATGATTGATTATAATTTGAGTATCGTGTACTAGACTATGATAGAGTGGCATATCTTTGTCTATTGCATTATCTCTTGCATCCCTTGCTTATTATCTACCACATAAAATTACAACCCTTAGCCTTAATATCTTCACTCTTGCTTATCATCATTACTCTTTCAATCTTAGGCTTCTAGTAAGACCCTATCTCTATATCTTACACATAGGCTTTGGTACCCCATGCCTTCTATACAACTATGGATTACTGTCTTCTATATCTATGAATATTACACCCCTTTGCACCATTCTCAACTGTGTGTTGGCCCTAGAATGGTCTTCTACTTATATATTAATCTATATTATTGAGAAGAGAGGATAATCATATTGACCATTTTGGCTAGCATATATTCTGGGGAACTCAATGTTAATCTTACTCCACCATTGAATGAGTTATATTCACATTTCCTTTTATATCCCATAACAATCATCTTCATCATCACTACATTCTAATGAACCCAACATGAATCTTAATCAACCCTTGACTCGAGTCATCTTCATGTTTCCTTTTACATCTAAGAGTGATTGTCTTCATCATCATTATATTCTTATATCCCATAATGATCATTTTGACCATCATTGCATTCTAGTAAACCCAATGTGAATCTTACTCCACCATTGAGTGAGTCATCTTTGTGATTCCTTTTATATCCTGTAATGATCATCTTAACCATCATTGCACAACCTGCATGGCGATTGGCTTAGAAAAGAGGTGGTCTGATCAACAAATTCAATCATCAATTAAGAGGGAGTGGTAAGGCATCAAACCACAGGCCACACGAATTTTTGGATCAAAGGTCACTCATGGAAATCAAGATATTATATCCAGAGTAAACTAAAAACCTTCGTTAAGTTTATAGAGTGATCAACGATAAACTGAAACCCTTGGTTCTAATAAGAGCCCATTTTGGAGATTTTTAGGTGATTCCAAACCCCTTGTTCTGGAAGAATCTATACAAATCAGAGATATGATATATACGAGCAAAGCTGGAGAATAATGAAGAGAAGCTGATTACGGTCGCTCAAGAACCAAATCTACAAGGAAATAACTTTGAGGACCAGGAGTTGGTCAAAATACAAGCATTGTTGGTCACTTTGATAGTCAATATACAAGCATCATCAGTCATTATCAAAGCATTTAACCGAGGGAAGTGTTAAGCATATCAGCCCTCGTATTTAGCTAAACAAAGGGCTATAATTATAGTCCTATTGAAAAGGTTTGTGCCAGTACTCACAAATAAAAATGGTAATAAATCGCTCATCATAATATCAGGGGTGGAGGGGTCAAAATGAGTGGTTGGTAGCTATATCCTCATATGGGGTAGTTCAGCCATGCAAAGCACTTTAATGTAATGGTTAAGCCAAATGGTCAGATACATGTATTCATGGACAAATTATTAGATCCTATCTTAAGTTTGTGCTTAATTTACTGCAATAATAAAATCATCCTCTGTCCTCTCCATATCTGCTCTCTGCTCTATTCCTATGCATTCATGCATATGCACTTCTCTGTGTTAGATCCTCGTTTCTGATAAATTGGCATACTCATTACATGATACACCATATTTGCAATCAAGAAGAGTCATTCCTCATCTGCAACACCTCAGCAACATTGAAGCACATCTTAATTCAATCACTTCTGACACAATCACATGGTTACATCTAGATACAACAGAACTCTTGTCACTCTAGTTGTTTTTATTTACAGTTGTCACCCAAAACAACAATTCTGAAGCAAATCAAAGATATATATCAGACTTAACAAGTTAACAACTATTAACAGAACTACATTCTCAATGCCTTGTACTATTCTGATGTAACATTTAAACAGATTAGAATACTAAAATGTCTTAGGGAAACAATAGAGCATGCTATTCAAACAGTTATGAAAGAGGACGAGTTGAAGAATTTGTGTTAGATATGATATATGACACAGTAGATTACAAATATTTGGGCTCTCTCCAACTATGTGCATCTGAAATTGAACTGTAAGCAGAGAAATATGCAGGCAGTTACTATCAAACTGTATAGCTTGACTCAAAGGCTGATGCAAGAAGGTAGCTTTTACTAAATTTTGACACAATGCGTATACTGAGACTAACAAGCAAGTACCAAAATGATAATACTTCAAACATCACTATATGGCTGCTCAACGTGTTAAATCCCAGAATGTTTACAACTTTGTGTACCTCCAATAGAATCTAGATGATTAGATCTCAAATTCTTTCAAGGTTATAAACAGATAGTATTTTCACAGAACCATGCAGCTATAATGGAACTTTTTCGATGCATTTACCAATTACCATTTAAAATAATTATTAATACTAAATCATTCCGTAGGATTATTTTATGATCACTTATGGTAAGCTAAATAAGCAAAAATGGAAGGTATCTTTCTCTTTGTATGACATAATTATTTTGGGTTTCTTGATTTAAAAGACACAGGCATCCAAAAACTAAAATTAAATGGAATCTTGGAAGAATGTCCTTTGAAGGGGGACTGAATTCTCTGAGATTACCCAGCATATTAAAATTTCCAACCGGGGCATAAAGCAATTGCAATAAATCAAATAGTAATATAAATGATTCATTCACATACCAACTCCAGTTGACCAAAGTTAAAACTGTTAAGATCGTTTCATTAATCTTCATTATGGGTGTTTCTGTCACATGCTTACGAAAAACATTATAAGAGCAAAATGTTTTCATATTTTAAACTTGCATGGTCGTCATCAACCCCCAAAACGAAAACTACATGTAGAACTTGGATATATACAGCCTTACAAGTATTGGATCCATGATTACCATTCGAATTTGATAGTCTCGTGGACATTTTCTTATGCAACATAGATAGGTGACGGAGCCACCTTCCTTTGTAGCCTGCAAGATGACATTTTCAATTAGGAATCACCCATTTGATCCTATCATTAGCCAAATAAAAACAATTTGTAGAGCATATAAACTAAAACATTTCAGAATATGTATGACTCTTACAAAAGCCATCTTACTCATTTCACAATATCTTATACTTGAATTGCTCGCATTAGTTAAATTAGCATACCGATTTATTCAACTTAAATTCCATACCAGTTGTTTTTAGCCCAAGTGCAACCATAAGTGTCAACAGCATGAAGGCTAAGCGCATGCCTTGATTTGAGTGATTTATTTTGAAAACTGCATCAAGAGAACAAAAAGGAAGTTACTCGAATTGGAATTGTTTGGTTTTACAGTTTACTCTTATCAACTGTAGTAAGGTCAAATCTGCAAGGACCCTATAACTGATTTGAGCAAGATATCTAGTTTCCTACCTATGGTGCACTAGGTCACCATGAATCACTAGTAAAGCCCTGCCTTTACTTCAATTGGTACAAAATCATTGTAGTCATAAGGAGGAGATGGTTTATCATAATGGACCCCATTACTATCCCTTAAAAACCTTCTCACAAGCCCTTCTGTAAAAAAACACAAAATGTTCCAAGGATGCCTAATGGACATTAGCATAAACCACATATAATATGATAAGAGAACCCTTGATAAAAAACTGCCTTCACACCTTTATGAGATTTTGGAAGAGCCCAGATACAACCATTTTCAATGGTAGCATCCTCTAATGCCAGCCACAAGCCTGTACATGAAGGTGGTTCTGTGTACAAAAAGGAATTATCTTGATGGGGTACCACCTCCTCCTATTCCCGGTTGCTACACAGACATGAAAACATCATTCCTCTGAATAGTGGTTTGAAAAGGCATAATTATATTTGTTAAAAATAAGATTAGGCAACTACAAGTAAATATTTGACACCCTTCCACCTTGCAAAATCATTAGCTAGCATTGTCTACATAATCGAGAGAGAAAATGTTGACTACACTATCCCAAAAGATTTCAGTGTTCAGCAATGCTACTGCAATACAGCTTTGATACATACACATTAAGTGCTCGGAACAATTATATCGTCAAACATAGTGATCATTTTGTGGATTAACAAATATTATTGATAACTGATTAGTAGCAAATATGGTAATAGATTGCAAACTTTCTATTTGTCAAAAATAACACTATGGTAATAGATTGTGAACTTTCTATTTGTCGAAAGATAACACTAGAAAAATGTAATATCACAAAGTGCAATTAGTGATGTGACATTCATAGAAGTGATGCTTATGTTAAATGTTACATAACATGCAATAAATGTCACACTAATTAGGAAGTATGTCATAAATGATCTCAATGACCAAAATTATACTATAATCATATCTAGTAAAGATGGAGAATATTGAGTGGCCACACACCACTCTTGCCCAAAGCATGCTCTCAAAAGTTTTACTTTAATGTATGGCTTTCTTTTCCAACCATTTCTTGCAAATTGTTGATGGCACCATCATCCATTCCAAATATCGCCAGCATCACTGGTCACATGGCTTGTGGATTCCTTTGGCCAATTGAGGGTTTTTTTTTCCCGCCAGCTATGAATTGAGACAAACCACCATACTCCTCAACGTGGGAGTATCTATCATCTTTGTCCTCTCTCGGAGGTGTCCCATCTACTATGAGATCCTAAGCAGTAAATACTTTGTGCAGGTACTCACCAAGTTCCCAAACCACCTTCTTCCATTATCTTGACCAGAGGTTCTAGGCCCTTTACCTTTAGGAGGCTATCACTTTCAGACACCTTTTACCTTTAGGAGGATATCACTTTCAAACATCAAACCTTACAGGTGAGTTCTACAACTATTAAATTGATTACCTCCTTCCAGCTTCTTCCAGCCATCAGAGGTGTCAAGTGCCCTTTAGATACCGTAATTTCACACATATATGGAGAAAGGTCAGTAAGACAACATCTTCCCTCTTTGCTTGATGCCATCAAGGCTCACTTGACTTCATATCCTTGCATCAAACATGGTATGTGAGCCACCCTCTGGTATTAAGGGTCGTCTAGCTCCCCTCAGCCACAAACCATGCTAAGAGAACAGGCACACATCAAAAGTTCTCTCTACCTCTAGAAGTTTGTTTCCCATGAATATTACATGGATATTAGGAGAGGTTCTAAGGGGAGTACCCCACTTCCTCTTACGATTGTCCATCCAGACCCTCTTATTCTAGGTTTTTCTCCCATGGAAATCATCAGAACTTGTATTGATTCTTTCGTAGTGATGAATGATGAAGTTTCTGGTCCTCCTCCTGCACTAAACTTTGACAAAGACTAGAGCCAATTTTAATCTCCACATTACTCTCCCGCTTTGGTTTTCATAGACTACCTTCTCATGTTCATTGAGGGGCCTTCCTTTCACTTGGTTATTTGTAGTTGAATCATATAACATTACCTTTTTCCGAATTGTCTAGGTTTTACTTGATTTGCATTCACCCCTAAGCCCTCTAGTAATGCTTTTTCAATATTTTATTGTTAGTTACTTTGTAAGTTCTAGGAATTATTTTAACGCTCCTACTTGCTTTTCTAATTTTTACTTCAAGTCCCATTGACGTGCCCTACTCATCTGTATTAATATAATTTATTTCTTTATTTCTATGAATTCATTATTTTTATAATCCTTGTTTAATATTTTATTTGCCAAAAGTAAAACCCAAAACATATACAGAATTACTCTAAGCTATTGTGTACATTTCAAAGAAGTGGAAAGTTAGCAATAAAAGTATATGAGGGCTATTTTTACAGGAAGCCACACACATATTCTACCAAAGATAATAATCAAGAACCACGCTGTGTCTCAAGCATCTCAATAGATCAAACATCAACCTGAAAACCATTTTTAGGTGTACTCTTTCCTTATACTTAACGTGCATGCCACTCCAATAGATAATTGACAAAACACGGATTCGTTTACTGGCGTTGAGACTCGTCAATTTGGAAATTTAGGTGGTGATATTATTGTCCATTAAAAAAGTAATAAGTCAATAACACAAGGGAAGGGTAGGAAATGAAAGGCTAGGTGTTTATTATTCTTAGAAGAAACAATAAAGTAGTTTAGTGTCTCAAACCTCCTCAATATTTTGTTTACTACAAAATACTAATCCTGTTGCACACATTAAGTAGAAGGTAGGGATGATCCATTTATCCAAATGACTGGATATCTCTTTGTTGCTTGACAAGTAAATGTCGAATCTAGTAAATTACATGTCGTAAGGATTTTTCCTATAAAATAAAGCTTCTGATTCAAAATTAAAGAGTGCCTGTACAATATCCTTACATTACCATCTAATCAAGACAACATAAAACATAAATTCAAGGATGTCATTATACTTCAAATGGGATATTGCCATGAAATTCATATTGATTACCTTAAAGATGTACATAGATTGAATGATTGTTGGCTGCTTGTAATGCAGTGAAGCAAGTACGTTTGCAACTTTTCCAGAACAGCAGAACTTGGAAAATACTGGATCCAACTCATGCAAAGCTGAAAAAGAAAGAGAAAAAATTATTGCCATGCTTCAATTCACACATCTAATTCTGGCACCTTGGAACTTCCAAACCATGGGAATAATCAGGAAACGTTAGGTGCAATGAAAACTTCTGACATTGAAAAATTGCCTCAAATGAATTGATATTGATACACATTAAAAATTTATGAGATTCAGGGCCATTCATTGTCATCAAGAAGGAAACACTCTGTACGCAAGACAAAACAGGTATTCATCAGAAACATCATTAAAAGGTGACATACCATGACCAACTTTGTTTATTGACAGCTCCTTGGGCTGCTTCAGCTTACCGTCATTGTCATATGCTCTCTGTTAAACACATCTATGATGACTTAGTAAAATATTAGTAAATACTGAAAAACAAATATTAGTCAGTAAAATAAGACTAAATAACAAAAATATTCGACATATGCCTATAGGGCCTTGTTGACCAACAAAGCTAAGTGTTGAAATGAAAACAGGATAAAATTGGAACAAATGCAAAGAAGATAAAAATTTAAACAAGCAGATATGAACTACCAAATACCTCTGCAAACTTTCTCTAGAGAACAATGTGAACCACCTGGCTATTTATATGTAAGTTTCACAAGCCCACACTTTCTTTATTGGATGCGATAGACACCTACTACAAGCACTAACAAATGGAATTTAATCTTGGAAATATTGTACATAAAAAAATATAAATCTGCATATAAGTAGATCATTTTCTATTAATGGCATTTGCAAAAAGAAATACAAATGTAGAGAGACTGAAAAAAAGAGGCACACGAGAATAAACTTTGGTAAGATTTATATTTTCCTGTAAGTAGTGTCTTTGGCCTCTCAAATTGTGAGAGAACTCCAAATTGATTTCTCCCTTCATTTGCAGGATATCTAGATTTATTTGCGCTTCAAAGGAAAAGTCTTCTTGAATTATGGGCTTGACACCGAGAGCTTGTGAGTGGGTGAAGATTCTGCATCAACCAAGCAAATTTTGTATACATCTTGTCACTCTACCTCTTGATTCTTATTCAACGAGAGTACAAAAGCTTCTGAATGCATCATTTTTGACTTTGGAGCTCCCAAATTGTATCCTCGGATCTTGGTTCTATCATTTTCATTTTATGCTTCATAGGCATGTCAAGAAATGGATTTGCAGTATGATCCCTTCTTTTAGATGTGCATGCAATGATATGACTGCATCTAGAAAGGCAATTGATGATATGAATTTGATTGTGGAATGTCAAGCTACAAGTTCTGTTCTTATTGTATGTCTATATTTAGCATCTAAAATTTCACTCAAACTATTGATTCGTGCATTTACAATGCTATGGACAGTTACAAGTTTGCATAAGAAATAAACCATTTTGATTATGCTTCCCCTGTCTTTTGCAGATCTCAATTCTATGCTTAAGAAACAGTTCTGTTTCTTTCAGTTTTTTGTACTTTGATTGCTAGTTTTGGTGGGGTTACAATCCGGAGTGAGTTCCAAGATGGCATGAGCGAATTACAAACCTGGCAAAACTACTAAATGTGTGAGGTTGTGTTGAAGAAGGTAATTTTTTTATGAAGGTGCAAGGTCTGATGGAGGAATTCAAGTTTTGGTGCAAACATCTAGCTGGAGTTCATTGACTTGAAGAGAGACAGGTGGATCAGCAATTCAGATTACAGGTTGACTGAAATTATGAGTTAGGTCCAGATGAACACAAGGATAAAGACCAAGAATACAGTGGCATGTGAGATAGAATCACAAATGAAGTTGCAGGCTATACAGGAGATGTGGGCAAGGGAAAATGATGCATTTTTGCTGAGCCATAGACAGTTTTCAGCCTAGAAGGGAGTTATGGGTGTTGTAGAGCCATGAAGGAAATCTCAGGCTGTGGATGGAAATACATACAAGCCAAGGTAAACTATGGAGTTTGACAATGCCACGTGTGTTGCCCTTATGGAGTTGCAGAGCTTGCAACACTTCTAATGAGCAGAAAAACAACTAATATAAAATCAGCAGATTTTGCAAGGCCTTTGCAGTTGGAATATGGAGACAAGCCTACAAATTGATGTGTAGGTGCCCTAAGGTAGCAATTAAGACCATAAGTTGGCCGAAATTTGTAAGTACTGACCCAAATCTTGATAACTATCTCATTATGCCAGTTGCCTAATCAAAGTGAAGTAGAAAGAAGTAGAAAGAAGCTAAGGATTGGAAGATGCTAGATAGAAATGTCTTTCGCATATGTCAAGTTTTTGATGATTTTAAATTGAGCATAGATCCTTATCATAGAAGTTTGATAAAGAACTTTCGAGGATGATCATGAAACCTTATTATGATGATTATAATGTTAAATGGGGACCCAAGTTGTTTTAAATCCCAAATTGTCTGGATTAATGCTGATAGCAGAAAATGAAGTGGTTGAGGCTTCCAAAACCTCTTTCCATGCAACCTGCTTCATGTGGGTGTTATTGCTTAATCAGCTGCTTACCCATGATGATCTATGTGATCCAAGCTTTCAAAATCCATCTAAAGTATTCACCCAGGAATTGATATTATTCCATATAGTTTCTCAGCCCTGCAGGTTGCGATTTGATGGTGATTCAAAGAAGATCTCTCATTGTGCTCAATCACTAGGGCATTTGTTAAATGATGCTAGACTTGGTTTTGTAAGGACAAATTCGAAGTGTCATAAACAATGAAGTATAGTACAGGGCCCTATTTAGAGGCTTGAGGATTGCTGAGGAGAAAAGTATGCAGAAACTAATCACCCAACACGATTCCAACCCGGTTACCAAGACAGCGAAAGGAAACTTTGCAATAACTTGTGCAGGCATAGAACTTCTTGTTAGAGAAGTCACTTTGCTACTTGAGTTTTGTGCAGATGTCTGAATTGTACATATCTATAAAGATAAAAAGCTCTGTGCCAACGCAACACCAAAGCTACCATATCTCAGTCCTCAGGATATGTCAGTAAATCAAGCAGTCGCCGCAGGTGTGTGAACATTTTCTGAGCTGTAAATAATTTCTTCAATCATCAGTTTTTGAGACAACTGTTCAAAAAGCCATTGGTTATGAAGTCAAACACAAATGAAGCACTCTGATGATAAGAATTAGACTGCAATTTAACATTTTAGTATGCATACCCTTTGTGATATGAGTATGCCTAATTGGGTACAGAAGACCCTCTTGCCTAGTATATAGAAGTGTCAATATTGGGCTTATACCATTTGCAGGGCTGGATGATTCCTCCTACCATCAGGTGCAATCCTGGGGTCACTAGGATCACCAGGTCTTTGGCAATAGACGTGTCTCCTCGCTAGAGAATTACCAACAGCTGAACTTTCTGAACTTGAGTGTCCTAATAAACATGGGGTAGCCTTTGAACCCTGATCCTTAAAAGCTCAAAATCAAAATCAAAATCAAAATCAAAATCAAAATTAGGATGGCTCAATTCCAGAACAAATTTTGATCCTTATTCATTCTAATAAATAGCTAATGAATTAATAGAAATACGTTCCACAGGGACATGTCCCCCCAAAAAATGACGTTTCTAGAGATGGGGATGTCCCTGAGACTTGGGGACACCTGGGAAACGTCCCCTTGCTGTATCCCCACCACCATCACTAGACGAGACGTCCCCAGGACGTTTTCCTCAAAGAGGGGATGTTTCTAAGATGTCTCAACCTATCAGAGACTTTGGGGGCTTCTAGACGTCCCCAAAATTTCTAGGAAACTTTCCCGAGTCACTCAACCATCCTGGAAACTCCCAGCCGTCCCCTGCTTCAAAAACTCCAAAAAGTAATTTTTTTATTAAAAAAAAAAATCTTTTTCTTGATGTTTGTGCCCCCAACCTTACCCTAATAGTTTATGGGCCCCACCCACACTTTAAGCACTAAAAAAAACTATAAATAAACCTCACACCCTCACTCCAAATCACTATCAAAGCTTGAAAGCATTGAGCAAGGCTGCAAGTGCAACAGCTGCATAGCAAGAGTGAGAGCAAGCAAGGCTGCAAGAGGGAAAGCATTAGCAAGAGGGAGAGCAACAGCAAGAGGAAGAGCAAGTGCCAAGTCTTCATTGATCAACCATTCAAGTTTCAACACATTCATCAAGCCCTTGAGCCTTCAAGGTAAGCTGTCCCAAGTTTCAACACATTCATCAAGCCCTTGTGCATTTGTCTATTGTCCCAGGTTTCTACACATTCATCAAGCCCTCGAGCATTCGTCTACTGTCCCAGGTCCCTAGTTCTCCTGCTGATGAGGGGAATTGGTCTACTTATAGCTTCATCCACTCTATTAAGAGGAACAAGCTTACCTCTAGGAGGACGGAGAAGCTTGTAGTTGTGTAGCACCTTACATCTCATTGGCCAAGAGTTCAGCAACCTGATGGGATGATGTTAGCCAAAGGAGCCAGCACAATTTGATGATGATGCAGCACAAACAAGGTTGGTTGGTATTGGTTTGGAGGAGCTTGACCTCGAGGAGTCCAGCAATTCGAGTGATGAGGAGTTTGGCATGGACTTTGGGGATGATTACTGATTAGAGGCATTGGGCCATTGGCCAATTGTATTTGAATTTTGAATGTAATCATAATTTGAATATAAATTATAATATACATACTAAGATATTGATATTCGGCATTTTCATTGTTCAATGCAATGTGTTTAGTATTTCAAAGTTTCATTTGTTATTCCTTATACATTCTTTTATAACTAGTTTTTCAAGTACTATATATATTTGCACCGCCATCCCCCTGACATCCCCAAACCTAGGCCCTTGGTCCCCCTGTCCCCTAGACCCATCCACTCATCCTGTTACTCCATGGAACTATGTAGAAATACCTTCCTGTTTAAAAAAAAGGGCAAAGCCAAAACTGAAAAAAGCCTTCCCTTTACAACAGCCCAAAACATATTAAATGAAATAACAGCAAAACAATTTTTATTCTTAAAAAGTACAACTGATGGATAGAAAATTCTGTTTGTTATGTTCCAGTTTGTCAACTCAAGACAACGATTCTACCCAATTCCAATTGATGTATACAAATTAAATGTTGATAGTTCTAACAATACAGTAAAAAATAGCAACAACTCTCTTAATTTGTGGAGTGGACTATGGTCTAGTGATAAGACCAAGCAGTTGTCATGATTATGGCCCCAGTTCAAGCCCTGGAAGGCATGCTCTATATCAAAATGACCATGATGATGTCAATGCGGCTCCTTATCCAATGGGTGTGAGTGTTTCCATATTTACCCAGTACATATATATACCCCTTGACACACATATATATAGTCTATTGATAAGACAGAGCAGTTGTCATGATGATGACCTGGACTGAAGCCCTGGTAAGCATATGCTCTGTGTTAAAAGGGTTGTGAAAATGTGAATAGGGTTTCTTAGCCAATGGGTGTGTGTGTGTGTGTGTAAGTGTGTGAGACCGTGTGTCGCCTTTGTATATACATACATACATGAGACATACATATAATACATACATACTTTTTCATACATTTACATACATACATACATACATACATACATACATACATACATACATACATACATACATACATACATACATATATATACATATATATATATATATATATATATATATAGTGCTCCGTGGGTTTTGACCTGTTGACTGAACTTGGGAGTAAACTGGGTCTTGTTTATCCACCCCATCCCATTTTCAAATTTTGACGGTTAATCATTCAAAGGGACAATTGAGGCCAAATGAGCTATTAAGCTTTGACTGCACCTATTACCCTCATTTTTGCCATTTATTGAGTTTAAATAGCCTAGACATTGCACTAAGCAGAGCTACCTAGCCACAACTGACCTGTCAAATACTCAATTCTGTAAAATTTTATGCATTGGCCCTTGCCTGCAGGGGCAAAATAGCCCTATTTGGCCCTACATTACCCCTATTGGTTCCAATTGCTCAGTTTTTCCCAATGTTGTGTGTGTGGGTATGTGCACTAATGACAGTAACTATATGATGTGTCTCCATCCCCTCAGACATGTATAGGGTGTGGTACACGAATAGTGTATATGAAACAGAACAAGGGCGACTCTTGGCATGGAGAAACTCTATTCATAGAATCCTGTTATCTCTTGCCCTCTCCTCAAGATTTCTGGCATTTTTCAGGAAGTTTTCTGATTTGAATTCAGTTTCATGAGACTTTCATGTAAGTTAGCTTAAAATATTGTATACATATAAGGTAAAGGTTTTTGGGTAAAAAGAAAGCTAGACGCCAATTCGGCATTTAGATGTAATTCATGTGCAATTGGGCTAATCCAGCCTGAACAATTGAGTCTGATCAGCACCAAATTGTGCATGGAATTGATCCAATCACTTGAGATTGGATGCAATTCGAATGCAATTGAGCTAATCAAGTCCAAATTCATACTAATTTGTTTGATTTGGGAGAAATTGAACTTGACTAGCACCGATTGCACATGGAATTGACCAAATTAACTGCCCACATTGAAGCCCCACAGAGAATTCATTTTGATTTGCTTTATGTATTGTTCAAACTTTGTAGACTGGATTTCGACCCCATGACAAAGTTTATTTAATTTAGGGCAAAGGGACCTAGGGCAACTCAAATTCAGATGAACTGAAATAAAAGTAAAATTGCAAGCAATTAAGAATAAGACGCCCACTTTTGTTTTTGCTTTCCTAAGCCCTTTTCTTGTTGGCCTAGTGTGGTACACATTGGGGCATGTTTCATTTTGGGTGAATAGTCTGTATTTCATTCCAGATTAACAACAAAAAAAAACAAAAAGAATGAGAAGATAGGACCTTCAAAGAAAAAGGAGATTTTTTCTGCACTCTCGTAAAAATGGTTGGCCGTGAGCTCCTGCTGGTTCGTCGATGAAAACACCGAAGAATCCGATTTGCTACGACGGGTCAAACGCCTCCAACAACTCTCCCATTCGCTGCGTCATATCTCTGCATTCTTCAGAGCTTGCAAATCCTTCAAGCACCAAATATCCTGAAAAGAAATAAATTTAATTATTCAAAGCAATAAAACAGTGAAATTTGGAAAAGGGTAATCATATTGAACTGAATTTTTTCGCAAAGATGGGATTTATAACCTTCTGAATTAAAATATTGCAGTTGCTCTGCAGTGAGACTTCCATTGATGTTATCCATCTCTGTTGTTTTTCTGTTTTCTCTTTTCCTTTAATGAGTGAATTCAATCGAACCTGTTTGTTAGAGAGAGTTTCAATACAGTTGAATAATGCAAAATATCCAGGATTTTCAGAAACGTTTATGATATAAACGCATTTTTTACCAGCTTCCTCTAATTGTCGCTCCTAAAATATTCTAGTCAATAATTTATTTATTTTTATTTAAGAAACCTAAGAAACCAAGTTAATGACAGAGTGACCTGCCACATTTTATGGCGCGCTAATGCAAAGCATCAAACGGATAAGGGCATCCACGCCGTCAAAATCACGCAAGGTATGATCATGGTCCCAACCGTTTGACTCTTTGTAGGGTGTCTTCGGGCTTGCACTCAAAGCAAGACTTGATCCCGTGGACTGGATTGGTAGTCATAGTCATACATCAACACCAATAGACGAAGGACTCTTTGACAAACTTGCTCTTTATATATATATGAAAGGCATTTATAAGGTCATCCCGCTATCAAAATTGAACCCGTCTCTAGGGGTGCAATCCAAAAATTATCTGTAAAATAAAAATTAAATTCTAAAATTTATTTTTCAATTGAATATTATTGAATTGGTATATCGATATTGGTATTAGTATATTGATTTATATGTTGAGAATATTGATTATAATTTGAGACACTAACATCATAACTTCTTTTCATTAAGCCGCCATGATTAAGAGGAATTCAATCCATCAAAATAATTTAGGAACTCACATTGGGCCTATTTGCTCCCATTCCATTCAAGTGTATCTAAAGAGATTTGTACACTAGTGGATGTTTATATGCAACCATCATCCTCACCGTCGACTAAAGTCTTTTGATAGAATTTGTTTTTCATTTACAAAGGAATTTTTTCTATATAAAATTTTAAAAGAAAGGCTACAACTCATAAGCATATGTCATACTATATTGTGGTTTTTATTGGTATGGGAGTGATAACCCTTAAGAGTCAGCTTGACACTTCTACCCTAGTAATACTATATGTTCCTATATATAGTTATTGAGTTCACTCATAATAATTTAAATACCATAATTATCAATTTGAATATGGAGTTATAAATACAGATTACCCTCTTCCCTCCATCATTCCTCATGACAAATATCAGTTCGTCCCTCTCTCTTTTTTCAAGTCTACCCAAATAAGGACATATTTGTCCATCTTGTTACCTTCTTTTATATTTAAGGCAAGCAAAGTCTTTGTATTTTGTTAGATTCTATGTTATATATTTCAATAATATTGAGTTGATTAGCATTTTCATGTTGTTTAGTGAATTATTATTTTTGTTTGTGAAAGAAGAAGTGTTGTTTTGACTATGATGATTATATTGAAAAATACAACTCACTATGGCCTAGTATCTAATCGAGCATCGACAAGCCACTTCTAGCCAATGGTAGATTCTTTATAATGTTTCTACAAGTCTGTCAATCATATCTCCCTAAAAACATTGGCTCAAATACGAGTTCTTCATTGTTGCTCATTTTTTGTTATTGTTCCCTAGAGATGGTAGGGTAGATTCCGAGGCAACAAGTAAATGTAGGGCCAACTATCCCATAACAGTATGAAAGTGTGCCACCCATCGTTCTCCCTTAGTTCAACCTCCGTGCCTAGGAATTTTTTTCTTATCCTCATGTATGGATACAATCTTCATTTCACTATATCTCCCTATATAGGCTTACTCAAATGCATATAAACAACTTGCATCAACAATTTCAAACTTGAGATGCCCATCTTCTCTTAATGTGAAAAACAAACATACCTATGTCATGACTCGTAATACCATGTTCTTTTCCTTTAGAATGCCTCGATGTCGTTGTACAAAACCAAAAGGAAATTTATATACATGTGAACCCATTAATTTATCTTGCCTTTCTAAGAATATTTGTCTAATAGCTTACAATTACTCATATGGTGATCCTATAAACCTCATTACATGTTCTAACCTCGAATCAAAATTGTATAAAATCTTAACACATGGCATGATCCCATGTTTTTAAGTGTTGGGAGAAAGGAAACTTGAATCAAAATTCTAACTAAGGAAAAGAAAAGGATCCCAAAATGAAAAACACATGATTACAACATGTGGCACAATATTCGAAGTCAAGTGTCTGGGAAATGAAGACAGAGATGAGCATCATTCGAAAGTGTGGCAACCAGAATGAGTGTCATGTGGCACAAATTTGGGCCCCAAAAACATGCAAAAATGGCATGATGTGAGTCCATAACCAACCAAATCTCAACACGTGGTACACATTCAGAAGCCTAGGTTTCAAAAGAGGGGAAAATATGGAGAATGGAGATAGGACCCAAAAGTGCCTGTGGAGTTCGTAGCCCATCACGACCCACCACATGACACCAATCTAGGGAGCATGTAGCCAATCATGGTCTACTATGTGGAACAATCTTGGGTAATCGAGTGTCGATAGAAGGGAAACCAAGATTGGAGAAAACATGGAGAATGGAAATAAAGTAAATAAGTGATCTAGAGCCGAGGCAATCACAACCTGCCACGTGACACCTATTTGGGGTGCTCACATAACCAGAGTGTAAGATAGAGAAGAGTAGGACACCTTTTGAGTGACCAATCAAATCCTTCCACTTGGTGTAACACCCTCATTGTTTTGTTACTTTGTTGTGATAAGAGAGTTGAAATTATGGCATACTTCTACAAAAGGCCTACATTTTGTCTTGATTACTATGCATGGTCTAAATGTATGTACATTGTTGTTGCATGCTTGAGGCAGTGAGATTAGTGCACTCATGGTTGAACATGTTGTGTATCATTATTACTGGGATTTTGTTTCTATACTTTTCTTTCTCATTGTTGGATTAAGTCCTCATTGTTGAATTAAGTCTAACAAGTTCATTGATTCTAACTCCTACTTGTATAAGTGTCGTAATATGTTCTTTACCATATTTACTGGGTGACTATGAACATGTATAATATCATGCTTCTTATGACAAGGTATGTGGATCTTAATTATATTATTACTATTGTTTACTTTGGTTTGGATGATCACTTTTGGATAGGCAAACTGGACTTCATGCCGTATGCAATATGATCTTGTCTATTAATACCAGGAGCTAAAATATTAAAGGCATTAGTATGGTGGGCATGTTATTAAAAAGGTGCATGAGCTTGAATGAGGAAATAATATGATGCAAGTTTAAATGTGATTACTTTGGTTTTAGACTTGTAATGTTTTGGGCATTTATATTTGAGGCCTATTCATGACTTAAGTTATGTTGAAGGGCCTAATGATATTGCCCATGAATATCACCTTATAAAACTTTGGGCATAGACTAGAAGGGTCCTAACCTTATACCAAACTAAGGTTAATGGTTTTGAATTTATTAAGGCTTAGGTCTATATTGATAAAGCTTGGGCATAATTTTTATGGGCCTAAATTAATACTAAACTATAGTTGATAAAGGTGAAGTGGCACCCACCCCCTTCGTACTTGCATGCGAGAATGTGACATTAATGGGGTGCATTTATCAAACACCACCAAACCATCCTTCTAGGAAGATAAATTTGTTAGAAGTTCACTTATCAAGGTGGCTAACTCCACTTGGTGGTCTGTTTAAAGAGGTAATATGTATTGTTGAATTTAAAGGAGGACAAGTTGGTGGCATGAGTTTTGGAGGAACTGTCACCATCCCGCCATGCATTAATTTTATCGAAACTACCCCATGACCTCGGGGGAAACATCGAGCAGTTTTGGGGGAAAACGGTTGAATTAGTTGTTATTGTTGTTTTGCATGTTTTGATGTATTGTTTGAGCTCGCATGCTCGAAGCTCGCTCTTCGATAAGCCCCATTTTGTGATGTTTAATCCATGTTTAGCCATATACCATTTTGATATCATAGTACATGATGAACAATGTTAACTTCTTATATTTAATACTTTACTATGATTTTGAAGGAATTATTGTGCATATGTTTGTTATTTTTACCTTGTTAATTCTTCTTCAAAAATGGCTTAAATAGATATGTTGTAAAACATTAATTGCACTTTGAAAGAGTATGTGTTGAGTTATCATAGGAAGCACATGACTTAATTCATGCATTAGCGTAGGACTCTAATTGATGTGTTGGTGCAGGACTCACTTCCCTTTAATAGGAACTCGAGTTCCACATCAAGATCATCCAAATCATCGATCATGATTCTCCAAAGAAGGAAATTCACACCCACATGTAGATAGTTCGGATTATGGAAATCACAACTGGCAATACTATATTTTGAACACAAAACAACGTCATTAACTCCGCAAACATTCTGCCCAATTTTCAGGAGAAAGTAACTCTAAACTGAAGAATTTTCATCACCAAACTCTCTTCATCAGTTAATGAGTTGAAGAATCATTCAGCAGTATTTGACTCCTTCAAAGGAGCCAATCATTGATTTCCTCTTCAATTGTCAAGAATGATTCTAGTTCAAACACTTTAAGGATTGCCTTCATTAATGTATTTCCCAAATAGATAGCCATTGTTTCAGTTAGCATTTAGTTAAGTAGACTTAGTCATTTAGAATAACTAGTTCTCTCCTAATAGAACTAGAACATATCTTGTATAAAAGAGATCTTGTACTTAGATTTAGTGGTTCAATTTTCTAGTCATTTGATTCATTGTAACAACGCATTTTTCAATTCAATAAAAATAGCAGATTCAAGGGAAATTTTTGTTGTTTAAGTTCAAGTGTTAAACTTGATCGAAGGGAAGGAGCAAGGGCCACTCCTAACCAACAAAAAGGAGTTTACATTTATTTCCTTTCTGTCTTTATGAATGCATTTGATGTTCAATAGTTATTTCATTACTTTGATGCATATGCGTTTCCATGATCAATGATTTTTCAATTTTGTCTTTTTGTTTTCTTTTCAAGTATTTTATTTTGTAATCACGATCAGTTCAGCAATTTCTTAGTTTTTGTTACTAAAGTATGTATTGTAAAATCATTCCTACTATTTTTTTTTTTGAAACAACCATGGACACCACCCTGGATTGACAAAATAATATGATTAAAGTACGAGCATCAATGACACTCGTCACTTTTTGGCGTTGTTGTGGGAATTCAAGGTGTTATCAAAGGTTAAGGTGCTAGCTAGAGGTATTGCTTGTTGTCTGGTAAGTTTCCATTCAAAATATCACTTTCCATAACTCTTTCTTTTCAAAAGATCAGAAGACCTTGTAGTGACAGTGAGAATCCTCTGAGTTGGAGTATGTGGAACACACACAATTGAGTTCAATACTAATAGCTAGGGAACCATTTTTAGTATGATAGGATTGTATGTTTAGACCTAGAGACCATAGAGGTAGATTCATTAGATTAAATCCTCAAAACCCCCACAAAACTCAGCATGTGGAACAACTTGCTAACCAAGGAAGAATGGTTGATGAAGTACATAATCCCAATGGTGCAAACAATGGAGATCCTCCAGTTTGACGAACATTTACCTACCCTATTGAACTATATCCTAATGAGGATGCTCCTATGAAAAATATATCCACATCAACTCTACCAACTTTCTAGGGATTAGTTTCAGAGTGTAAGCAAGGAAAAATTACAAAGAATGGAAAGATAAACAAACACAATGCAAACCTCCATGTAATCCTTTAGTGTAAACCTCAAGTAAGGTTGTAGAAACTTCATTTGTGAACCTTGTAAATGGATGTGGGTGCTCTTGAATGTTTTCCAAACTTGGGATGCAATTGCTACAAACACGAGATACTTTGGCTTGGAAATTTAGCAGAGTTATTGTATTGTGAATCCAAGAGGGTTTGATAGAGAGTAAGCTTGCATTTTATAGAGGCATAAGTAGTTGAAAATTGGTTACAAGCGGTGAATGCACATGCTAAAAATAGCATTGGAGGAGGTTGCAGCAATTTGGGGCATTTATGGGCAGTAAATGAATTAATTGCAAAAGTTGCATCCGGAAAGGTGGTTGTACTTGCAATTCAATTGCCCCCACCTTTCTAGGATTCTAGAAGTGTAGTTAACTAGGATGAGGAAGTGGAGTCCAAGTGGTTATTGACTAGGATGTGCACACTTAATTAATTAATCATTTAATTAATAAATGATAATTAACTTAGCACAAAGGGGTGATAAAGGGTATTAGGGATTAATTTAATTAATCCAAAAGGGTGCAATGTATATGATTAATCAATTTAATCAATTAATCACAAATGGGTGAATAACATGGTGTATTAGGAAGCAAACTAGGATAAGATGGAAACATGTGTAATTTTGGGGTGTCTACATTTTGCCCCTCTTTAAAGTGTTATTGCAAAGTAATAGTGCTTTAAAGACAATAGATGCATCCAAATCAACGAAAAAAACCGTGAAGCATTAGGATGCCCTAACTAGTAGGATGGTAGAGGAATGCCCCTAAGCAGTGGATGATAAGCAAGGCGATGGACAACCGCTTGATAGGAAGAAAACAAGGGATTGGAACAAGGATGGGAAAAGGACTATGCTCGTAGCATGAGCTTCATTTGGAGAATAATTTTAGAGCAACCTTATTTTTGTTTTACAAAATAGAGTTGTCACCATGATTATGAAAGAATCAAGATGGTTAACCTAGATGTGCGTAAAAAAACACACACAACAAACGAAAGATAAAAAGGAAAACAAACCCAATATACGTAGTAGTACTGAAACATCAGGGTTATAAAGAACCAAGATCTAATCACTCCTTGTAAGTGGTCCAAAAAGTAAACATCAACAATGCAACACAAATTCAAAAAAGAAGACAATCAACTATGCCCCTAATGTGTGCCACAATGATGATTAAGTAGATGCAAATGCTCCCAAAGAGGGAATAGGATCAGACAGAAGAGTGGAGTTAAAGTGACTCCTTATGACACTCTTTTGGATCCATTGTGCAAATTATTAGAGTTGAAATTACCCATGGAGAAGTTATATCACGAAGGAAAAACAATTTTGTGACTTGCCCCAAGCAGAGTTAGCATATCATGCAAAGGGAAGAAAGTGATAGTTGTAAGATTAGCATGATCACTAGGGTAATAGATAAAGGTATGATGTTTATCAAGATTGTACTAAGATATTGAAAAATACACTTCAAGGGTTTTCCAATTGTAAAATTTCTATGATGAATGAATGATTGTTCAAAATTTGTAATTTTTTTAATTTATTTTTTTAGATTTTTGAAATATTTGTTTTTTTATTATTTTGAAATATTTATTTTTTGGATTTAGTTTTGATAAATTTTGAAATACAAATGCCAAGAAACACAAGCAAGCAATAATACACCTATAAAAGGAAAACACTCCATGGCTTAAATAAACTAGGAGAAAAACACAACATGAAACAATCAATGAGAAAATAGGAAACAAGCATTGCAAACAAACCCAATATGAACAAGAAGGAACCACACCAAATTTATATGTGAACTAAGATGCGAATAAATTTTCCTGAAATTGGTATACGGTAAAGGTAAACAAAGTACAACAAAAAACAAATTAAAGAAGCAAAAACATCATCACAATGTTGAAAATTTTCAGCAAAGACAACACAACGCAAAAACGATGTCTAATGGGTAAGTGCAGGAAGTTGATGGACAAATATAGGGTCATCCGTGGACGTCATATTGCAAAAAAAAGCAAAATCTCAACTTGTAGGGATTATTAGCTATACACGCACTCTAAATTAGAAAAATTTATATAAATATGAATCGTAGAATTCGGAATCTAGTTTCTAAAATACTAATTTTTGTAAAAACGGACAAGTTTAGCTATATTAAACACTTAAAATTATATGACTTTTTTTTTTTTTTGAAAAAACTTATAAGATTATAGTCCGTTTGCCCGCATTTTGGATGACCAAATCTTGTTTTTTTTTTTTTTTCCTTTGGTGAAACGTTAGATGTAGTTGTCTATCTTGGGATGGATTTTATTTTGTATTTTTTTAGCAATATTTTTTTTTATGATTTTTTCCGTGAAAGTGGTCTGAAAATATTTAGAAAATGGAGCACTTTCCGCTTGCCCGCCATAACTATATCAAAAATATCAAAATCAATTTTTTTTTAAGGTGTATAGAATTTGTCCACGCTTAGGATGGTATAAATTTTATCATATTTTGATAAGCGAAACAAAAGTTACAGTCTTAAACGTAGACATGAACATTCACGGGAAAAAATGTCTTAAAGACCTATTGTTAGTAAGAAATTATAAAATGATATTTATCTTATTCTATTCACTTTAAAAACAATATTTCTACAAAGCTAAGAGTCTACCCTACGCGATGGCACCATTTTTGTGAAATGTTTTTAGTTTTTTAGCATGGTTCAAGTCTTTGGAAGAGCAGATTTGAGGTTTTTGACCTTTTACACTTCATAATGACCTTCCATAGCTTTGGTTGGGGAAAAACAAAGATTTTCCGAGGCTTAGGTTTGGCAGATAGATCCGCGATCATGGTTTTTTTAACAATATATGGCGTGCTTTATAAACCCGTGAGCGCGCTTTATAAAGTGCTCGCGGTTCATAAAGCGCACTCGCGATTCATAAAGCGCTCGCATGTTCATAAATCATATTTACACACATCCCAATGTCTCGAATTACCATGTGATTTTTACTCTCGACCTTACCGTTAATTATCGTGAAATTTATCTTTTTTCAGTGCATTTTTCTTATCACCTAAGCAAAACATCATGGGAGACAAAAACGAAGTCAAAAAGGAAGTCATTAAGTAAAAAAACACCAAACGAATTAGAGGCCAACAAAATTCAAAATGCTGAGCGAATGCGGAAACTTCGTGAATCTAGAAGAGGTTCATCTTCAATCCCAACTATTGTAAGCAATGAAGAACTAGGTAATGTTTCTCATCACAATGTTGAAGTTGAATTAAATACTCGTGATGAAGAAGTTTTTTTATCACAATGTCAAGAAGAATTAAATACTCATGATGTAGCAAATGTTGAAATCAAGGAGACAATGAAAATGTGAATAAGGAAATTCATGTTGATATCGAAGACAAGCAAAAATTGACAAAAACACCTCCTAGGATTTTACATAAGAAACCTAATTTTTTTATGAAATTAATGAAAACATTTTGAAACCAATGTCTCGACAAACTTTCAATGACAAATCAAAAGAAAAGCCATCAAATTTGGGATAATCATTTTGAAATTTTAAATGATTCCCAAAGATGTCAATTGTTGGTTAGTTTGATGAAATTGATTAAAATGAGACCTACATTAAACACCTTAGGATTGACAACATCTAACATACGTGGTCAAACCTCTACAATTGTTGAAAACCTTCATGATGCATATCACATCGCTGTTGGTGTCAAGAGACGACTAGGGATAGTAATATTGTGCGCCGTGGTACTTGCTACTAGTGTTGTAAGTGAATCAATAAAAAACAACGCTTGATTACGTAAACAAGTCGAATGTTACAAGTTAATCGAAAACTCTAATGAAAGCAATTAAAAGACGTAATATCCTTCAATCACTCAATAATGTCGATTTTTGGGCATTTTCTGCTAGAGCACCGCGTAAGGACAAAAATAATTATGATGCTATAAGAGAAGTTGTTATTAAATTTTGGCATGATAACACTAGAGTTTCACCTAATACAAGAGATGTTATAAAACGAAGAGTTGGTTCTACTAATCGTGAACCACATCCAAAGCATTTCTTAGATATGACTCAAACTCAATTTTTTCGTAAGTTTGAACAAGAGAATCTGGAAATTAAAATTAGTCAACGTTTTTTTGAAATGTTGAAACCATTCTATGTGAAAATCAACCATGCTCGCACCACTTGTTATAGGCAACATGTTGAATTTGCGATGCATTATGCTAAATTTTTACGTATTCATTCTAATTTTCATTCTGAAACTATGTTATCGGAATGTGGTGTTCAAGTTCCACCAATATCTTCTAGGATTTCATTCCTACTATATTTTGTGAAAAGAAGTTGGACATTTTTTTATAGTGTGGATTGTTTAGATGGAAGTCAGTAGTACATGCAACGGATTACCTAAATTGGAAAGTTACATCCATGAGCAAATCAAGGTACAATAGGACATAATTTAGTTGAATTTGATAAATATAAATCAGTTGCATACCATTTTAAAGATGGAAAAGAGTCAAACGGTGTGAGCTAGTTACGTAACAAATGCCCATTTTTAATTTATGAGAAAATTTAAGGATGAAATTGTTTATGAGTATGCGAGGCATACACATAGAGCTCGATGGTTGGATGAACAATTCAAGCTATGCAAAGACACATTTCTATTGGTACTATTGTTTTGGGTTGGTCGATTTTGTAGAGAATTACACATCGCAACCACAAATAGAGGTTCAATGTAATATTACAACTCAAGACAAGTTGTCATTTTGTGCATATAGCATTTCTACATTCTCCTGATAAAGAAGAGAGAATGATCAAAAAATTTAAGAGAGTACCACTTTTATATCGTTGATGATCGTACTCATTCCATCGAATTTGTGCAAGGGTGTTTCAGCTATTTTATGGAAACTTGTCCGATAGGGACATCCACTTCAAACAACATTATATATGGTCGATAATTACACGTCTCTGGGTTTAAGAATGCACGAATGTTTTATCGATGAGGAGAATGCATGTCAAGATGGGTGTGCAACATATTTGGAGTTTTAATGAGGTCGACATGGAAAAGGAGAGCATGCACGGTGCAGCAGGGCATGTGTGAAAAGAGCTCTTACAAGAGAAGAGTCAAGTACAAAGATGGTGCTAAATTAAAAGATGCAAAGAGCATATGGAATGGTGTAATCGACAACATGGTCCGAGGTTCTCAAGAAAATTCCACAGTTTGCAGATATTTTTGGTTGATAGAGGAACAACATATTGCTAACTACGAGGATTGTATGACACTCACTGGGTCCAGTGATATGCACTCATTTTATAGCTCAAACGCTACTTCGTGGGCCGTATGGACAAGAAAGTTGACATGTTTTCAGGCATCTTGTATCGAATTTGTCACTGCGAGTGTGATTCACAAGAATGGGTGGAAGGATGGATTTGTAGGCCTCTAACTCCGCTTCCTAGTTATCAACCTCCACAAGCATTACGACTTGTTTCTGCAGATGAAGTTACAACATCCAAGGACTTTGACGAAATTTTGATTTTGGTGCGACAAGGTATTTATGGTTATTTATTTAATTTTTGTATTGAGTTATGTCCATTGAAATTTTAATATGTAATTTAAATTTGAGTTGTTCAACCTTGGTTATTTTTTTGTAGGACATGTGTTTGCAGAATTGTACAGACAAAAGACAATGAAGAAGGAAATGCACTATTTCTTATGTCATCGTGATCGAGGAAAGAAAGAAGTGACTTCTCCTATTATAGATGGCGAAGAGATTGAGTATCCTATAGGTCGGTGGTAGCATGGAACTTGGCTTCGACGGTATCCATTAAAAACTCCTCTATTTGGGTGTTTGAAGACTTTGAGACACACAGAAAATACTCTTATATTCACATCTAATTCTAGTGACAAATATTTAGTTGTATAGATATCGAGGAAGACCTAATAACAAGATTCTTTGGAAGGTTCGAGAGTCGATCATGAAGCAATCTTGTCTCGCTATTCAGAGTAGATCCGATCCTGATGGTTCATTGGAATGAATTTACAATGCTCATGTCTGGTATATATTTAATTTCAAGTTTCAATTTATATATATATATATATATATATAATTTTTTTAGTTTAAAGATATAGATTTAAATTTGAATATATTTTATTTTAAATTTGTGTATTTTGTGTGTCATGTATATAGATAGTATATGGTTTTGATTTGAAACTTAAATTTCTTTGACTAACAATTTTATGTTTAGGTTAGTGGTGCTAGTAAAAGCTTCCACCTTCATATGGTTGGTATTGTTAGTAGAGAATTTTAAATTCTCAAGCTAAGAGAAGCTTGAACATTGTTTGAAAAAGTTGTAAATTTTGAAAAAGTCAAGTAAATTTTGAAAATATTGTAAATTTTGAAAAAGTTGTAAATTTTGAAAACGACTCCTTAGGTGCCATAGAGTTCGAGTAGTCACCCGTCGAAGTTGAACGATATTTTGGTCTCAAGGCTCTTAAGGGACAACGCCCGAATGAAGTAGCCCGAAGCAAACGAACCCTTTCACGCACCAAAACACCACCTCCTCTAGCGTTCACCTCGCCACCCGGACGTGCACGCGTCCACAATCGGTTTGGTGTCACGACCTACCGCTTGCAAAATATAGCGTTTGCCACAACCTTACACGGCTCCAACCGCACTATTTCGCGCTTGCAAAACAAAGGGACATCGAGAGCACGGAAATGAGAAGGAAAAAATGAGAGATACTATTGTAGAGGGTCCATACCCGAGGTACCCGAATCGATGAGCCTCTAGGTGCCACTTGAGTCTAAGTAGTCACCCGTCAAAGTTGAACGATATTTTGGTCTCTGTGGCTCTTAAACTACCAAAACGAAGTAGCCCTAAGCAATGACCTTTCGCACACCGAAACACCACCTCCTCTAGTGTTCACCGGCCACCCGTACGTGCCGACGTAGGTTCGGTGAGCCACGACCCACCGCTTGCAAAATATAGCGTTTTGACAACCTTACACTAGCTCCAACCGCACTATTTCGCGTGTTTGCAAAAAAGAGGACAAAGAAAGCACCGAAATGAGAAGGAAAAAATGAGAGAGGCTATTGTAGAGGGTCCATACGCCGAGGTGACCGATCGACAAGGCCTCTCTAGGTGCCACGGAGTCCGAGTAGTCACCTGTCGAAGTTAAACGATATTTTGGTCTCTGTGGCTCTTAAGGGACTACATTCGAACGAAGTAGCCCGAAAGCAATGACCCTTTCGCGCACCAAAACACACTCCTCTAACATTCACCTCGGCCACCCGATGACGCCGTGCGGCATAGTTGGTTGGTGCCATGACCCACCGCTTGCAAAATATAGCGTTTGACAACCTTACACTCGGCTCCAATCGCACTATTTCACATGCTTCGCAAACATGAGGACAAAATGAGAGCACCGAAATGAGAAGGAAAAAATGAGAGAGGCTATTGTAGAGGGTCCATACGTCGAGGTTCCGATTCGACGAGGCCTCTCTAGGTGCGCGGAGTCGAGTAGTCACCCGTCGAAGTTGAACGATATTTTGGTCTCGTGGCTCTTAAAGGACTACGCCCGAACAAAGTAGCCCAAAGCAACGACCCTTCGACACACCGAAACACCACCTCTAGTGTTCACCTGCCATTCGGATGTGCCGGTGAAGTCGGTTCGGTGCCACGACCCACCGTTTGCAAAATATAGTGTTTGACAACCTTACACTCGGCTCCAATCGCACTATTTTCGCACGTTTGCAAAATAGTAGGACAGCGAGAGCACCGAAATGAGAAGGAAAAAATGAGAGAGGATATTATAGAGGGTTTGTACGCGAGGTTCCCGATCGACAAGGCCTCTCTAGGTGCCACGGAGTCTGATTAGTCATCCGTCAAAGTTGAACAATATTTTGGTCTCATGGCTCTTAAGGGACTACGCCCGAACGAAGTAGCCCGAAAGCAAAGACCCTTTCACGCACCAAAACACCACCTCCTCTAGCATTCACCTAACCACCCGGACGTGCTGGCACGTCGGTTTGGTGCCACGACCCACCGTTTGTAAAATATAGCGTTTGACAACCTTACACTCTGCTCCAACCGCACTATTTCGCGTGTTTGCAAAACAAAGTAGGACATCGAGAGCACCAAAATGAGAAGGAAAAAAATGAGAGAGGCTATGTAGAGAGGGTCCATACGCCGAGGTCCCGATTAGACGAGGCCTCTTTAGGTGCCACTTGAGTCCGAGTAGTCACCATCAAAGTTGAACAATATTTTGGTCTCGTGGCTCTTAAGGGACTACGCCCGAACGAAGTAGCCCGAAAGCAACGACCCTTTCGCGCACCAAAACACTGCCTCCTCTAGCATTCACTTGGCCACCCGGATGTGCCGACGCAGTCAGTTTGGTGCCACGACCCACCGTTTGGAAAATATAGCGTTTGACAACCTTACACTCGGCTCCAATCGCACTATTTTCGCGATTTCATAAAAAGTAGGACAACGAGAGCACCGAAATGAGAAGGAAAAAATGAGAGAGGCTATTGTAGAGGGTCCGTACACCGAGGTTCTAGATTAGACGAGGCCTCTCTAGGTGCCACGAAGTCCGAGTAGTCACCCGTCGAAGTTGAACGATATTTTGGTCTCATGGCTCTTAAGGGACTACGCCCGAACGAAGTAGCCCGAAAGCAACGACCCTTTCGCGCACCAAAACACCACCTCCTCTAGCGTTCACCTAGCCACCCAGACGTGCCGGTGTAGTCGGTTTGGTGCCACGACCCACCGTTTGCAAAATATAGCGTTTGACAACCTTACACTAGCTCCAACTGCACTATTTCGCGTTTAAAACAATAGGACAGCGAGAGCACCGAAATGAGAAGGAAAAAATGAGAGAGGCTATGTAGAGGGTCCGTACGCGAGGTTCTTGATCGACGAGGCCTCTCTAGGTGCCATGGAGTCCGAGTAGTCACCCATCGAAGTTGAACGATATTTTGGTCTCATGGCTCTTAAGGGACTACGCCCGAACGAAGTAGCCCGAAAGCAACGACCCTTTCGCGCACCGAAACACCACCTCCTCTAGCATTCACCTGGCCACCTGGACATGCTAGCATAGTTAGTTCGGTGCCATGACCCACCATTTGCAAAATATAGCGTTTGACAACCTTACACTAGCTCCAATTGCACTATTTCACGCGTTGCAAACATTAGGACAGACAATGAGAGCACCGAAATGAGAAGGAAAAAAATGAGAGAGGATATTATAGAGGGTCCCTATGCCAAGGTTGCCCGATCAGACGAGGCCTCTCTAGGTGCCACGGAGTCCAAGTAGTCACCCGTCAAAGTTGAACGATATTTTGGTCTCAAGGCTCTTAAGGGACTACACCGAACGAAGTAGCCAAAGCAACGATTTTCGCGCAGACCGAAACACCACCTCCTCTAGCGTTTTGGCCACGGTGACATACCAAAGATAGGTGGTTCGGTGCCACGACCCACCGTTTGTAAAATATAGCATTTGACAACCTTACACTAGCTCCAATCGCACCATTTCGCGCATTTTGCAAAAAATAGTAGGACAAATGAGAGCACCGAAATGAGAAGGAAAACCGAGAGAGGCTATCAGAGAGGGTCCATACATCGAGGTGCTAAATCAAACGAGGCCTCTCTAGGTGCCACCGAGTAGTCACCCATCAAAGTTGAACGATATTTTGGTCTAAGGACTCTAAGGGACTACACCCAAACGAAGTAGCCTGTGGAAAAAACCCAATCTTTGCACACCGAAACATCTCTCTAGCGTTCACTTCGCCACCAAATTTTCCCAGTCAAGTCCGATTCATGAGGCCTACAACTCACCATTTGTAAAATATTTTGACAACCTTACACTCAGCTCCTTGTTTCGCACTATTTTCTATTTTTCACAAATATAGGACAATGAAAGCACCGAAATGAGTAGAAAAATTATCCTTTAGAGGGTCCGTACGCCAAGGTTTTGGATTATATGAGGCCTCTCTAGGTGCCACGAGTCCGAGTAAAGTAACCCGTCAAAGTTGAACGATATTTTGGTCTCGGTGGCTCTTAAGGGACTACGCCCAACGAAGAAGCCCTAAGCAACGCACTTTCGCACACCGAAACACCCCCTCCTCTAGCGTTCACTAGCCACCCGGACGTCGATGTAGTCGATTTGGTGCCATGACCCACCGCTTGCAAAATATAGCGTTTGACAACCTTTACACTGGCTCCAACCGCACTATTTCGCGCTTACCTTGAACAATAGGACAATGAGAGCACCAAAATGAGAAGGAAAAAATAAGAGATGCTATTGTAGAGGGTACGTATGCCGAGGTGCTTGATCGACGAGGCCTCTCTAGGTGCCACAGAGTCCGAGTAGTCACCCGTCAAGTTTAACGATATTTTGGTCTCGGTGGCTCTTAAGGGACTACGCCCGAACGAAGTCTCGAAATCAACGACCCTTTACCAAAACACCATATTATCCTCTATCACTGCCATATGGTTTCAATCGGTTATTACCACGACCCATATTGCAAAATTCATCTAACTCTAATGTCTACTATGAGCGTAATCAAATGATCAACTACCATCTTCAATCGCTAAATCGTTGACCACACAAGAATAACAAGTCTTCACAGTTTTGGAACTCAAAATACATGAAGCAATCAGCTAAAACAAATACAAATACATTTGAAAATAACTTCTAGGTTGTAGAGCAATTGAAAGAATGTAGTTTCATGGTATTAGTTTCATATGGAAGAAGAAGATCGCAACTATAATGGCATGTTTCAAAGAATGCACATCTAACAAACAAGCTTATGATGCAAATAAAAATAATATAAAGATACAGCTCCACATATCATTCAGATTTAACAATATTTCAGGATTATTATGAGTTACAAAAGAACAGGATTGGAAAATCAATACAGTTACTTCAAGGATTAACTCATATGTACACACAAAAGTTACAAACAATGCAGACCCAATTTTGGGTATACCTGTAATATTATCAAGATACAGTCAAATACACCAGAGTTTCAAGCACACTTTTCCAAATACAACAGGATGATATTGATGAATTCCATTAAATCCATAGGTTATGGAATTATTATTTTGGGAGTTGTTAAAAGATGGAGGGATGTGAACCATAACTCAAATAAGCTTTAAGTTACTAATACTTAAGTGGCAATCAGAGCTAACAATATTGTTTTAGTTTGAAAAATAAAATTCAAAATGCCCATGGTGAAATATACCACAAATAATAATAAGAAAGATACTAGAAAATATATAACTAGAAGTAATACACTAAATCCACCTCAAGATTTAAAAGAGGAAATAGTTCAAATTTATAGCCTCGGAAACAAAACCGTAGCAGAGATATCCATAGGAGTTCCATATATATGGAGGAATCGCTTTTATATCAACAAACAAAAACTATGATCTATGTATACTTTTTCTATAAATCTAAGGATACATATTTCTCAAGGATCTAGAGGATTTTGAAGACTACAAACCATATATACAATTGTTCAAAGGAGAAATATTTCTATTTTCTTCTCCATAAGCTTCATTAGTTAGGACCACACTAAATTTTATTTAATAAACAATACAAATATTATTAACCTAGTTTGGGTACAGATAAATTCACAGATAGAGAATACTCGGGGCATCTACAAGTTCCAACGAACAGAGATCAAAACCCACTTTCTCAGAGTTAGCAATAATACCAAAATAACCAAAATAAATATGATTTATCCAACACACATGGATATATATATATATATATAAGAATCAAACAAAGTGTGCTCCAGACGCACGTCTCTGAAAATATATATGTACATAAGTTCATAATGTATGTATACATCTCAAACTAAGCACGTGTCATAATGTACATATGGGACCACATGCGGTCGCAAAAGGCTATATATATACAATGGACTGTGAATCTACTCATGACCACATATGTACATCCAGGTGGACTATAAATCTACTCATGAAACATCTTCCCTCTCTTCGCCCTTGCTAGAAGTAGCACATCCACGACTGGGGATGTAGTGAGGGAGATGCCACTACGGATTTCATCCGTGTGGTCCTAGTGTCTCTAAGCATGCCTACAACCTAACTCCGCACATTCATAAACAACAAGTTTTTAACACCCAAATTTTAAAATACATTCAAAATTTAGAAACTTGTACAATTTAGTTAAAATGCATGTGAAATCTTACCGCAATGTCATGATCCCTATCAATTTGTTTGTCGACGCATCAAGGACAACAATAGACTCACGAGGGGTAAGTTACATACAAATAATTAATTTTCAAATTAAATATTTCACATATATACCTACAAAATTTGATATTGTAGATTTAAGTTTAATAAGAAATAATGAACCTCCAAAATTTAACAAATTTAAAAATTGTGTGTACCTCGCTTAGTGGATCTCGCAGATGCTATGGCAAAGATCTACAAAGAACCTCCACAGTCCGTATATATGGAGGAGTCTCTCTAGCCATAAGCTATACAAAAAACATGTACAAATCAATATATGATTAATACCAATATATGATTACATACATGGCTAGTTATATCAAATGAATTGGCATTTCCTACTAAATAATATATAGGTTGAGTATAAGAAAGTGAAACTCATGTACAGAGGTCCAAAGCATGCAATCCGTGAGTGAACTTCCCGGTAATTAGAAACAAAGTGTAAAAGATTTACTAACCGCGTAAAACTCATGTGAGGCGTGCAAGAGCCTCGCCCCCGAGCAGATGATGACCCGCTGTGCCCCTGTGTATAAAAGAGAAAATATTAATACATGTACAACATACACATGAAACAAATTATAATAATAATCTAGTGCAATTAAATGATTTATTAAAAATGTAAGTTTGTACAACTTGAAACTTACGTTTGAAACACGCCAAACACATGCAGAGCTAAGCAGCATGTCGACACCGGATGTTTCCTTCACCAGCTCTTGCTATTTAAAATAAAATAAAAAATTAGTTTTTTACATGTATGTACATGACGTACAATCATATATATATATATATATATATATATATCTCAAACATGTGAATTAAACTATTATATATATATATATATATATATATAATTTAAATTTATTTAAAATTTACCTGTGAAAGACCAATATCAGTGGCTCCAGTTCCAAAAACATTCCCCAGCATCTCATCTATAGAAAAGAAATCATGTGAACCAGCAAATGATGTCTCGCCTGCAGTGCATACGGCACCACATGATCCATAGTGGTGTGGTGCACTAGAACTGGCACCTCCACCAACATCACCAGATGCAATCTGGGTGCTATGCTGGGTGAGAGTGTCAGTGAGCTCCCTCAATGCATGCAATGTATCAATCTCCACAACCTCCTTCACTGTAGGAGGGATAACTGAAGGCAAAGTGGGGTTTTGGGGCATGGGGGATCCTAGGCTGACCTACACGTGCACCAGGTCTACTCTATGCAGAGCCACCTCCTCGACCAAAAAAGTCAGAAAAGTCAAAATAATTCGGGACCTCATTGAGCACGAACTCACAATATAATTTCTTCAAAAAATAAAGAGGAACCTCATTGTTGTTGCATGGTGGATAATCAAAAACCATCCACCATCGGTCCCAAAAATTGTTTTTGATTCTATCATCATGGCACCAATGGATTGGGAATCCATTTGCAAGTAACTGCAGGGGGGCATTGGTTCTAGGGTCGGTAAATAATGCACAAATGAGGTCTTTTCTAATTTTTTTGTCTTTGACGGCCGCATGGGATAGTTTATCCGCATACCACCGCCTACAGTCACTTCTAAAGGTGTTCCATCTATGTATTTGGTTAGTTACAGACTCAACTTCGCCAATCAATGTTTGAATATTGGCTAAAGTCACGCGGGATGGATTTGTAGCATGATTTTGTCTTATAGTTTGAATTAGGTTCTCAATGACAATTTTATTTTCTTGGATTCTTCCAATGATATTATCTTGCTTCCTGCTGGCTCAGTGGGGACAGTAAGGAGCCACAGGAGGCGGATCTATGTTTGGAGGAGGGTTTTGAGGAATGTTCGGAGGGTTTTGAGGAATGTTTGGTGGGTTTTGAGGAATGTTTTAACGGTTTGCACGATTTGAGCTTCACGACCAACCGATAAAACAAAAAATTGTATACATAAACAAACATTTCAAAAACCCATGAAAATGCAAAAAACCTAAAATGCAAAAAAATGATTACAATCGGGACTTACCTCCTCGCCTTGGTGGCATGGTTGAATCTATCGCTATCCGTAAGTCCGATGAGCAATTTTGAGATGGTATTGAAAGCGCGAGTGAAAAACATTTAGGAAAAGTCGGGTTCGAAATGAAAATGAGGAAAATAACGAGTCATGGATCAAGTTAAATTTTGTCTTAGAGTTCCGCGATCATGTTTATAACGCTCATGGTTTTAAACCACGATCACGGTTTTAGGTTCAGTAATTATCGAACCTAGAATAAAGGAACCGCGATCACGATTCCTTTATTTTGGGTTTTTATGTCCACGGAATTGTCCACCAACTTCGTGCACTTACCCTAATGAAACTCGAATGTGTCCCAAATCAAGAACTAGATATATTTGAATTCCCCAAACGATAGCTTAGAATGTGAGAGGATTGAATCGGACCGAAGAGCGGAGTGATACTTAGATACTCTTGTCAGATCCTATTCAAGTTTGATCTGTAATGGATTAAAATGTAAAATCCAAATGTGCCCCAAGAAAATTTATATTGTGAAAGGGTAAATGATTTCCTTGAGCATAGATATACACCATGGGCAATAAAGATGATTATCAAAATATCATGAGGAGCGTCGTCAAATGGTGAAATTGTTGAATTGTGTTATCCAGTTACTAAAAGGTGGTCAAACTTTATCTGAATGTTTTGATTGTGACAGTTTGGAACTATTTTTGGAGTTTTGGACAATTTTATATTTTTTTGTGTTTTTGAACAATTTTATATTGTTTTTGTATTTTATGAGACATTTTTGAATGTTTTGGTATTTTACAACTCGGTAGAAAGGGTGCACTTCTTGAAAGCAAGTGTAAATAATTAAAAGCATTCCATTCCATTGGTAGAAATGTAGATGATAAAATGATAGGTGTTTCACTCCACTCATGGCTCCGCGCAACTAGGAAGATGTGAGGGCTCATCACCGAGAGCCAAGAAGGACATGAAAACAAGATGAATAGTGATATGAAAGTTAAAGATAATGGATGCGACAACACAAGGTGTAATAATGATCCATATGAGAAAATGTAACTCATCTCTAGTCAAGATTATCGACCAATTCCAAGATGATTCCACTTTATAGGTGTTGACAAGACTTAGATCCATTGATGGCCTATTGATTGGAAAAATTTGGTTGAAGGAATCGTGTCTCTCTTAACATGAGCAGCTAAATTATTTCTTCGATGATTTTTGATTCAGATTTCATAAAGGCTTTATTTGTTTAAATTTGATTGATTTTTGTGAAGGACCCCCTACATGTTGCCCCATGCCATCAGTAAAAGGCAAGGGCTCAACACCGAAGAAAAATGTAGGCAAGTAAGGGCTTTCTTCATTCCCAATCTCATACTACCAATAAGAAGTATGGGCTTATCACCAAAGACTATGAAGGATGAAAGGTGTATTGATTTTATAATTTTTGTATTTTTTGATTGATTTAATTTGCCTTATATGTTAATAGCATCCTTGTTAGTAAGAAATATTCGCCCCAAGTTTCAACCTCATGTGACTAGTAAGACACAAGGGTTTAACACCGTAGATTGAGATGGGCGGTCAAAATGGACCCTGTAAAGAAGTTTAGTGCTTTTGTTAAAGAGAGAGCTTATTTGAAAGGAGTAATTCCATCAAGAAGGTTGAGATAAAACCGTAGGTAAAAGATATGACATGGTAAAAACCATGACAAAAATGAGACACACAATGCCCAATAGGAACAAGGTTAACATGTGTCATAATAGATGAAGAAGGTGAATATATGATAATGGTATGATTAAAATATCTGCCAATAGATGGAATGCTAACATTATTTATGCGCACTTTTCTCATTTCCGATTAGCAAACAATGCTCTAATACAAAGTTTTATTTTATTTTTATGCTTTTTAATTTTTCTGAATTTTGGTGGGTGAGGATTTGAAATGGACTCATCAAGAAAGAGGTCTATGTTTATTGAAGTTGAAGAGTCTTGAAATGTGAGACTTGTGCAGATGAAATACAAGTAAAGAGAGGGAATTGAAAGATTTGATAAGTCCTGAAAGATGAGACTTGGGCAAACAAGGTCCAAGTCAAAGGAGGAAATCCAAGATTTGATAAGTCCTGAAAGATGAGACTTGGGTGGACAAGGTCCAAGTCAAAGGAGGAAATATGAAGATTTGATAAGTCCTGCAATACAAGACTTGGGTAGATAGGATCCAAGTCAAAGGAGGGAATCAACCAATTCGATGGGTCTAAAGTACTAGACTTGGGTAGACAGGTTCCAAGTCAAAGGATTGAATCAAAGGATTCAATAAGTGATTAGATAAGTCTTCAATGAGATCAAATACCTATGTGATGTTAGAAGAAGATTGTCAATGTGGGGAATATGTTGAGATGCATATTCATCTATGAATGAAAGAGTGTGAGGAAAGAAGGATGGATCTCTAGATGTATACCTGGGGTTCCTTAGATGTCGTAGAGAGGAAATAGTCAATGTTACTCCTAGGTTGTGAATTAATTGATTAGACAAAATATTTGTAATTAACGCTTGAAAAGGTTGTATAAGGATAAGGATATACCTCGAGGTATACGCACCTCATTTTTCTCATGTAAATATCCCGACAAGTAAGAGTGATTAATGAGATGCCCGTAAGATTAATTAAGTGAGGTGTAATGGGCATAGAAGGTTGCATTGTTACAAGTGTCCAAGCTTGTTGTGGTTACATTCAACAAGACTAGAGATGTTAGGCGTAGGAGATGGAATGGAAAGAATAGAATCAAGCTCAATGGTGCTTGATGATGGACCCTCTTCTACAATGTCAAGGGTTGAAAGAGAGTCTTGAAGAAAATTTAAGCTCTCGTTAGGTGTTAGAATATTTTTGAAACATGTTTAATGTTTGTTTGGACTATAGTAAAAAATTGTAGAATAATGGATTGGTTGGAAGGGAGAGATAATTTACTTCATCATGATCTCATTGAATGTTAGTATGTAGAAGTGGGGACAATAGTCAACTCTTCAATAGAAGTGGAAATTGACGTGTCATCGGTTATGAGAGCTTCGTTGTCAAGCTCTACAAAGATCTCTTCATCGTCGATTAAGTCTTAGACATAGTTCTTAAAATGCACATTTATCGATTGAGTGGCCATCAATGCGATGAAAATCATAATATGCATGAGGTTTGTACCAATATGGATTAGGTTCTCCTTCAATCCAAGGTCTTGTAAGGGGATATTTTATCATCCCAACCACTTTGAGTTGATGAAAGACACTAGAGAGACTTTCACCGAGGGGTGTAAACTTACGTTTAACTTTACGTGGCATAGTGTCTTCGCTAGGTTGTATGATTGGATTTTTTATTGATTGGTCATGTATTTTGGGCATATTGTGATTATCCATGACACCAACTAAGTGATGACATTATGATTGTTGTTGACGTACCAAGATTCATTGTGAGAAATTCTAATATGGTGATTATTACGAGTGAGATTGAAAGAAAAATGTTTGATGAACTTCTCTGAGAGGTTTGTGAAGGTGGTGATAGATCCCTTTAGAAGGTGTAAGAACCAATCCAAAGCTTGTCCTCCTAGACTTCTAGGAAAAATGCACAAGAGAAAGCTATCGTTATATGCCACTTCGTGGCATGCTATGGAAAATTATTTGATATGTTGTCTCGGATTAGTTTTTCCTTGTATTTGTCAAATTTGGGCATCTCGAAAGAGCATGGGAAGGGTATGCGTAATATGTCCATGTCAAAAGGGTATGGACACAATTCATCAAAATTGAATTTTTGTGTTGTTTTACAAACCCTCAAAATGGCTTTCATCATTTGTCATTCTTGGGCAAAGGATGAATTGTATAAATCCACCATTGTAATGAAAAATGAGGGAGAGTGAAGAAAGGTATGATGAATAACTCAACCTTAGCAAAGTGAATGCTAAGATGGAAGTGATGAAAAGGTTTGAAAAGATCGACCCTTAGCAAAGTGAATGCTAAGATGGAAGCGACAAAAAGGTTTGAAAATATTGACTCCTAGCAAAGTGAATGCTAAGATGGAAGAGGGAAGAAGATGGAAAAATCTCAACCCTAGAAAAATGAATGTGAAGAGGGAAGAAAAAAAAGGGTTAGTTGATTACCCGAATCTTAATCAAAATGAGAGCTAAGAGAAAAGGGAAGAATACTCATTAAAAAAATGAATGTTAAGGGAGAAAAGACATGACAAGGTGAATTTGGTCAAATCTTAATCAAATGAGTGATAAGAGTGACGAAAAAGGTGAAAAAGGGTAACTCTTAACAAGATGAGTGTTAAGAGGTATGACAAAGGGGTGAAATTTGAAATGTGCTCGATGCGTAACAAAATGAAGAAAATTAACTCTTAACAAAATGAACGATAAGAGTGACAAAAAGAGGGACTTCAAACACTTAACAAAATGAGTGGTGTTAAGGTGGAAGATGGGTTTAAATGTTAGTTTAGATGATTCTTAACAAAGTGAGTGTTAAGAAATATGAAGAGGTTTGAAATGACTTTACGATCCTTTACAAAAGTGAACATAAAGAAGGGAGAGACGAAAGAAGTTAGTGTGCTCGACTTACAAAAAGTGCTACAAGAGGAGACTTAAAACATGATGGATGATGCTCAACTCTTAACAAAAATGTGTTAAAGGAAGAGACTTAGGAAAATGACGATTTTTCTTGACTTTTAACAAGATGGATATTAAAAAGGGAGACTGAAGAAGACAATGAAGGATGTCAACCCTTAATAAAAAGTGTGTCAAAAGAGAAGACTTAAGAAGATGATGAAAGAGGTTTACTCTTAACAAAAGTATGTTGAAAGAGGAAACACAACAAAGAAATGGGATCACAAAAAGAATGAAAAAGTGAATGTCGTCACAAGAAGTGAATTAATGACAAAAAGGTCCAAATCTCGTAAAAAGTGGAGATAAGAGCCAAAGGGGAAGTAATTGATTAGTGATCTCAAATCAAAGAAAAGTGGATGCTTTAAAGAGAGAAGTGATGAAGTAATGATGATGTCGACAATGCAACAAAACGACTACAAAGTATGACAACATAGGATGATGAAAGAAAGATAGAGAAGTTGTTGTCAACTCAACAAAGTGACTGTGAAATGTGACAATGTAAGAATAATGGAAGCGAGATAGAAGAATGTCATCAATTCAACAAAGTGAATGTGTAATTGATGATGTAAGATGATGGGAGAAAGAGATTGAAGAATGTCATCAATTCAACAAAGTGAACATGCAATGCAATGAGGTAAGAATGTGGAATGCTTAGATTTCAACAAGATAATGTTAAACTTAAGACTTACAACAATGAAAGACCAAGATGATCAAGAGGGTGCTTGACTATGATGTGATAAAGTGAGTATCACGTTGTCAAGACTTAGATGAAAATGAAAGTGCTTGAGTGTGGATATGGATGTCCATAACCCAAGACTTAGACACGTTTATAAAGCAACAAGATGGATGAGAGAGAAAACATGAATGAAAAAAGTGAAACACAAGTGTGTAACACATGAGAAAAATGAAAAATGATGTAGTGAAAGTTTTGGCCTCTACCTTAGATTGGCTTAGACAAGGCGTGGCTTCCTAGGTGGTTCACTCAACTAGGTGTTAGCAGTATATCCGAGTGAGTGCGATGTTATTGCTAGCTAATGGCTTTACTTTACCCCTTTAAAACCCTGAGAAAAGATCGATCTCATAATGAATCACACTGGGGTCGCCACTACTAGATATCCGTGACTCTAACTCACAAGGCTTTACTAGTCAAGTGGGATAAAAGGTTCTCGTTTCATCCAACAGTTCCCTCAAGGTGTGGACTACTTTGGGGTTCCTAAGAGCATCCCTCTTGTTTTCTTAAGGATTATGCCAAAGGAGTTTCTCCTAGTTCAAAGTGGACAGGTTTACCCTTATCCGAACCTACATATACAATGTGTAGAAAAAGATTCATTTTTATCTTGTTTAGCCGCAATTTCCTGCACACAAGAATTAGTAGTTTGAAGCGCATAAGCAAAGGAAACCTGCAGTTAGTAGTTTTTAATGTTTTAGCAACCTTCGTGAGAGCGGATCCTATAAGCAAAGATTAGAATGTTCTCATGAGGTAGGTAAAGACCGAGACGATAGAAGCAAGTTAAATCTTTTGATTTCCAAGATCGCTTTAAAAGCACAAGGAAAGAGCATACACGTAAAACAATATTTGATTAAAAAAGAAAAGAAAGGTTAATTCCCAAAACAATAGAAACAATCACATTTCTGATTTCCAAGATCACTTTGAAAGTGTGAGGAAAGAGCATACACATGAGGTTTTTACGTTTTTTTTTAACAAATTAAAATTTTAAAAAAACTACAATTTTTTTGTTTTTTTTTTTAAATGACAAGTGTTAGGAGAAATGAAACCATTAATTTTCTATAAGTCTAAATCAAAAAAAAATCCATTGCATAGATCTTCTCAATACCTTTCCGTAAAAAAAATGAAGTCATTTTGAGTTTGAGAGCAAAATTTATGGCTTCCGGAAGATGGGTTATGGTAGTGCTCTCAATGAAAAATTTGAACGTGAGAAGATGCCCGGAAACTAGTTTTTTGACTTTTGTACTTCACCTGAGAAGCTAAAATTTTGATAACAAGGTTAAATAAGAACAATAAACATAAAGAAAGAGTTAGATCACAAAATGATTAACTAAAATGAAAGAAATAAATGTGGGGAGTCCCACCGGCGTGTGACAAAAGGTAAGCAAGGAAAATCATGATAATGGAAAGCTAAACAAACACAATGTAAATCTCCTGTAATCCTTCAGTGTAAACCTCAGTAAGGTTATAGAAACTTTGTTTGTGAACCTTATAAATGGATGTGGGTGCTCTTGAATGTTCTCCAAACTTGGGATGCAATTTCTACAAACACAAATACTTTGGCTTGGAAATTTAGCAGAGTTATTGTACTGTGAATCGAAAAGGGTTTGATAGAGACTAAGCCTACATTTTATAGAAGAATTAGTTTAAAATTGGTTACAAATGGGTGAATGCACATGCTAGAAATAACATTGGAGGTGGTTACAGCAGTTTTAGGGCATTTAGGGGTAGTAAATGAATTAATTACAAAAGTTACATCCGGAAAGGTGGTTGTGTGTGCAATTCAATTGCCCCCATCTTTCTAGGATTCTAGAAGTGTAGTTAACTAGGATGAGGATGTGGAGTCCAAGTGGTTGTTGACTGAGAATCTGAGTGAGTTGACTAGGATGTGCACACTTAATTAATTAATAAATGATAAATGATAATTAACTTAACACAAAGGGGTGACAAAGAGTATTATGGATTAATTTAATTAATCCAAAGGGTGCAATGTATATGATTAATCAATTTAATCAATTAATCACAAATGGGTGAATAACATGGTGTACTAGGAAGCAAACTGGGATAAGATGGAAACATGTGTGTAATTTTGGGGTGTCTACACAGAGGACCTTAATCTATGCTTTTTGAGTTTAATTTTTATGTCAAACATATGACTACACTTCTGATAACCAAAAGCTTAAACTATTTCCCTCTACTCTTAAAAATGTAGGTATGAAGTGGGTTTATCTCTTCCCGAAGTGGTTTATCTCTTATGAAGTGGTATGAAGATTGGTGTAGAGTGAGGGATAGGAAATAATATCTCTTCCGAATTCAACAAAAGGAAGATGAAAGTGTAGAAGATTACCTAGATTGGTTCCTTTTCCTACACAGAAGGTGTGGAACTGGCTTGGATATTAACCTACTTAAAACTTTATTTCTTAAAGGGTTGGATGAAGACACACAAGAAGCATTCAATTTAATGGGAAAGGGAGACATGAAAAAGTTAGAGTTCATAACATTATTGACCTTTGTAGGAATTATTCTTGAACTCACCCCAATCTAAGAAGACAAAAAGGAAAAATGGCTAATGGGGACCTATCCAAATTAAGGGAAGAAATTACAAATTTGAAAACAAACCTCCTGATTCAACTCAATACAACTATGGATAGAGAGAAGGCTAGGAACACAGAGCCTTTGTTCATTTACTTTTGCCCAAGATGTAGAGCTAAACATGGACTTAAGGACTGTCCTTTGGATAAGACAGAAATTTGTCTTCTCTATGAACTTAAGCATGCCAAAAATCAATGTGGATTGCTTCCCTTGCTAAAGAATCACCTAAAACAAAAAAACCAAGAGGAATCTGAGTTGAACTATATGGCTCAGAGGCAAGGAGGACAATTTCAAGCCAACCAAAATCAGCCCTACATCCCAAAATCACAATGGAATCCAAATCAATGGAATGCACCATGGCCATACCCGCCACCTTGGGTTCAACAAGCCCCACAAGAATGGAGCCCATAATGGAACACCCCACCAACTTATTATCAACAACCTTGGGCTCCACATCCAAACATTCCACCATATCAATCAACAATAGTACCAACAACAATGGAATACACCTCAAGGATATGGGCAGCAGTACTATAATCAAAGAAGACCTCAAGGCCAACAAAACTTATTGACTGGACCCACCAATGTTGCCCAATCTGATCAACCTGCCCAACCACAGATTCTGCACAAATTGTGGCCAATCCTAAAAACGTGAGGCAGGGAAACCCAATGTATACTATGGAATTTGATAGGAATCCCACGATAAATTCAGTGGATTGCAAGAATATTGCATTTAATGAGGGTTGCATCAAAACCTTCCTCTCTTGTGATAGAAGAAATACCAAAAGAAATAGAAAAACTAGAAGAAGTGCAACCTAATCCTACAGGAGAAACTCCTCCACCAAACACATACATTCCTTTTCCATCTAGGCTTTCTAAGAAACCAAATATTGTAGTTCTTGATAAATTAGAGTTAGAATTAATCCAAGGATTGAGGAAGTTAAGTATCAACATTCCCATGTTGCAAGCTCTTAAGGAAATCCTTGAGTTAAACAAAACAATTAAAGAGCTTTGTTTCAAGGCTCCAGGCAGAAGAAAGAACCAACCTAAAACCATCCATGTTGATGGAAAGCTAGCTAGTATTTTGGAAGGGAACATTCCCCCTCCTAAATATGGAGATCTTGGAAGTCCTCTTATAACAATTTGCATAGGAGAAGTCTAAATTCCTAATGTTCTGATTTATCTAGGAGTTTTCATTAATGTTATGACAACAAATAATTTGTCCACTTTAACACTACTTAAACCATAGTCTACATTTATAGTTTTGCGAGATGGCAAACCAATCGTAAATAAACCCAAGGAATAACAAAGATGTCACCATTACCATCAAATCCATGGGACTATGTGGTAGACTTCATGATCATAAAAACAAAGAATAGGAAAATTAGGTATCCCATCATCCTAGGACGCCCCTTAGTTAGCTCTGATTGTTGCTCTTATTGATTGTAGGACAAGGAATATGGTGATCACTAATGGGCAAGATTCAAATAAATTTTCATTATACCTTATTGCTAAACCATTTGTCAGATAACAACCAAGGGTCTAAAGATGATTCTGACGATATAGATAATATCATCTCCTCTCTTTGTATGGTTTTGATCCAAGAACACACAAATCAAATTAAGTGCAATTATCATGAACTTGGAGCCCACATAGCTTGAGCCTTTTGCCCGAGTCATGCGCTAGATTTGATTTGAGTCTTACGCTATAGCTCACTGAGGTAAGAGATGATTTCATGGATGAAGATAAAAATCCCATTATTTGTCCTTTTCAAGAAATATGGATCTTACATAATCTCTTTTCCAAAACATAAATTTTGTTCACACGTTGTTACTACACATAAATGTACATTAAACACACTTTTAAGAGAATACCTTGTTGTAGATTCAATTCACCCTAATAATTAAGAATTACCTATTTTGCCTGGAAAAACGTTGACAATTAATAGTTGGTTGGATGAGAAAGAAGAAAATACCTTGTTTAAACTCCTCTGCTCTCATCCCCAAGCTTTTTCTTGGGAGTATAGTGACATGAATGGTATTCACCTTGGTATTTGTACACATCACATTTACACCACTGATTCCAAACCAGTCAGACAACCACAGAGGGGGATAAACCCTGCTTTAAGGGACATTGTTAAAGCGAAGATTGAAAAACTTTTGAATGTAGGATTTATTTACCCAATCTCTGATAGTCAATGGGTTTCTCCATTAGTCATAGTTCCTAAAAAGAACAGGAAATGGAGAGTTTTGTGGACTATAGGGAATTGAACAAAGCCACTCATAGGGATTATTTTCCATTACCTTTTATTGACCAGGTTTTAGATAATTTGTCTAGTAAAAGATACTTTTCATTCCTTGATGGGTTTAGTGGATACAACTAGATAACAGTGGCCCCTGAAGATCAAGATAAAACAATGTTTACCTATCCTTGGGGGAAATTTTCTTACAGGGTGCTACCTTTTGGATTATGTAATGCCCTGCTACTTTTCAAAGAGCCATGTTGGCAATATTTTCTGACCTCACCCATGATTGTGTGGAAATTTACATGGATGATTTCACGGTTTATGGAGCAACATTCCAAGAGGTGGTCAACAATCTGGATAAATTCCTTGCTCACTGTGAGAAACATCAGTTATCTTTGAATCATGAGAAATTTTTATTCATGATGGAACAAGGTATAGTGTTGGGCCATCATGTCTCAATAGAAGGAATTAAAGTTGACCCAGAAAAAGTCAATATCATTGTAAAACTTCCATCACCTACAAACCAAATTGAAGTAAGAAGTTTTCTTGGTCATGTTTATTACTATCGAAGGTTCATTTTAGATTTTAGTAAAATTGCTTCTCCATTATTTTCTCTTCTAATGAAGGATTCTAAATTTAAATGGATAAAAGCATGTCAACAAGATTTTGATGCAATCAAAGACAAGCTAATAAGCACACCAAAGTGTTGAGAGGTCCTAATTGAAATTTACCCTTCCATATTCAAACAGATTCCTCAAATGAAGCAGTAGGTGTTTTCTTGGGACAACAAGAGGAAGGAGAACCTATGCACACCATTTACTACATTAGTAAAAATATTCCCCCATTGAAAGAAACTACACAACAACTGAGAAAGAATTTCTGGCAGTATTTTATGCAATCAACAATTTTAGACATTATATTACAAGATATGAAGTGATTGTACATACTAACCACTCTACCATTAAATATCTAATGAATTATCCATTAGTGATTGGTAGGATTGTAAGGTGTTTATTCTTTACTATGAGTTTAACATTAAAGTTTAACAAAAATCAAATGTGACTTCTCCTTACCATTGAAGAAGAGGAGAAGGTCAATGATGACTTTCCATATGAGCATTTGTTCGCACTTTCCACCACCTCTCCTTGGTATGCAAATATGGCTAACTACTTAGCTACATGGAAGTTTCCAAACTTTTTCACACCAAAGAAAAGAAATAAATTAATTAAACAAAGTGTAATGTATACTTGGTTGAATGGAATTTTTTTTAAATGTGGGTCTAATCATGTCTTATGTAGGTGTGTAGTTGAAAATGAAGTATTTGACATACTTAAAACATGTCATGATGAACCATCAGGAGGGCATTATTCAGTTCAAAGAACCATTCACAAAGTTCTTAGAGCTGGTTACTTTTGGCCTTCCTTATTTAAGGATGTCAAAAAGTATGTGTGGAGATGTGATCAATGCCAGAGAATGGGGAAACCAACATTCACATCAGAGATGCCACTTCAGCCACAGGTTGTATTGGAACCATTTGAAAAATGGGGTTGGATTTCATTGGACCCATGGATCCAACTTCCCAAGGAAAAGAATACATCCTAGTTTGTATTGATTATGTTACTAAGTGGGCTGAAGTTCAAGCACTGCCACATGCAAGGGATGAGAGAGTTGCATACTTTCTTTATGAGCACATCTTTCAAAGGTTTGGAGCACCAAGATCCATTGTGTCAAATCAAGGACCACAATTCATGTCAGGAGTGATAAGTTCTTTTGTAGAAACATAACTAATTAAAGCATAAGAAGTCATCTCCCTATCATCCATAGTCTAATGGCCAAGTGGAAGTGACTAACAGGGAGTTGGAGAACATACTCACTAAAATAATAGACATATCAAGGAAGAATTGGGCCCAAAAACTACCAGAAGAAGTATGGGCTTATAACACTACTTGGAAAACAACAATGGGATTTACTCCCTATGAATTAGTTTATGGTAAGAAGCCAATTCTACCTATAGAATTTGAGATTCAAACCCTCAGGACAACAGCTGAAGTGGGCATTGATTTGACAGAAGCACAACATGCTAGAATCACTCAATTAAATGAACTAGATGAGATTAGACTGCAGGCATTACATCATACTGAGATCATCCAACAATAAAGACAAATTTGGCATGACAAGTAGATAAAGCCAAGGAAATTTCAGGTAGGAGACTGGGATTTTTTATTTGATTCAAAGTATAAGTATTTTAAAGGTAAATTACATATGAGATGGATGGGTCCGTATCAAATTACAGAGGTATTTGACAATGGGACTATCTAATTGGTTCCAATAGATGGTGAAAGGAAGGTAATGTTGGTTAATGGGCACAGATTGAGGTTGTACCATAAACCAACATCGAAAGAAGAGTTTCAAAAGGCAATTCAAGAAGATTCAGATCTGAACTATGTGGGAAAAATTTCTTTTCCCAACACAACTCGACCTAATCAACCAACCACTAAACAATAAAGAGGGGTGATTGAAAACCAGTGATGATGCAGTCATCCTCATTTGAAGCATTGGCTGAAAAGCAAGCGATAATGACGGCCAATGCTTTCAAAAAAAGAAAAAACTAAAAATAATAATAATAATAATACAGAGGACCAAAAACCATAAATGGTGGTCATCCACCCCGATTCGATCATCAATAAAGGAAGTACCAAGTATGAAGGGAGCATTACATCATCATGAAAAAGCATTAGAGATTTGACAAGTTTTAATGACAAGGTATGTGCAATCAATTCATTTCTTAAAAGTAGGACAATTTTAAATTATAAGTTGATAATTATTGAACATCGTGCACCTTGATTTCCATTTACTTCACACACTTCTCAAATCCCAACTAAATCCATAATTCAATTCCCCATAATGTTCACACACGTCCAATCACCTCAATTACCACCTTGGGATTTTAGCATAATTTTCCAAATTTGGTTATATTTCTTGCATGTTAAGTTCATCCATTTCCACTTTCCAAATTATATTTCTTGCATGTTAAGTTCATCCCATTTCCACTTTCCAAATTAAACCCTTCCACTCTGCACTACCGCTCTACAAGTTTTCCACTATCGGTCTTGTGCCTTCATCTATATTTCCTATTTATTCAAGCTTAGACATGGGGCCTAGGTTGTGACATGAACCAACAAGTTCTGTTGAGCTTTTGGCTGATACAAGGGTAGTTGAAATTTTTGAAAGTGTGGGATGGCTAGATTTTCTATTGGCATATGAAGAATTTAGTGTTTCAATGACTAAATAATTCACAAGGAATATGGAAGAAGGGCACTCCACTATCCACGGTAAGAAAATTCCATTTTCTCCAACTGTAATCGACCAACTTTTTTGGTTTACCTAATGAAGGGTTAGCAGTAAGTGATAGGACCATGTATAATGAGGTAATTAAAATATTTCATTGGGAAGAAAGAGAAACTACAACTGGTCATAGATAACAAGGGAAAAGCAAAAGGGGTTAAAATAATAACTATACCTGAACCTTGGGCTGAAGTGGCCAAATGGTTGATTAAATATTTTACATGTGAGGGGCAATATGAAATTGTACTGGGTCCTATATTAAGAATGTTAATCCATCTTCAACATGGTCAAATGTGCCTCAATATAAGATTAATTTGCCACAATTTCTATATGAATCCATTTGTGTTGCTACAGAGAAATTTCGTTTGGGGGCATATTTGAAATTCCGAGTTTGATCCACTTAATATGCAAACATCAGTTTGTCAAAAAGAAGCATGGGGTGAAGAAATGGTTAAATTTTCAAAAATAATGTGCCTTAAATCCTACGGTGGTTATGGAACAAGATCCCTCGTCTCTGAGAGACCTAAGAAGCATCTCCAAACTTCCAAGCCTACACCTACCCTTCATGAGACACCAATTGATAATCCCTTGTCCCAAGAGGAACAAGAAGAAATTGAAATAATGCAAACCCGGTTCAAACCCCACCTGATTCTCCTAACAACCCAGTATGCCTATCTATTCCTGACATAGAAATGGAAATTGAACATTTTTTGCCTACAACCGAAGTCTTGCATGCTAAAGAAAGATAAGGCACATATGGAAGAGGGAGAACCTAGTTCTCTCCTAACTCTTATATTATCATGCCCCAAGTCCTTTCCTTTTCCAAAGTTCAATTTGAGCCACAAATAACTTAGGAGAGAATAACTCAACTACATTCACTTTTGGAGGCTAAATAAATTCACTTCTCTCAAACTGGCTAATAAGGATCAAGAGATTCACCAACTACAGGGAATGGTAACACAACATGAGGAAGTCACTCTTCAATTTCAAACTACCCTTGAGGAATGAGAACAACAAATCAATTCCCTTTAAATTAAAACTAGGGAGCTTAGAAACTCTCTTACTCTATTGCAAGAAAATAGAACGGACCAAGAGCCTGTGTCCATGGAAGATCGGGGGCATTCAAACTGAATTTATTTTTCCTCATATTATTGTTTTGAGAGGTATGGTTAAGTGGATGGAAGAATGCTATAGACTTAGAGCTATGGAAGAAGAAAACAAAATTTTGAAAGAAGACAATAACTTGTTAAAATAAAATGTGTTGACAAAGTAAGTTGACTTATGACCAAGTTCTTTTTCTTACGATCCCCTTTAAATTTTTATGCATTATTTTTAAAAGAACAATTCCTCAAATGGAAAATATCTAGGCTCCGGGAAATGCAAGACATAGATTTTGATGATGATAAATAGTTTGTAGCTACATATACTACAGAAATGATGTTGAGAAAAATTTGTTGTGTGAATTCTATGTTCACAAGTTTCTTCTCCCAGAAAAAATTGAGATTCCAATCAATCTTTATGTGGGAGAAGTACAGATTAAGGTCTTTCATTTCCACTCTCAGACATTAGGTGAATGGAGGGATCAATGGTCGGTCTTTGTGCAGCAATATTCTACCATTGGCCTCTTAATGAGGCATGATTTACCAACACCACTTTGGTTTTTCAACAGGTTTCATTCACAAGTGTATTGTCTACGTCTAGTAGACAAATACACATATATTCTTTGGAATTGTGTCAAGAATTTTAGAGAGTAGGTGATTCCCACCTTCAATGTTAATTTTTCATCCCAAGTCGATATCAGTTACTTACAAATCCATATAAAAGTAAGGAGGTCATTTCACCAACAACCCTCTGATGGTCCTTAAAACAAGAAAATATCTCCAAGAAAATTTTGAACCTTAAAGAACAATGGATTGGTATGAGATACAAGCCCCCACTGGTCATTGCACCTATTCCATGATGGAATTCAACAAAGGACCAACTAGATGGTAGTTACCAAACCTGGAGGAATAATTTTGCTACTCATTTTGGATTCTTTTGATACATCTCGCTATTTCATGTATATTGCTATTTCATGAAACATTTTTTTTTGGGTCAAAATTGGGCAAAATGAGGTCTCTTTCGCCAAATCGGGTATTTTGGGAACCAAGGGAATTGTTCTTTTGTTACATGTGTTCCCGACAGAGCACACAACCAATCTAAGGGGTAAGCAGTGGCAGATATCGACATGGAAAAATTAAAGGCACAATGGGAACATTCCCATGTTCCTAGTGTCTTTGCATGTGATCGTTTGGTTAGCGAGGCCCGAGTTAGCCGATTAAGTGATGATTCAAGGCAACTTTGGGTGCATCGATAAGTTGGGCATAACCTACACATAGGGCACTATTCTTCCCTTCCATGAGTTCCCTTCCTAGCCAATTTATCCACCCCAACACAAAAAATAATTAAAGCGGCCTTTGAAGACCCACAAGGAACTCTATTATGTTCCTCCCTCACCAAAGAATCTACATGGCCATATCTTCATCTTTGTAACTCAAAATCTTACAAAATCAGTCTTATTGGAAAGGTCTCATCAAGAACTTTACTTTGGCATCAAAAAAATTATAATTTGGTGGAGTTAGGTGGGTGGAAAAGTTAAAATTGGTCCCAAAGAATTAAAGTGCAAGGCCTCAATGTAGCTTAACCACCATAATTGATGAAGTATGGGGCTCTTATCTTCTCCAACAAGCAAGATATCATGGGGAATGGGTTTGACATGGTGCCCATGTTGATTTTCAGTAATTTAATGCATGTTGTTGGTGATTGAAGGAAAAAAATTAAATTTTCCTCTCTTTTCCCTCCTCTTTTCTCCCATTTTCTATATATTGTCAAATACCGCTCATTTGTAAATTTTGGACATTCTTAGAATACAAGTGCCTAGTATCAAGTGTTTTTTGAGTTGTAAGCCTCATATTTGGAATCATGCAATGTGTTTGTGCCTTCTTCCTTTAATATAATGGATTGTGTATCCTTATAAGGCAATAAAATTCATGTGTTGTGACTATTTTGTGGGTTTTACCCCATATTCAGAATGAGCACAAACTCAATAATAATTCAAATCAAAATTCTAATTAACACCATAGGTTACAATTATATAGAGGTAGATATTCTAACTCCTAACACTAATATAGGATGGTTGTTCTAACCACCTAGATTCTCTCCTAACCACTAACCATCCCTAAACTAGCTCACACCCTTTATTCTCTCAACATTCCCTAAAATCACTCACTTAAATCCTACGTGAGTGTTATTCATATCTCACTTACACATTATTATTATTGTCCACACACTCACAATACACCCATGTTAGGACTAATTCTTAGCATTCCCCCCTTAGTGCTAATATAGGAGACGCCACAATAGTTCTGGAGATGCGACATTCATTGACTTGATTTTCATTACCCCCTTTAATGTAAAGATACCCCTTAGATGTCGGTTATAACCGATAATACATCCAAAATAATCTCCAGTACAAATTTTAAAAATATATTAACTTCCCCCCTTTTTTGAAAAATAACTTATGTCCCCTTTACAAATATATTTTTATATCTCCTTCTTACAAATGAATAATTGCCTCTTTAAAAATATATATACATATTTCTATAATTTAACCCTTTTTAAAATACTTACCTCATTACAAAAATTCTCCCCCATAGGAAAATATATTCCTATAGTACCCCACACACCTTATCTAAATTCTTGGCACATGCCATTATCTCTTTAAAATAAAAAAATAGATGTTGAAACGAATATTGTGTGGGGATCTGGAGGTTATACCTTGTCAAGTTCAATGTAAGGATTTTAGCTCTTTTTGATCTTGTGGAAGTGATTATTTTCAAATACCGATTAATTACTTTTTCGACCATCATTGTCGAGGAATGGCTAAACAAGTCGCCTTAGAGGAGGATCACAAATCAATACCATTTTTTCCAGTAGTATGTTGGTTATAGGGGTATGCAAAATCGAGATGTCAATGGTGTGAACCATAGCCAAGTATGATAGGATATGTCAAGCCAAGATGGATAATATGTTGATATATGTTGAGGAGAGGTCAATCACCAAAATTGGTGATGAACAAAATTTCTCTCGAACTAAATTTTACGTGAGGATCATGTTGAGATTGTGGAGCTGAATTGCTTCACAAAGGAGCTTATTTACAACTTTCAGGTTTACATAGAACCGGCATCACTCGGTTGACCGTGTCCATGTCACCTAGTATACTAACTGGCATCGGTTACCTGTGTGTGATTGTTTATATTTAAGTCACGGGAATTAGATCTAATCTTTGTTATAAAGTTGATCTAATGGTTGTAAATGAATGGATAAAGTGCCCTAAGTTTTTATAGGCTTATATAAGCTAGGAAACTAGGGTTAGAGGTTAGATTGGGAGAATTGTAAGAAGGAATTCTTGGAGAGAGCTTAGAGAATATTGTGAGAGGAAAAGTATTGTACATCGTGTAAGGTGTGGAAGATTGCAGATCTTCAATTGTACAACCTCTAGAATAATATATTGGTTGTTTCTTGGTGGATGTAGCCCACACTAGGTGAACCATGTTATATCTTGTGTATTTTATTCTATTAGTTATTTCGTGTTTATTGCTTGTATGATTTAATTTGATATATATTTGTACAACTGGTTTGGTCTAACCCCAACAACTAGTATCGAGCTTTTGTTTGAGGGTTGTGTGTGTTGATAGATTTACTCACAGGGATTTCTGATTGAGTGGGAGCACAACAATGGAAAAGATAGTAAATACAAAGTAGAGAAATTTGAAGGCCGTAATTATCAACTATGGAAGATGTAGGTGGAGGATTATCTGTATCAGAGAGATCTATATTTACCGTTGGATGAGAAGGTAAGGCCTACAAAGATGATTGATGAAGAATGGAAGATTCTTGATAGAAAGGATCTGGGATCTATAAGATTGAGCCTGGCAGCATCTGTGACTTTGAATATAATAGAAGTAGTAACCAGTAAAATTAATGAAAGCTTTAGCTAATTTATATGAAAAACCAAGTGCATCGAATAAATTTTATTTGATGAAGAAATTATTTAATTCTAAAATGCAAGAAGGTGGATCTATGTCTAATCATTTGAATGATTTTCTGTTCTATTGTAAATCAATTAAAATCAGTTAATATCCCTTTTTAAAATGAAGTGAAAGCATTGTTATTCTTGTGTTCTTTGCCGATAGTTGGGATAATTTGGTAATGGCTGTTAGTAATACAACATCTACTACTAATATTTTGAAGTTTGATGATGTGATTGGTATAATTCTAAATGAAGAAATACGCAAGAAAAGTTTAAGAGAATCATCATCTAGGAATGCTTTGAATGTAGAAATCAGAGAAAGGAAAAAGGAGAGATCCAAGAGCAAGAGTAATGGGAAATCAAAGTCTAAGAGTGGAAAATCTAAATCCTAGAGGTAGAGGAATAACCTGCTAGAATTGTGGAAAGAAAGGACATGCAAAAAGGATTGATGGTTCAAGGAAAACAAAGAGAATGTACCAAATAAAGGTAAAGAGGAAAATGTAGCATATAAGGTAATGCAAGAGTACCTTATTCTCTCCTTGGATAATAAAATTGAATCATGGGTTTTAGATTCAAGAGATTCTTTCCATGCTACCCCTAATAAGGGTTATTTCAGAAATTATGTCCAAGGTAATTTTGGGCATGTATATTTAGGAGATGATGAACCATGCATGATTACTAGTAAAGGTGAATTTCATCTTAAATTACAGAATGGAAATACATGGATATTGAAATATGTGAGGCATGTGTCAAGCCTCAGGAGAAATCTAATTTCTACAGGACAACTAGGTGAAGATGGATACATGGTTACATTCACAACCGATTCTTGGAAAGTTTACAAGGGAGTTCTTGTTGTAGCAAAAGGTAAGAAGGTAGGAACATTATATTTGTCTACCTGTATTACTAATTATTTTTCTGTGCTATCTACTTTAGATTCAGATGCAAACATGTGGCATAATTGACTAGGCCATATGAGTAAGAAGGAATGCAAATCTTAAAGGAAAATGGTAAGTTATAATATTTGAAAGATGTAGATCTTGATTTATGTGAGCATTGCATATTTGGAAAGCAAAAAAAAGTGAGGTTTCTTAAAGTTGGGTCAACAAAGAAGGAGAAGAAATTGGAGCTTGTGTACTCATATGTGTGGGGACCAACCCAAGTAGCTTCTCATGGAGGATCCCAATACTATGTGACTTTTATTGATGATGCCACAAGAAAGGTATGGGTTTATTATATTAAACGTAAATTTGATGTTTTTAAAACATTTAAAAGATGCAAAGCCCTCAGAGAAAATCAAAATAATTTGAAGTTGAAGTGTATTAGATCCGACAATGGTGGTGAGTATCATAAGCAAGGTTTTCAATGATTATTGTTTAGTGAATGGAATACGCAGAGAAAGAATGGTTCCTAGAACTCCACAGGAGAATGGAGTGGTAGAAAGAATGAACAAAACTATTATGGAACATGTTAGATTACCCTTATAGGTTTGGGGACATAAGCAGTAGATACAGTGGTATATTTGATCAACTATAGCCCCTCAAGTGCACTAAATGGTGGAATACTAGAAGAATCATGGACTAGAAAAGAGGTAGATCTTTCTTTTCTTAGAGTATTTGGTTCAGAAGCTTTTGTGCATGTTGATAAAGAAAATAGGAAGAAGTTAGATACTAAATCCAAGAGATGCACTTTCATTGGTTATAGTTCTAGTGATTTTAGATTCAGTTTTGGGATTTAGAAGATGCTAAGATTGTTAGGAGTTGTAACATTGATTGGAATGAAAAGAGAATGTACAGGGATCATATTTTGGTACCCAAGAATGAATCAGTGAAGATTTTGTTGAGAAAAGTGCATTCTCTCGATTTAAAATAAAATCCATAAACACCGGGTACAATCAGTGGTGACCGTGTTTGGGTTAGAGAATGACATCGGTTAGGTGAACCAATGTCATCTATAGAGGAATCGGAATCGGGCATACAAGCAACCGGTGTCGGTCACATTATCGATTTGAACACAAATGTCCCGAGGTCTAGAATGAGCCTCATACACCCCAAATTTATGTAAGAAGGTCTCAAAGAGTAAGTAAACCTCCAAAAATATTTAATCCTTTATTTTATCTTTTATTGACTAATAGTGGTGAACCAAAAAGTTTTGAAGAAGCAATGTAACAAGATACCCATGTTCAGTGGGAACATGACATGGATGAGGAGATGGATTCCTTAAAATAGAACCAAACATGGGATTTGGTCAAGTTGCCAAGCAGTAAGAGGACATTGCAAAACAAGTGGGTTTACATGATCAAGGAGGAAGAGGGTGGATAGAAAAGATACAAAGCAAGGCTTGTGGTAAAAGGGTTTGCACAAAAACCAGGTATTGATTTTGGTGAGATATTTTCTCTTGTTATTAAAATGACTTCCATCTGTATTGTTCTGAGTTTAGTTGCAGTAGAAGATTTACATTTAGAACAACTTGATGTTAAGATGGCTTTCCTTCATGGTGATTTGGAGGAGGAGATCTATATGAATCAGCCACTTAGTTATGAAGTCAAGGGTAAGGAGAAACATGTGTGCAGGTTGAAAAAGAGCTTGTATGGGCTCAAACAAGCTCCAAGGAAATGGTATATGAGGTTTGACAATTTTATGCATGATCATGGTTATATGAGATGTGGATCGACCATTGTGTTTATTTCAAGAAGCTTGAAAATGGGAGCTATATTATTTTTTTATTGTATGTGGATGATATGCTTATTACAGGATCTAGTATACATGACATTGGTGAGCTTAAAGAAAAGTTAGTTCACACATTTTCAATGAAGGATTTGGGAGCTACAAAAATCCTTAGCATGCAAATTCTTAAAGACTAAAGAACAAAAAATTATATTTGTCTCAGGGGGATTATATCAATAAGGTGTTGAAAATATTTAAAATGCAAGATGCAAAACCTGTAGGTACACCTATGGCTGGACACTTTAAATTGAGAAAAGATTAGTGTCCTACATCACATGAGGAGGTCGAGTACATGACACAATTTCCATATGCTTTAGTAGTTGGAAGTCTTATATATGTTATGGTTTGTACCAGACCAGACATTGCACAGGAAGTGGGAGTTGTGAGAAGATTTATGGCCAATCCAAGTAAAGAGCATTGGAAATAATTCCAATGGATTCTCAGGTATTTGAGAGGGACATCTGGCATGTAGTTATGTTATGGAGGGTCAGATACTACTTTACGGGGCTATGTTGATTTAGATATGGATGGAGATTTAGATGGTAGGAGAAGTACCACTGGATATGTATTCATGTAGGTGGGACAAAGCTTAGTTAGATTTCAAGATTGCAAAAGTTTGTGGCCTTGTCTACTACAAAGGCCAAGTATGTTGTAGCTACAGAGGCTAGAAAAGAGATGATATGGATGAGTAGGTTCATGGAAGAGTTGGGAAATGAGTAAGAGGATTGTAGATTATACAAAGTGTGATAGTTGGAAAAAACTGCAATTCAATTCAAGAAAGAAACACATTCAGTTGAGATATCACTTCATACGACAAGTGTTGGAGGATGGGCAGCTAAAGTTAGAGAAAATTCATACGAATGAGAACTCTATGGATATGCTAATGAATCCATTGGAAAATGATAAGTTGGAGCTACACTCCACTTGTTGGTCTTCAAGTTTGAGACTTGAAGAGGAAGAAACAAAGCCAGGAGAGGAACCAAGGATGGAGTTGTGCAGGATAGTGCAGCAATTTATCTCCAAGTGGGAGATTGTTGAGATTGTGGAGCTGAATTGCTTCACAAAGGAGCTTATTTACAACTTGTAGGTTTACACAAGAACAACATCACTCATCGGACGACCGGATCATTGGCATCACCTAACATACTAACCGGCATCAATTGGGACAAACTAGCATCGATTACCTATGTGTGATTGTTTATATTTAAGTCACAGAATTAGATCTAATATTTGTTATAAAGTTGATCTAATGGTTGTAAATGAATGGCTAAAGTTCCTAAGTTTGTATAGGCTTATATAAGCTAGGAAACTAGGGTTAGAGGTTAGATTGGGAGAATTGTAAGGAGTTCTTGGAGAGAGCTTAGAGAAGCTTGTGAGAGGAAAAGTATTGTACATCGTGTAAGGTGTGGAAGATTATAGATCTTCAATTGTACAACCTCTAGAATAATATATTGGTTGTTTCTTGGTGGACATATCCCACACTGGGTGAACCACATTATATCTTGTGTATTTTCTTTTGTTGGTTATTTTCATGTTTATTACTTGTATGCTTTAATCTGATATATATATGTACAACCAGTTTGGTCTAACCCTAATACATCGAGTTGAGGGCCCCGACTTGGGACGAGTTGAGGAATGCGTTATCACCCATGATATGAGCTAAGCCGCATGGGAGATGAGATGGTCCATGCATACTTACATCATGCAGAAGAGATTCTTGTTGAATTTTTCATCATGATATGAGCTCTGTGGATTGAGAGGAGCTTGTAGAACAGAGAATGTGGATCCGGTCGTGTATGTCGTGGAGATTGGGATTTCATTCGACAAAAGAGATTACAAATCCAAATGGAGGTCATGTTATGAAATGAGTTTCAATGTTAAAATCAATGCCAAAGTTTGATCCCAATTCGTTATAATGATATTAAAATAAAACTTGAACCCTTCAAATTAATATTATTCAACATGTTAAAATTTGAATCATTTTTCAAACCAGATCTAAAAAACTTGCAAAATACGGAGTTGTATGTGAATCTCAATTGTGAAACAAATTCTTGAAATGATTTGTGCCTGTGTAATGATCTCGTAGTGAAGATTTGCCGTCAAAGGTGGATCTCATGAGTGTAATATAAAATCATTTAACCTAGTGAAATCCTCTATATAAAATAGTCTGTAATTTTTTAAATTTCGCCTACTTTTAAATATGAACATAGTGAACAAAATGCAATGAAAAATGTGAAAGAGTGAACAAAATGAAAAGAATAAGATGATGCAAGTGAATGATGCCTTAAAAAATTCACACGAGGTCCGTGTTGATAAGTGCAAGAAGCGTGAACGAACCAGCAATGGGGTTTTCAAGAGGTCCACTCTACATATCCAGTGCTTGAACATTTTTGATCTACAATAGATGGATGAACATGGACAAAGCTAACGGGTTTTTGTGAGGTATGTGGTATCCACTCACCCATTCTCTAAGTCTACCGATGAATAAAGGCATGGGTGGAGTGAAAAAACTAGAGAGGCCCCTTTCAAAACCAGCTCTAATACCAAATGTGGGTTTTACCCCATATTCGGGAATGAGCACAAGCTCAATAATAATTCAAATAAGCTTATAATTATCATCATAGGTTACAATTATATAGAGGTATATATTCTAACTCCTAAAACTAATCTAGGATGGTTGTTCTAACCTCCTAGATTCTCTCCCAACCACTAACCATCCCTAAACTAGTTCACACCCTTTATTTTATCGAAATTCCCTAAAATCACTCACTTAAATCCTACGTGAGTGTTATTCATATCTCACTTACATTATTATTATTTTCCACACACTCACAATACACCCATGTTAGGACTAATTCCTAACATTTTTTTGTCCTAGCTTGTGTTCTAATGCAATTTCTTACTTCTTCATTCATTATAGGTATGTTGTGTATGTTTCTCCACTTTGTAGGGTTTATTTTTTTTTTGTTTTACATGGAAGTGGAAGGTAAGATGTTGTTTCGATCTATGGCACTCATTTCTACCCTCTTCATCATCATTTCCTCCCATTTTTCCCTCATTGAGAGTGTATTTCCCCATTTTTTGGTGCTATCACCTCTCTTTAGTTTAGGATTTTCATTTTTATGCATCTCCCTCTCTCCTAATCTATATGAATATTAGAATAGGATTAGATAGTTACATTTCAAAATATAGGGGTAGTTTAGCATTAGGAATTGGTAGAGGAAACCAACCTTCTCTGGAGGTCTATCTCAAGTAGCAAGTCCCACACTTGGAGATAGTCTCATGTTGCCTCAAAATCTAGGGTCTCTCATGTTGATTCAAGGCGGTGTAATTTTGAGCTCCAACAGTTCCTGCATGCCCGATGAGACTGATTTAATTAACTTTATAATATTTTACTAAGATTGGTGTGTGTCTTAGTAGATTTATTTCCTTCAAAGTCATCTTTCAACACATATGACAACTCCCAAGTTCAAATCTACTAGTTTTAACAACTAGAGCGCCCATTTTCATGAGAAGAATATGAACAAGATAAAGTGCAACAAGTAGTGAGCCTTTTGAATATTTGTAGTTATCACTAATGAGAAGAAGAAGAAGAGGAAAAATAGTTTAAAGATCACCATCTCCTCCAAATAGAACTTTTATACTCCTCCTAGTAGGCCCTTCTTGTTGTCTTCTAGGGTTTTAAGACCCATTCCATTCATGGCACAACAAATAAATTAGCTTTAATGGTGGTGGTCCCTTTTCTCTCTATGCAAGACATCATATACCATTCTCTATACTTAAAAGTATTCCTTTCTTCACTAGTGAAAACCTCACTAACCCGATTGATCATATTCAAGATATTGCCAATGTCTATTTAGTTCATCCAAGCTAAGTAAGATGATGTTAGCTTATACTTTTACTTCTTCACTTAAAGTCAAAGCACTTCAATGGTACAAAATCTTGAGACACGTGTCAATTCATGATTGGGATGAGCTTGACACAACTCTATGTCAACAATTTGAGGAGAAAGAAGACAATATATCCTTGTTAGAGTAGTGTTATTGACAAAATTTGACATACCCTTTTTTTAGAAAATCATAAAAATCCTGTTTATCTCCATTTCATAGAATTGTGTCTATATTTCTTCATAATAAGTATAATGGGGGTCATTTAGTATGTTAATGCATTATTTAATTTATATGACATTTAATGTGGTTTCGTTGCATTCGTATACTCTATCAGCAAATTGTTTGTTTCAATGAAAGATATATGAGGTTTTTTTACCATCATGATAAATGCATAGAAATCAATATGACAATTAAGTTTCACTTCGCACTCACTATTTTTGGTTTTCAGGCTCGGGTGATGGTATATTTGTTCTTTCCATTTTGGAAATAAGATTATCAAAGTGGTGCAAGGAAGATATTGTTGAGTTTTTGAATGTTATATATATGCATTTGATCCCATTTTGATAGCTTCTTATTGTAATTGTAAGTCAATGGTCATAGGACAGGGTGTGGATTGACATTTCACATAAGGGTTCTTTTTTATCCTTTGTGTTGATTATAACTATATCACTTTGCATTTAATTATGAATTTAATTCATGTGTATAAAGGTGATTGGTTAAGGTTAGAATATTGTCTTGGATTGGTTGATCATTGGGTTACATTGGGAGATGCCACTTTGGGTTAGGCCAATGTTTGTGTAATGGAATAAGGAGTTAAGTTTTGGGCATATAGTTTATTGACATATTGCATGGAGCCCATTTGTTAATATTGTTAGTTAACCCTAACTACTGTTTTGAATGCCTTTTGGTAATGGAAATAAATGGAGTCGTGTCAGCATTAACTCCCATCACAAGTTGCTTCAAAGTATGCAAATATGGGGTCTTGGGTCATTATTGTATTTCATTTTTTATTTTCTCACTTTGGAGGTTTCATCAAGTTGCTTTGTTTGTGGTGATTGTGAAGTGGATTTTTCAACGAGTTTTGGCAAAAAAATTCCAAATATGTGTTATTTGAATTGAATGATGAAGAGGGTGCCTAAAATTTTGTGGTTTTTAATGCATGCACTTGATAGTTTCAAATTGTTTTGAATTATGATATTGGTCATATTGACTACATATAATATTGTGAGCTTATGTAGATTTGTGGGTTTATATTGGAAGCATGTTTTTATTGACATTGATAGTTTTCTTTGGTACATGGAGGTGAAAGAGCCTATGTTTTCATTATTTTCTTCTTATCGACCCACCCGAGGAATGTTTTAGTTGTTTTGGGTATCAAAATGGGATGTGCACATTTTAAAGTTTAAAATGATTTCATGGGCTATGTGTTGGTTGTTTTAAATGTGATGTAGTATAGTAGTCATTTTGAGCTCAATTTTCATTTTTATTGGAGGAATACAAATCTAATGCCATCATTTTGGGACAATTACAATTTATTGGAAACATGCAAGGGAATTTTAATATGAATGAACAAATTTTGTGATTCTTGTACTCATTTTTTTCAAAACTAGGCTTGTGTTTTCATTTTGATATAGTTAAGGTATTTGTATAACGGTCAGTGTTGAATTATTTTACTTAACAAATAATCTTGTGGGTATATCTCAGTTTCTTTGACAATAGGCTATGGTGATATTATGGTGTCTTGTTCATGAAGATTTTGAGTTTATATAGATTCTTACATGATACATGGTTTATATTATTTTGGTGGCCACTCAAAATGAAGCTTTGGTCAAAATCATTGTTGAGTAATATTGAATGCTTTCTTTCCCGTGATGACATTTGGACTAATTTTGAATAGGCATATGCAAAGATTTATTTTTGTGATTGAACAAAAGATATATTAAAGGGGTCAGTATTGATATTTTTTTGGAAGCTATTACCATCTATGATATTATGCATTAATGTTCATGGAATTTTATGTTCAAAATTTTCACTAATATTATAACTTTGCATGATGATATAAAGTTGCCTCTGGAAATTGTAGCTTAACTAGGTTGTTATCAAAATGGTAAATGTTTGTTCTTAAATGTGGGTGTTCATGATGGTCATATTTGTTGACTATATGCCTTATGAGATCAAGTTGGGTGAATAAGAATGTGCAAAGTGTTTGATTTTTGATGGGTAGTGGCTTTGGTGAAAATTATTATCATCTAGAATCATTCTTTCTATTATTTAAATAAATTTTGATCTAATTCTACCTTTCATTTGATTGTTTATATGGACTTTGGAAGTTATTTTCATGAGGTGGCATAGTAATTATTTTGACTCTTGATTCATTGCAAGCAATGTCTAGTTGGGATAGATGGGGTACCTCACGTGAGTCTAGTTCACATCATTCTTGAGGACATAATAATTTCCGAGGTCATTCTCAAATGTAAAGAGATTCACCTAGGGGTGGCTAAAGGGGACATAATAGTATGCTTTGAGGTAAGAAATTTTCTTAGAAGTGTCCCAACTCAAGTGTCACCATTTCTATGCCAATGAACCTACCTTCATGAAGTGTTGTGAGTAATTGATGAGCCATACCCTCGCATTCACCATCTCGTAGTATACACAGTACTCCATCTCATGACAATATTGATAGTAAACATGCTAAGCACAATCCTCATCTATAACCATTCAATGAATTATTTTCCCCTTCACATTTTCCTTGTGCATGATACACACATAGTTACGAGTCCACCTTTATTAATTGGACAAAATCATCTTTTGCGTTCTCATGATTCTCATCCCTTCCCTAAGCGTGTTAGGTCCTCTTCAACAGTCCTTAGGGTGACTAGGGCACTAAAGAGGGTAAAATTGAAGGTGGAAGAGGATTCTGGAGCCATCACACATACGACTCTTCAAGTGGGCCCATATGAATATGTTGAGTTATTGATTAAGAGATGAGAGTGCCACTATTGGATCTCATTGGGGATGACTAGTGTTGTTGTGTTATGAATTTCTGATTTTTCTTGTTTGAACATGGATTTTTGGTATATGCATTTAATGGTTGATAGTTTGAATTTATGGGATTTGGTCATACACTTTGATAATGGTTGATATTTTGCAGTTGGATTATATTTCAGTTTGGATGATATTTTGATTTTGATGATCACATGGTTATGGTTCAATGATAGAGTATTATATGGTTTTAATGATATCGGATGCTTATGGTTATGTGGTATATTTTATTTAGTGTGTTTTAATGTTAAGTGGGTCCCCCTTTCTCATTCCTCATGTTTATAAATTCATCATTTGTTTAATTTTAAAGATACCTGAGTCCTTATTTTATATTATAAAGTGGAGTTTTATTTTGATGTGAGCATAATGTTTATAATATAAAATTTAATTTAAAACTTGAGAACAAATCAGTTGTAACTAATTTTTCATAAAGGAAGATTATAAAAGGACTTGGAGGACACATTTTGTGGGGAGATCAGGTATTGGAAGCATATTGAAGCTTATTTCATAAGAGATTTTTTTGTGCAAATGATTTTCTAAGATAAGTGATTTTATAGGTGTTATGATGAAAATTATTTTGAGGTTTGAGTATGAAATCTAATACAACACGTATATCTAGTTATAATATTATTTTACTAATTATCTGATTTATTTATTTTGTATCTTATCTAAAACTGATTGCAGATTTTGATCTGTCATATCTTGAGCAAGCCATGAAAGTCATTCAACTCCAATCTTGAAATATTTATGGATTGATAGCCATGTTGACATTTTGTTTTGATCATAACTCTTGTCAAATATTATCTTAATAATCATTTTACTTCCTATGTTACAAATCTATTTCTCATTAATCTATTTACCTTTCCTTTGGTCTCTAAGACTATGTAAATGTGCCATATTTTGTGAATAATTTTTTCATATGTACACTTTGTGTGAGTTTTTTTATTTCATTTTTCAAGGCTAAGTTGCATTACGTGATCAATGAAATACATTATGAGATCATGAATAAATTATCACTTACTTGATTCACCTTTTCAAGAGGTTGTCTCATTAATAGACTTCACTCTGTTGGATAAGGGTTTGATAATATTTCTTGGAAAAATAATCTGGTCCTATTGATAAGTGATTTCATTGTTTAATAAAATTTTTGATAAATGATATTGTTGCATTGCTTAAATGATCTCATCATTTATTGGACTTAGTGATAAATGGTCTTGTTATGTTACTTTTTCTTGTTTGTTTGTTTTTTGTTGTTTTTATATATTCTTTTTGTTGTTTGGAAGATAGAAATTACTCTAGAATCTTAGGTTTGTCTATGATTAACCTATATTTAAACTACCCATGCTTAATCTATCCTTAAGTTTTCTTCACAATTAAATTGGTTTGATTCCAACTTGACCTTTTGTGTTAGGCGAAAGGGTTGATTAGTTGTCAATATACATTTTTATCGACAACAAGTAGTTGAAAACTATCAAGAGGACCCCCAATGAGCTTACAGATGATTTCAATTTTAGATTTTAGAATACATGGGACAAAATTCTAGTTCTCTTAAGACCAACTCCACAATGTCCTTTTTCTACTTCTTAATATCTCCAAATTTTGATATTGTTGTAATGATACAATCTATGGGTGTTATCTAATTACCTAATACTTATCTAATAACGATTAGGGTTGAGAATTATTTAATACCAATATAAAAATAGCCCCTATATTATTTATGACTTTGTTTCATGAATTCCATCAAGCATCACAGCCTTTTATTGCTCTCATTCCTGAGCAAAACTCCCAATTTGCTGCCTCCACATCCTACTCTTCCTAGAAATAGAAGTATGATGATGAAATGAAGGCCTTAATCAGAAATTTATCAAATAAATTTATATCCTTGGAGAAACAACAAGCCCAATCCTATAGAAATTACCCAAGTCCTAACTAAGGACAATCTTCAAACCAAGGATTCAATCAAAGTTATCAACCTTATATAAACCAACATTCAAATCAAAGAAAAATTATTTTGAGGTTCGAGTATGAAATTCAATACAACCGGTATATCCAGCTATATTATTATTTTACTAATTATCTAATTTATTTATTTTGTATCTTATCCAAAACTAATTGTAGATTTTGATCTCGTCATATACTAAGAAAGCCATGAAATTCATTCAAATCCAATCGTGAAATATTTGACGATTTGTGGATCGATAGCCATGTTTTTCATTTTGTTTTGATCACACTCTTGTCAAATATTGTCTTAACAATCATTTTACTTCCTATGTTACAAATCTATTTCTCATTAATCTATTTACATTTTATTTGGTCTCAAAGACTACGTAAATGTGCCATATTTTGTGAATAATTTGTTCATATGTATACTTTGTGTGAGTTGTTTTAATTTCAGTTTTCAAGGAAAGTTGCATTACGTGATCAATAAATACACTATGAGATCATGAATAAATTATCACTTATTTGATTCACCTTTTCAAGAGGTTGTCTCATTAATAGACTTCACTCTGTTGGATAAGGGTTTGATAATATTTCTTGGACAAATAATTTGGTCCTATTGATAAGTGATTTTATTGTTTAATAAAAATTGTGATAAATCATATTGTTGCATTAATTAAATGATCTCATTGTTTATTGGACTTAGTGATAAATGGTCTTGTTATGTTACTTTTCTTGTTTGTTTGTTGTTGTTTTATATATTCTTTTTGTTGTTCGAAGATAGAAATTACTCTCGAATCTTAGGTTTGTCTATGATTAACCTATATTTAAACTACCCATGCTTAATCTATCCTCAATTGTAATACCTAAAATAGTCAATGGATGTGAGGATCCACTAGTGACTCCAAATTTGAATGTGGATTGATCACTCCAATGAATTCCAATCCCCATTACATGAATGGTTAATTTACAAAGATTGATGGAGTGGAAGAGATGTCAACTTCTCTTTCCCTATGAAGAGTGCACATTTTTCACATTTTTAACACATGCATAGTAGTCACTGAAAATTTTGGGCCAATAGTAACCAGGTTTCATGATCCTAAGGGTTGTTTTCCTTGAGAAAAGTGACCTCCTCGTTTCTCCATTATGGAACTCATGCTAGTACCTTCTCAATTTGATCTATTTTAATGCATATCAAAAAGAACGTTGCTCACATCTTTTGAATATAATTATGTCAATAAGCACAAAGGGAATGGACTAAAGTATGAAATACCTCTTTTTGGCGTTGCTCAAACCTTAAGGGCATTGGCCTGTTTGGAGAAAGTGCACTACATCAAGAGTCTAACAAGGAGTAGGAAAGGTATCGGGTTGTATTCTTGGTCGTGTTGGAACACTAAAAAAACTTCATGTTTATTTTTTTTTTCTAAAACCAATTGTTCACATATTCCTTTTCCTCAAACCAGCTTAGTAACTTTGGCATCCACATCATATTCCATTACCTTGGTATCCAACCATAATTTTTCTTGTTCAAGTCCTTATTCAAAAGGAAGTCTTCCACACCAACATGTGAAACTAGTAGATGGAACTTGTTGTTGGAGATCAATTGTGTGAACTTCATCAAGCTTCTTATAACAACAAGCGTATGTTTTTAAAAAAATGAGTATCTCACCTCATAATCCTCTAGACCTTGGATAAAAATGTAATTGCCTTCTCTAATCCTTCTTCATTTAGTTGCACCAAGATAGCGTATATTGTATCTGTGCCACGAAAAGCATACAAGGTGAAATCTTTTACAAAATCGATGGATTGACGAGTTGGGGCTTGTTCTATTGCTTGCTTAATGGCTTCAAAACCACTTTTTCATGTAGTTGTCCATATGAAGTCCATACTCTTCTTAAGCATTAATTTCAATGGCTTAACAAGGTCAAAAATTATGGGACAAACCGCCTAATGAAATTGATTCTTCCAAAGAAACTTTTCAGATTTTTTTTTGTGACAAGGCAATGACAATGCAAGGATGGCATTAAATCTCTTAGATCAATGCTTAACCCTTATTTAGAGATAATGTGGCTGAGGATTTTACCTTCATGAGCTAGGAAGATACACTTTTTAGGATTGAGAGATAGGCCAAACTATCTACACCTTTGAAAACGTGTCTCAAATAGAGAAGATGATCAAATTCATTCTTGGAGAACATTGTAATATCATCCAAATAGACCGCAGTAACGATGTTGTTGATCAGCCCCTTGAATTCCATATCCATAAATCTTTTAAATTTTTCTCCTGCATTTGATAAACCAAATGGAATTTTTTTGTAGGCATAGATTCCCATTTTGTGGTAAAGGTTGTCTTGAATTGATCTTCCTCCTTTACCATCATCTGATTGTACCCTAAGTATCCATCTAGAAGAGAGAACATGCTACCATTTGTAATATTTGTTCCATGGAAGGCAATGGGTAATGATCCTTTAGGGAATATTTTCTAATATAAAATAAGAAACTACTCAATCTCCTACACTTATCAACCCTAATTACTCCAAATATTTTATCATATATGCTTACGAAGCCAATGCCAACATTGTTGTTATTTTAACACAATAAAATGATCAAGGTTTAGAGTAAATGGATTTATTCAAGTCAAACACTGAAGGATTATGAAATTAAATAAAACCACATAGAGAAAAAGTTGTTTTCATCATGGGAGATCTCAATAAATTCAAGAGTATGTTTGCCACTAATCACATCAAAGTTCTAGTCTCGCATTCTAGTGTGAGAGACTTCATTATGGGAGCAGTAAATCGGTGAGAAAAGAGCTGGATGGGTGACCAAGATTATGGAATATGAAATCAGCATTACTGTTAGAGTAGGTATTTACCTTAGCTCATGTTCACCTAGGTACTTTATTTACCTTTATTATATTTATCCTCACCCACTTATGTGTGTGGATATTTCTTTTATCTTATTTAGATATTAGGAGATGTTGACTAGTTCTTTCCTTGATCTATGGTATTGACTAGATCCTTGATGTCAGTTCTCTCCTAAATCTATGGTCTTAACTAGTTCTTTGATGACTAGTTATTTCCTTGATTTATGGCTTGATCTACACCTTGACTCGGTTCTTAGATTTTATTCCTTACCTATTTAAGCAAGGTGATTGCATTGAGTTCCATAATAATATATGATATTGTTGCTCATTTATTTGTAAAGGTTTATGTAAAGTTATTCTAGTGAATTACTTTCATCTTATTGATCGTGGCGTTTGATTAGCATTTATGTATGTGGCTTGGTACGATCCGGTTATCGCTTCTAGTTATTTGATGACTAGTTATTTTCTTGATTTATGGCTTGAACTTAATTGACCGGGTTCTTAAATTGTTATTCGCCTATTTAAGCAAGGCCCATTCTCATCAGTATTGCATTGAGTTCCATAATAATATATGATATGTTGCTCATTTATTTGCAAAGGTTTATGTAAAGTTATTTTGGTGAATTGCTTTCATCTTATGGATCGTGGTGTTTCAGCATCTATGTTCTTGACTTGGTACGATCGGTTATCATTTCTTTCATGGCATCGTGAGCAGGAGTTGCATTGTTGACATCTTTCTCGTAAGTTTTGTTCTTTTGCAAATAAAATCTTCAGATATTCATATATTTAGAATTTGGTCATATTTTGTTGTTGCGTGCATTTTTATGCAAAAATGTGTAAGCTTCCATTAGATCCGTAGGAACTCGTTAAAATCCTTACCCTCGTCATATGGTATGGTCATATGAGGGCTTAAAGCTTGTGATTCCTACTAGTAGGTGCTTAACTTCACCCCCTTTAATTTTATTTTGTGGTGAAGGAAAAACAATTTATTTTGTTTTAGTGGCAACTAAAATAAATAATGAGCAAAATATTAAAAAGCTTGTAAATTTTGATCAAGAACTCAGCATTTTTTGAGTGCCATTTTTACAAAAGTGCTTGTTTTTTCATGCTCTTTCCATTGAAATATTTATTTTGAGACTTGCAATATAATTATAAAGTGTCAAATATGGAGGAGTGTTGTAATCAATTGTGGACACATCACCATCATATTATGGATAGCCGTATCCATGCTCCTAGTCCACTTCAGCTATCTATTGCTCCCTAAACCCACCGACATTGATCTCGTTAGTCTTTGAGTCTATTCATGCTCTTAATGCTCATACACCTATGAAGCTTGTTACGCATGCTCTTCCACATTTGTGCCTATTACAAAGTATCACATGTTATGTATCCTACTTCGCTCGCTTTGCGATGCTTTTGGGAAGCATACCACTGCATTCAATTCTCACATGCTCCATTCTATGGGTCTCACTAGCAGAGTCATTGGAAGACATTCACAGGGTATTATTTCCTCTATTCCACATGTTAAGTGGAATTCTCATCATGACATTGGTTTTTGAGCAGATACATCATTGGGAACAGACATTGACAAAGATCCTTTTTTTGTTCGCTCGACTCTTTCTAAGGATCATGAGCAACACATGAGTTCTACACCTTCACTCAGGCTTGAGAAACTTGAGATTTTAGTTTTCAGACATGATCAACCTGACACACATTCTGATGTTCTTTTGCATGCACTCATTATGCATTTTGCACCAAGTCATATGCAGGCATCTTCTGCATCCATCCGTGTTGATTTGGGGTGGATATCTGATCACTCATGGTGGCGACATAAGCATTCATTCGTTGAGAGGACTCTACAGCATGGCTCCTCCACCATTAGGCCTCTTGCTCCACTTTCTATACCTTATGCATTGTGATGCTTCTTGTTTTGAGCATTTTTCTTTAATGTGTAGTGTATCTCTCTTGTTTTTTGAGAGATTTTGTATCTCGTATTTTGACACTTTTGGCATGTCGATGTATCTCTTATGGGGGATCTATTATGTTGCATTTCAGTTTTAGTTTTTCAATGTTTGAGTAGTTGTTTTGACAACTCATACAGATTTCAGAAGTCCCTCCACCCATTCAACAAATATGGGAGGGTGTGGTGTTGATCCTACTTCTTTGGGTTTTGTGTCCTTGCCTTGTTACCTTGGCTTTTCTTAGATCGTGACACTCTAGATTTTGTGTCCTTGCCTTGTTGCTTTGGTTTTTGTTCTTGGATCATGGCACACCTATTTACAGCAAGTTGATCGAATTATGTTTGGTGTTTTTTTTACACTTTCGACATCACTCCAGTTGCGATACCTCCTTGTATGGAGCTATTCTGGTGAAACCCAGTGTCATTTGTTTTTGAGTTTTGTGATCAAGTAGTGGATTCAAACCATAGTGCACACCAAAATTCTTTAGCATTGTATGATTTTTTTGAGCCGAGCTTCTTGGGATGCCTTGGAGTGGGTCTTTACTCTCTTTACTTTGTTGTTACTGGTTTTGGGTACCTTGCGGTGTCTTTTTTCCCAATTATTGTACATGAGTACCTCATCAAGCCTAGTTTTTGGGACTCATACTATGGACATGCCACTTCTATTTTGGCCCCTAGCTTCACTTGAGGGGGGGTGTTAGAGTAGGTATTTACCTTAGCTCATGTTCACCTAGGTACTTTATTTACCTTTATTGTATTTATCCTCACCCACTTATGTGTGTGGATATTTCTTTTATCTTATTTAGATATTAGGAGATATTGACTAGTTCTTTCCTTGATCTATGGTATTGACTAGTTCTTTCCTTGATCTATGGTATCGACTAGATCCTTGATGTCTATTTCTTTCCTAAATCTATGGTCTTAACTAGTTCTTTGATGACTAGTTATTTCCTTGATTTATGACTTGATCTACGACCTTGACTAGTTCTTAGATTGTTATTCCTTACCTATTTAAACAAGGCCCATTCTCATTGTATTACATTGAGTTCCATAATAATATATGATATTGTTGCTCATTTATTTGCAAAGGTTTATGTAAAGTTATTTTGGTGAATGCGTTTTCATCTTATTGATCATGGTGTTTGATTAGCATCGTGTTCTTGGCTTGGTACGATCTAGTTATCATTTATTTTAGTAACCATCAAATCCACAAAGATGGTAAGAGGTAGGGCACTTTGTGAGAAGTTGAATTTTTATGCTCAAGATGATCAAGAAACCTCTTTCTTCATGGATGAGGGACTTCCACACAATGTTGAAATCCAACAAGATAAAGGAAATTCACTCAATGGTCATAACTAGATTGATGACATGACCACATTCTTATTGAATGATACATATCCTTCTAGCCTAAACAAAGAAAAAAATAAGGCATTTGAGATTACAATCATTTCCTTATGTAATGATTGGTGGGATTCTCTTCAAAAAGAACCTTGATGGAGTATTGTTAAGATGTATTGAGGGTGATCATGTGAATAAAGTATTGGAAGAATTTCATGATGGTTTCTCTTGTGGACACTTCTCTACCAAGGCCACTGCTATGAAAATTATAAAGGAAGGATACTTCTAGCCCACACTATTTGCAGATGGTCATCAATAGGTCGAAAATTTAAAGAATGTGCTTTCTTCACTGGTAAAAAGATATTGGCTACCCTTCCACTTCACCCAATCTACGTAAATCAACCATTCTCCCAATGGGGTCTTGACTTCATTGACATGATTAATCCTCCATCAAGTGTTGGTTATAAATGGGTTTTAACAGTAACTGATTACTTTACCAGATGGAAAAAGTTGTGGCACTCAAGGAAGCTACCAAATCAACTATCCTTGAATTTCTTGAAGATATTGTGGAAAGGTTTCAAGTTCCTCAAACCATCATTTTTATAATTCAAAAGCATTACTAGAATCTAAATTTTCTTATTGGGATCTTGGAATTGGAATTTACTTGAATACCTCTTCCAATTATTACCCTCAAGGTAATGGTTTGGAAAGTCTACCAACAAGAAATGATCGGAATCATGAAAAGAACAATGGATATCAACAATAGGCATTGTCATAAGAAAGTAAGAAATGTTCTTTGGGATGATAGAATCACAATAAATAAATTAATTGGTAGTTCCCCATTCATACTTGTCAATGGTGGAGATGGTAGGGTTCCCCTATCCTTGGAGTTACCTTCACTAGAACTAGCCCATGTTAGAATTGGAAGGTGTGAATTAAAGAAAATCGAATGGAAAAATTGGGTGAGCTTGAAGAATTGAGACAATCTCCCTAAATAGATTAGAAGAACATTATAGGTCAACGAGATATGGTTTGAAAAGAAGGATAAGGCCCAGTCTTTCAAGGTTGAAGATTTGGTCTTGAAATGGGATGGATATAGATCTAAACCTAGGAGGCACTCTAAGTTTTATGCACATGGAGTGGGATATATATCATTAGTGTTTGCAAAGAGGCCAACTCTTTTGATTTGTCCAACCTTGATGGAAATCCATTAGAGATCACAGATCAATGGGATTTATCTTAAGCATTCCCATTAAGTTATTTCATTGTATTGTACATATTAGATTAGTTTTCAATTCCTCGATTGCTTTTCATCACATTATCTTGTTGGTAGTGTAGTTTTCTTTCCCTAAGTGATTTGCACAATGTTATTGTTGTTTCCAAGTGGCTTTTTTTGTCAGAAAATGGTTCATGGAGGACTCCAAAGAGGATATGTTTCAAATAGAGTTGGAAAGTGAAAAGGATGAGTTACAAGAAGCAACATGTGACAAAGTTCAAATCAACGAAAGGATTTATGATGTTGAGAGAGGCATTCATAACAAACTTATGTGGTGGAAAATAAAATTCAAAACATTTCTCCACTCTCATTAAATTATAATTTAGAACACCTCTCATAATAGGAATGGTCAATTTAGGCATAACAAGTCTATGCTAATTCCAAACTATCCTTTATGAAAATTTAGGGGTAAGAATTTCAAGTTTTAGATAAGTTTTCAAGTTTTTCAAGATGAATCTATGCCAATGGATGCTTCAAGGGAACTGATCTCTTATCTAGCAGGTAGATAGCTCATTGAATCACCAAGTTGTTATCTAAAATATTCCCTCCCAGATTATTTTGATAACTTACATTTCCATTTTAGACTTAGGTATTACAAATTATTTAGAAAAATGTAAAACCATTGTTGGGAATACCCATCTCTATCCTATTAGCCCCTCCATTCCATACTTAAAAATTTCATGTTTTGGGTTCAAAATTTAGAAAAATCGGATCTCTTTTCGCCAAATCGGGTATTTTGGGAACTAAGGGAATTGTTCTTTTATTCCATGTGTTCCCTCGGAAGAGTGACGTGACCGATCTAAGAGGTAAGCATGGTAGATATTGAATATGAATAATTAGAGGGCACAATGGGAATGTTCCCATGTTCCTAGCATTCATTGAGGGCTTGAGTCGGCCAATTAAGTGAAAAAGTTAAGGCAATCAGCGCATCGGGTAAGTATTTTTGCACAACCTACATTGTGTTTACAGGGAACTATTTTGCCTTTCCATGAGTTCTCCACCTGGCCGATTTATCTACCCCAACATATCAAAACATTTAAAGTGGCCTTTGAAGGCCCATAAGGAACTCTATCATGTTCCTCTCACAAACAAAATCTACATGGCCATATCTTCATCTTTGTAACTCCAAATCTTACAAAATTGGCCTTGTTGGAAAGGTATCATCAAGTACTTCACTTTGGCATCATGAAATTTAGAAGTTGGTGGAGTTAGGTGGGTGGAAAAGGAAAAAATTCCCAAAAAATAAAGTTTTGTTTAGGTAGCTCAACCACCAAAATTGATGAAGTATGGGGCTCTTACCTTCTTCAACAAGAAAGATATCATGGGGAATGGGTTTGACAAGATGCCCATATTGATTTTCTAGTAATGTAATGTATGTTATTGGTGGTTAAAGGTAGAAATCTGAATTTCCCTTTCTTTCCCTCCTCTCTCTCCACTAATTTTTATATATTGGCAAATGGACCCATTTGTCAATGTTAGACCCTCTTAGAATACAAAGGCATCATATCGTCAGTGTTGCACAAGTGTTTTTAGACTTTCGGGCCTCATATTTGGACTTCTACAATGTGTTTTTGCCTTCTTATTTCAATATAATGGACTTTGCATCCTTGAAAGGTAATAAAATTCATGTCTTGTGAGAATTTATTTTTTGTCCTAACTTGTGTTCTATTGTAATTTCTTTCCTCTTCATTCATTACATATATATTTTATATGTTTCTCCACTTTGTAAGGTTTATTTCTATTGTGTTTTGCATGAAAGTGGAAGGTAAGGTGTTGTTTTGTTATGTGGCACTCATGTTTACCTTATTCATCATCATTTTCTCTCATTTTTTTCCTCTTGAGAGTGTCTTTCCCTTTTTTTTTGGTGTTATCCCCTCTCTTTAGCTTAAGATTTTCATTTTTATGAATCTCCCTCCCCTTGGTCCATGTGAATGTTAAACTAGGATTAGATAGTTACATTTCCAGTATGAGTAGTTTAGCATTAATATCCCTCTCTTTAGCTTAGGATTTTCATTTTTAGAATCTCCCTCCCCTTGGTAATGTGAATGTTAAAGGAAGGATTAGATAGTTACATTTTAGTTGTAGGAGTAGTTTCATTAATAATTGGTAAAGGAAAGCCGACCTTCTCAGTACTTTCTTAAAGGCAAGTCCCACACTTGGAGACAATCCCATATTGCCTCAAAATCCTAGGTCTCTCACATTTATTCAAGGCACGGTACATTTTGAGCTCTAATAGACCCAAGGTTTCATACCATAGGAGGCACTCCTAAGATATTTGTCCATTTCCATTGGGAAACACTAAATACACAAACATTTTATACATATTTCCTACTACATCAGAATTAATGTCAATCTAAATGAAAGTAATTTTCAAGCTTTTCTCAAAATGGATTTTTAAATTTTGTTTGGTTGATATCGATACTAAAAAAATTTAGTGTGTTGTGTTAAGTTTGTGATTTTATATGGTAAAATAGTGTTTTGTGTAACGAATTTTTTCGTGGTATACAACAACAATTGGGAAGGAATTTTTTTGACATTTTCTATTGATTGAAGATTAATAACCCTTGGTATTCAAAGCAAAGGAGATATCATGAATTTAAATATTTTAATTGTATTACATAATTTTTAATGTATTTAATTGTAATACCTAAAATATTTGATTGTTTTAAGGAAGGACATAATCTCCATAACAATTTGAACCGATTTTGAATGGTGGGAAATAAATATTGTTTACCTTCAAATATATGTGACACATCATGGCTCATAAACAATGTAAAAAAATCACTTATTTTATGTGAAAAATCATTTTCAAAAGAATTATCAAGCATACATTGTTTTCTTAGTCCTTCAAAGGGATTCAAACCTATTCAAGAAAGTAAATTCTCTAAAAATTGGAAGAGCCATATTTTATTTAACATATTTGGTTAATGAAGTTTGTACTTGATTTACTCTTATCAATTGAAGTACAAATATTTCTTGCAAATTCTCATCACATAAGGGTTGGATGAATGTGTAATCCTCCCACTTGAAATTGAGGCAAGCCCTTCAAATTATATTACTAGATTCATATAATTGTGCTTCAAAAATAAGGTGTACGTATAATTGTGCTTCAAATATCCAAGACTCAAACTTGTGACTTGCCTTGCAAGAGCAAAAATTCTTCACCATTAGGACAAATCATATATACTTCAACCTTTTTTTGGTTGTGTGTATGATGTAGTCTTATGATGTTTGATCCCTTATTACCATTTTTGATCAAACATGTATTAAGTGTCTATTTACTTAATGAACATAAACACGTGTTTTCAATAAAAGTAATTAAATGAATACATGAAAGCATGTTAGTAATAATTGATTGCATTATTATATTGTGTTATTCATCATGCCTAACTGACTTAAGGGTGGAGAGGTGAAGATGTAGTGTTATAGGTGATGAGGCACATCTCCAAATCTTCAAGGATTGATGTATGTGTATTATAAGCACATTTAGGTGTTAGTATCTTCGCATGTTATAAAGGCAATAAATATTGATTATGTCTCATCCATAAAAATAATCTAAATTATAAGAAATATCTAATGGAAAACACTTAGAATTATTAGAACTTAGATGTGTTATATGTGTGTTTTCATGTAAAACGTTTCCACATTTTACTTGATAATCATGCGATTTTTTTTTCATTTTATGGTCAACTAGATTAAAATTGTCAAATTGCCTCTTTTCAAAGGTCAAATTCTAGGAAAGGTTTTGGGATCCTTGGGTTGTTTTAGAATCCTAGATTATACCATGAAAAACAATTCTCAGAGGTTTTTTCGAGAGTATGGTTTATCACTAACACCTATACAAAAAGGTAGAGAACTTAAAGGATTCAAATCGTGGTTTTTTCTCTAGATATAGAGATGCAACACGATAATTATAGGCATGTTTCTAGATTGGGTGTCATGATGGTTTCGTGAGAGTGCGTGGAAACACTAGTCAATACCACCTCATATGTTTGAGCTAGTGGGGAGGTGAATCACTCATGGAGAGTGCCATGGAGTAAGATTCAAAGTTGTGCTTATCACTTCGTGGCAAGGCAGAAGGGTAGATACATACTCCATCAAGAGGGAGCATCAATGAGGTTCTTCTAGTTTAGTAGTTATGAATGTTAACCAAGATGAAGTGTTCTTCCAAGTGAAGATGATTTATTCAAAATCAAAAAAATTGAGCCGAAGTGTTCTCCCGAGGAGACGATGTGGTCATAATCAACTTGGAAAGACGTTGATCATCACCGATAACATTTTGGTGGGCTCAAGTGTTCTTCCAATAGCAGATGATGTGGTTAGGATCAACAAAGAAAGTGCAGCCTGGTAAGTTGTATATTATTTCCAACACTCTTTTTTGTGTGTGTATATGTGCATTGTGTAAGACCTGAATTCGGGAAACATTTGTAATTAAATTATTTTTACAATCCATTTATATTACATTAACATTGTAATACCCCAAAGAGGGCATATTGCATAAGTGGTGACCAGGGAGAAGACACAACAAATCCATATTTTAGTGCCTATAATTTCATATTGGGACAAATTGACTCCTTTCATCATGGATTAAGGATATTTTGACAAATGGGTGTCATGTACTTTTTCAATGCTTCTATTGATTTTGATCTTTAAGTTACCATATGGTTAAGAAGAGTTTGTGTTTAGCGTAAGAAATAAATAGTTAGAAATGAGGATGGTGTACCATCATTTCCTAATGAAAAATTTTGGTGGTTCGATATCATTTTATCGGGAGGAGTGATCCAAAGGAAAAATAATACTTTGAATGTTCCAAAAATATCCTAAAAACTATTACTTATGGAATATATTAGAGTCATCTTTCCAACACATTTTGAATGGGTTAGAATGGACATCAGATGCGTAAGATATTGTTTACATGAGAAAAGGTGTCACCAAACAAACACGCATAGGTACAAAAATACTAGGGCACATTGCAAGATTATAAATGGATTGATGTGGATTCGGGTAAGTGGAATTGTGTGGATTATTGCGAGTAAAAATAAAGTAGTAAAATTTTGTCATTGCCTCTAGTATTCGACACTCAGTAAAAATCAATTATGGGGTCTACTCTTGTTTTGGGAGGGGGTTTGGTCACCATATTATCAGGTCAACCCATTATTTTCCCAAGTAGATCACCGAGCTAGGGTTCAAGTTGGGTTTGGGATCATATCGAGCTATGAACAGTAGTTCTAGTCAAGCTAAGTGAGATCGTGACTAAGTTGGGTGAGTTACACAATTCCCACACCAAATTTCATACCAAGCTTGACTAATGCTATGGTGGAACCGACTAATCAACATGTCACATATTCCCACCAACTCATCAGCTAACCAACCTCGGCACACTATATGGAATGGTCTCAAGTATACATGCCAAAGCAAGGAGCCTATGGTCGAGTTATCCTCACTATATTTATTGAATATTTTATTTAAATAATATCCACACATACACTTCACTTAGACACCTCATCAAGCCAACTCAACCTAAGACCTATTCTTAGAAGTTGCCATAACTAACTAAGACTTACCCAAACCCTAAAAATCAATGCCTACATTCCTCTAACCACATTCCCGCATGCTCACAAGAAGCTCCCTAGTCTAATCCATGGGATAATGACATGAGATCCAAGGAAATCAAGAGGATCTCCCTAGTTTAGTAAACCTAGGAAATCCCACTCGACCGACGTCTGCTACCCCTAACCATCGCCGCTGCTAAGCTGACCACCCGCATCGTTACCCTTTTAACCCCTAAACTACCTTATTCTCAAGGTTGGAAAACATTGGGAGAAGGTTGATGAGCAAGAACACATCTCAGAGAGATAACACATCTTCAGAGAGAAAATTCTAGCAAAAACTCACATGCAAGGAAGGAGATTGAGCATCTTCTCCTGCACAACCATCCCAACCATGATCTGATCTATCCAAGCAAAGAGGAGTGTACATGCAGCCCATGCAGAATATTTTCTTCAGTTGGTGATCACTTGCAACCTTCAAACCCATCATCAACACCTCCATCCCTCACACACAGGCATTCAGAATGGAATCCAAGTAAGTATAACATCATACTTTCCTGGTTTATTTCATTTCATCATCATTTTATCATCCATTGTTTATCTTGCCCCCTATTGACCTTTCTCAACATTTTCACCTCCATATACCCATTAAAACCTCACAAAGCCTACTCCAGTAACCCAATATTTCATCTCGACTCACCAAAGTCCTTTGTGCAATCACAAAGGAGACCACAACTTGTTCTGTGACATTTTCAGATCTCACAATAACCAGCACCGGTTACACCTAACCACCGTTGGTCACCCCTGACCGACACCGTCTCTGTATTTTCCCACACAACCTAGAACAGAGACCTACCCACCTAATTTCATCTCACCCTCATTCACCTGTGATCTACCCGAGACCTCTATCAAACCTACAGAGACCCAGAACCAATCATTTGACCTTGGATTCTATTCTAGCTTAGCCTGTTAGATTAGATCTATTTCTTATTGTGTTTTTAAGTGAGATACCTAAATCATTTTAAATAACAATAGGATTTACTTTGTTTACAACATTAAATTGTTTAAAAAATAGTGGACTGACAACCATCTAGGAAGTATCATACTTCCTGATCTAGCATACGCTAGGCAAGTTCACTGCCCATATTGTTTAATTCCTTCTGGTGGTCTTGTTTTCATTACAGGTAGTTCCTCCTAGCCAAAAGGAAGCTCTCACGATCAGCTGTGGATCCAGAAGTCATATGCATGTGCAACAACCCATCAACCAACATTTGAACAGGTATTCCTCCTATGCCCGTTACCCTATCTCTATTTCATCAACACTTCAAAGAAATGATCTAAGAAAAGGTGAAACATTTTGGCACGCCGGTGGGACCCATCCGGGGTTCCTTGCATTTCATTCATTCCTAGGAAAAAATTGTGTGTTTTTTCCTTCGAAAAGTGTACACACTAATTTTCTTCTTGGTAATCCACCTCTTCTTTCTATTTGCTCTAAAGGAAACTTTTTCTTTTGGTGTAATTAAAAAGAACCATTTCTTCATGTTTTTTGCATCATAGTGAAAGAGCATCCCTCTTCCTCTTCATCTTATTGTGTCATCCAATTTCACATTTTTGATTTGGGTTTAAAAATAAGTGCATTCCATTCTGATTTATTGCATTAGCTCACATTAATTGAGGGCAACCTATACGCTGGAAGTCATGCCCAGCTGATGGTTGACAAACGAATCATAGAAAAGCACTTCTATCCTTTTCTCTTTCTCCGAGTCTTACCAAACCACAAAAATTCAAAATACATACATTCTTAAACAACATCCTACCTGGAAGAAGTTGTAGGTGATCACATGATCACGGAAAAGTGGGCACCACCACTCGCTGCTCTATCGAGTCATACTTCAGAGTGAAGCCCACCCCCACCATAACATACCTGAAACCTCACCTTTTAGATCTCCTTCTTTGTAGGAAGCCATCCTCACCAAAAACTCTATTTCACAATTCATGTGTCAGTCCCTAAATAGCATAAGCTAAACAAACATAATAGAAAAGGCACTCCTAGGATCACATTTTCTTAGTGTTTTTGCTTGGCTTGCATTTTGAGGTGAGAGATCACATTCATCACTTTTTTGTTCATCCTTGCATGCTCCTCATCATAACTGGTGTATTCTAGCTTCACCTGAGTGTGCCTGGGCCATATCATCATCATTCTCATTCTTAGAATTCTGGGTCTGATTCTACATCAGATTTTAATTCACAACCACTTTCTTTCATCACTATTTCAATTTCACAATAACTCATCATCGGTTACCTCTGACCGCCATCGGTTATACCCAACCGACATCGGTTCTAGTGTCCTTTTGCTAACCTACTCAAAAGGACATTTTACTTCACTTTCTTCCACTTTTCACAGTCCCTATCACTATCATTATTCCCATTGACATTTTAAACATCTTCAGATTTGGCATACCTATCAGATTTTACCTTCTACCTTGTTGTTTACTCACTGTCATTTTCTACAAGAATCAAGCAAAGTTGGTTACCCCACCATTCGGTTTTCCCTAACCGCATCGGTTAGCCTATTTCACATTCCAGCCACCATTTGGTACTTAATCCACTTTTTGTCACCAGATTCACCTAGTTCCTGTTGTTCTCTATGTCATTTACAGAGAAGCAGCCCTACCTAATCAATATTGGTTCACATGGTGTTGACAAAGACAAGCAAGTGCACTCATATTTCATGCCGTTGTCAACCACTCCCACCTAGTCCTTCACCACCTTCTATTTTATCACCAGCCATGGATCCCATCCAGCCTATTACTATCACTACTAGAGATGAGGAGTTCACATGACTCCTTGACTAGAACCCCTGCCACCTTGTAGTTTTACCTTTCCCACTCATCCACTCGAGATGCCTCGGGTCAGTTGATATATGGACATGCCCATATCTATCCCCTCCGACTCTCGCACCCACTCCCGCATCGGCCCCATCTGGCTCCGTGCTACCCACATCCACCTTACCCCCAGTCATTTCATAGTTAGGTCCTATACCCGCTATGATGACCGCCACTCTGCTACCTCTGTGGCACCCATTACATCCACCGTACCCTCGACAACTACCCCAAACACAACCTCATCCACCCCTAATGTCTCACACATACCTGTAGCTACATTACCACCTCCAGTGTTGGTGACCCCTACCCCATTTCAGAACGTGGTTCTTTCCATTCCACAATCATTAGCCCCTATTGCCACTAGGGTTACCACGACCCTTCCACCCCCATATACATACTACCAACAACCTCCTGTTTCATCCATTATTCATTCCGGGTACGTACCCCCTATTTCACTACCTTCTTCTCCACCACCCTACATGGCAGCCCCATACACTGGAGTGCCACCCCATTATATGCCCAAAACCAACCTTCTCATGCTACAGGAGGCATCCAATCATCACAACCCACCAATGACCTAATTAAATTGATGTTGGACAAGATGCAGACATTGGAGGCATCGGTTTCTAGCTCCCGCAACACTCTCACCTATGATGAGATTTGCAATGAGCCTATTCACCCATCCATTCCTATCCATTCATACCCTGTGCATTGGGAAATGCCTAAATTCAATCATTTCAATAGAAAAGAAGACCCACAACAACATTTTGGTGTCATTCAAACATGGGTGTTATCTGATCGCTCATGATGATGCCTTGCTTTTGAGAACCTTTCCCATGTCCCTCACTAGACTTGCATTAGATTGGTATAGTGGGTTACCTAAACACTCTATATTCTCATTCAATCAGGTAGCCCAAGCCTTCTTGGATCATTTCTCTATCAATATCATCAAGAAGGTTACCATGACCGATCTATATTCCACACGTCAATATGAGGATGAATCTATCACAGATTTTTCACTCACTCACGCACAACCTGATCAATCAACTTACCTTCCAACTACCACAAATGAACTCATCGAGCTCTTCACATGGGCTTGTGCTAGACATATCTCCCCGACCTTGCAGGTCCAAACCTTCCAAACATTTGATGAGGCATTCACTATGGCACGAAAGTTAGAGATTCGGGCCATCGAAGAGAAGAAAATCCAATTACGCAATAAGAATTTGGCATTCAAGTCGAATGATACCTCTTCTTCTTCCAAACCACAAACCAATTATTCAAAAGCTAAGGGCACCGCTAACGCAGTGGTACTCAAGGCCGGCCCAGCTCATCCATCAAATCAGGCTACACCCTCATCTAATCTCTCACCTATCCAGACTTTTCAATTCAGATGAGAGCAAGAAAATATACCCCAATTGGGGAACCTTACTCTTCTGTCTTAGAAAATCTTATCAAAGCCGAGCCATCACCCTTCCACCTATAAAACCACACACTGGTTTTGACCCTGCTCACCCCATGCCCGCATGGTATAAAGAACATGATTTTTATAACTATCATCGAGTAAAGGGTCATAGTGATGAAAATTGCATCACTTTCAAAAATATTGTCCAAGAAATGCTCGAGAAAGGTGAGTTAACTATGGATAATCCCAATGCCACCCCCAACCAAAATCTACAAATCTTCAAAAACCATTTCCCAACCATGCCCCTTCATCCAATCAAACCGGTGAGACATCAACTCACGATACCCATACCCGCGAGGTTCACGCTATCTTTAATGAGGTACCTGTCACCTCCCAATTACCCCATATTCCTTCCATAGAGGAGATCCTAGCCCGAAATCCTCCTTCCACATTGGAACCAACCTCCCTGTTCCTTCACCAACAGAGGAACACCTTTCATCTCCTTCATCACCAATGAGGGGTCTTCCACTAACATTGAGCCCATCTCACCCCTGGCTTCACCACTTAGAGAACCTTTACCTACAATACCTCCTCCACCCATAGAGGAGCTCCATTATCTCCTCCACCCAAGAGGAGCACCCATTACCTCCTCCACCCACAGAGAGTGCCCATCTATTCCTCCACTTATAGAGGAGCTCCCATCATCTCCTCCACCTATCATAGACCCAGTTGAGATACCTTTTCCTCTTGGTGAGCATTCTCCATCAGCTACCCAAAATCCCACCGACCTACTTTTGGCTCTCTTACCCACTGGAAGTGAAGCTAGCCAATTCCCCATCTCTAAGACACATTTTATGGGAATTTCCATTAGGTCCTCACCAACTCCACCCACAGATGTGTCATTCTCATGTTTGGCCGATCACTTAGATTATGTGGATAGGGCTTTACTATGGGGGTGCCTCTTACTCCCCGTCTCAACACAGATGCAGAGATCCCTCGCTGATACCTCCACTATCTACCCAAACACATTTTGACCAATCAAACCAAATACAACCACCTCTATCACAACCCCTTCCACGATACCTGTTAACTCAAACCACACCCTTACCCATAACCCAACCTACATCTAAACCCAAACCCACACCTACAACATTTGCCTCAACTAAACCTATTACCACTTTAGGGGTCACCCCGACCACCAACCTTACTCATCCACCTATTAAACTAGATTTAGCTACATCCTCCAATGTCAATACCACACCTACTCCGACACCCAAACCAAAGAAACAAACTCATCGACCTCATACCCCCCGACCACACCAATCACACCACACTTGTCCCATCTATCTTAAGACCTCAGCTGCCCAACATGGTCAAGCAACCTTCACCCATCCATAAACCAATAACACAACAACCCATTCCTTCCTCACAAACCTCTAACCTACCCAGCACACAACATGACTTACACCCACACCTATAGTCTTTTTACCACCAATACCTCCAATACCCTCACTATTGCTTCACTACCCACTACACTTCAGTCATTGTCCCTCACACCCCAAGTATGACCCACATCATCTACCTTCACAAGACCTCATTATCCCCATGGGTAACCACCCTCTTCCTCCATCTACTTTTCCTTCTAGACCTCATACACCCACATCACCTTTACCCAAGAAGGTGCAACCCAAAAACAAAACCCCACTACCCCACAATAAGGTAGTCAAAACAACCACACACCCTCCTACCCATCATCTATTATACCCTACCCAAACAAACACGACCGATACCTAAAACCACACCAAGCACCTAAACCATAAGCTCGACCCATTCCTACTCTTCCAAAAATAGTTCCTCGACAATCAACCACACCTACACCCAAACCCATGTTCACTTCCCATTGTGATCCACCACTACAGGTCCTATGCCAAAATTTTAACCAACCTCCTCGAGACTTCGTTATCACATTACCACCACTCCGACCTTACGACCCCTCAAACCCAAGCCAAAAGGGTTTGATGATACTAAAATTTTTGCATACCATCATGTGTGCCAGGCATGATGTGGAGAACTCGCAAGGCCTCAAAACCATCCTTATCCAATTGTGTCCACAAACCAACTTTGATGATGACGACCTTCTTGATGAGGATCCTTCTTCACCGACACCCATTCCCACACTGCCCACTCAACAACCACAACCTCCACCCTCACAGCTCCTAGAGCCACTCCCAAGATTTGAAATTAACATGGTTCACATCAGAGAACTTGCCACGCCACCACCCCAATGTCATTGCACCCACTCACCTCAAGGTTTTTTTCTCCTCCAAAGTAGGTTTTTTCCCTTCATGTCATTATACCACTCATCCTACACCTTCTCCATTTGCCAACTCCCCTCAAATCAACATGATACACGTCACTACACATGTGCAGTAAGGGAAAAGAAAAGGCAATTGACCTACCAACCAATCCTATACCCAACATACCATCTACACCCATACCTAAAATAACTATCCATGGCCCCACGTACCCCATTTCTAATGGCATCACACATCACACCATGCTCAAACAATTACACCAATCTCCCTCAAAATGTCCTTATATGACCTCATCCAAACCTTAATCCCATCATCAAGCCCTCATGGAGGTTCTTCAATCTATTGAGGTTTTACCCAATGACCCTACACCCGTAGCCTCCATTATCACACCCCATCATGTAGCCTCTCTCACCAAATTACCACCTTCATCTTCACCCCACCTTGTTCACCAAGTGGCCTCCCTTAGCTTCTCAGAGGAAGAGATCACGCCACACCAAAATGATGACCCAGACCCAGCCCTCTTCATCTCCATCCACATTGATGACATATGGGTACGCCATGTGATGATTGATGGAGGTGCTAGCATTAACATCATTTCATCCCATGCATTTTCTCAAATGCATACCTAAATAATTACATGCATAAACATCCGGTCATGTTGCATTCATTCAATGATGCTATCACCTCCACACTAGGCACTATCATCCTTCATGTTCGTGGGCCCCCACACTATTCCATAATTGTTTTACATTTTGGAGGGGGAATTCCAATATAACTTGTTGCTTGGTAGACCCTGGATCCATGTCATGGGTTGTGTTCCTTCCACTTTGCATCATTGTGTAAAGTTTGAACATGAAGGACACACTTATACCATTCAGCTGACCCATCACCTTTCAAAACATGCAACATGCTTTACCGACCCAATGATGTGCTCATACCTATCAAGCCATCTACCTCCGCAACCAATACCACTTCACCTACACCTCCACCTACCAGTACAACCACTGCTTTCACCGCACATACCTCCATTCCTACCACTGCTATAACCTCCATGGCTGACCCATTAGCTTCCCAATCCATTAACTCCACCTCCGCATCGACCTCGACACATCATCCATTCCAGCTACCTACATACCAACCCATCGATCCCTCGAAGGTGTTTTTCAATGCCTCACTCTGGGGGAGTACCACCTATATAGTGTCAACACATTCCTTACTCCACAGAGTATGGAAGCCTTCACCAACACCCTCGCTATGATCACCATATAGAGAGAATGCCTCCTTTATGGTCCTCCTCATCTTCGTACTAGTCTCACCTATGGGGACTTGATACTACCACTTACACACCTGAACCACCATCACAAACCCACCCATTTTCTGTTGACTTCCAATCACTTACCAATCACCATTTCACCCACACCTTCCTGCACCACTGTGCATGGAAGGGTTTTGGTTTTGGATTTTATGAGCAAGGCCGCCATACCATTATTCCATGTACCACCCACAAACATAACGACCGTAGTGGTATCGGCTTCCCCGAACCTCCTACCAAACAAGCCCGCATTGAACTCATTGAGGACCCTAGCCCTTCTCCACCTTCATCTTCATCACCACCTTCACCCACTCCACCTTCATCACCACCCTCACCGATGGAGTCGATGGATCCTGAATCTATCCCTCCTAACTTTTTTTTTCATAAACACCATTTCCTTGGGGCCTTTGACTTATCAACGTGAAGGTGAGGCCCCTTCCACTCTTCCATTCCTGTATCCTAAAATGATCGATGATGACACACCTACAATTAATCATTCAATGTCAAGATGATGAATCCATACTCACCTACCTTGGTGTAGAAGACTCATATATTCATCATGGTCATTACCCTCTGAGATGCAAACCATGTTGAATGAATCGACTATCGAGATCAACATTCATACTCAGGATGACCCGCACATCCTAAAGATCGGACAATCTTTAGATGTTGCTGAACAAGAAGCCATCACTTCTTTTCTCCGAGATCATAACCATGCTTTCACTTGGTCTTACGCAGACATGCCCGGTATTGACCCCACCATAGTGGTCCACAATATCGTAACCATTCCCGATGCCAAACCTATCAAACAAAAGCTGAGGAAAATGCACCCTCGCATTGCTCTTCTCATCAAAGAAGAACTTCAATGCCTTTTTTTCCATTTCCTTCATCTTACCCATTGATTATCCTCATTGGATTTCTAACATTGTCCCTATTACTAAAGCAATAGGGGACTCCACATTTGCATGGACTTCCGTGACCTCAACCTAGCCTAGCCTACCCAAAAGATGACTTTCCTTGCCCAAGTATTGATCAATCAAGTTGACTCACCGCTGGTCATGAGATGCTATCACTCATGGATGGCTTCTCAAGTTATAACCAAATTTTTTTTGCCCCTAAGATCAACACAAGACCACATTCATCACCCTAGGGGAACCTTTTTGCTATCGAGTCATGCCTTTTGGCCTTAAAAACACTGGTGCCACATATCAACATGTTATGACTTACATCTTCCATGATATCATGCATCACATATTAGAAGATTACGTGGATGATCTCTTGGCCAAATCTAAATGTCACTCCGAGCACCTCGCCATCCTCAAAACCATCTTTGACCACCTCATTAAATATTACGTCCACCTTCACCTAAAAAGTGTGTCTTCATGGTTCTCTCAGGAAAGCTCCTGGGATTTATTGTTTCCCTCCATGGTATAGAAGTTGACCCTACTAAAGTCAAGGCCATCCTCGAAATGCCTCCACCTACTAACCTTAAACAACTCCATAGCCTGCAAGGTAAATTGTAGTCCATTCACCATTTCATTTCACAATTATCTGATCGGTGTCAACCATTTCATCATCTTCTTAGGAAGGATGTCTCCTTTAAATGGGATGATGACTATCACAAAGATTTTGAGGCCCTAAAACAATACCTTCTCCAACCACCCATACTCATTCCACCTAAAGATGATCAACCTTTTTACCTATACATATCAGCTACCGATCATTCCTTGGGAGCCATGCTCACTCATCGCGATGAACAACACAGGGAGAAAGTGGTTTATTACATAAGCCATACTCTTTTGGACTATGAAACCCGATACAACCATCCTAAAAAACTTTTCTTAGCCTTAGTTTTCATTGCCACCAAACTCCGCCATTACCTACTCAACCACAAAACCTATGTCGTGACCAACACCGATCCCTTACACTTCATGTATGCCAAACCTTATCAAAATCAGCATGTCGCATGATGGCTTATGCTTTTAGCTGATCTTGACCTCAAATTCATTCATCAAAAGTCCATCAAGGGCCAAGCTATCACCAACCAACTGGCCGACGCACCTATTTTCGGGATCAACCCTCTAATTTTGACTTTCCCGATGAGTCAATTGCTACTCTTTCCTTGGATGAACCCCCTTACCAAATGACACTTTTCTTCGATGGTTCCAAGTGTCAGCATGGGGGGGGGCTGGTATTATCCTCATTCCTCTAGATGGAGAACCCATGCCTTTGTCTTTCAAACTAGACTTTGAATGCACCAACAATATTGCCGAGTACGAAGCACTCGTACTAGGTCTCCAAGCCACATATGCCCTAGATGTCAAATCAATCCACATCTTTGGTGATTCACAATTGGTCATCAACCAAGTCAATGGTATGTACCAATGTCATAACGAGATACTTCAAAAGTATAAACATCATGTAGACATACTTTTGACCACCTTTGATCATTACACCCTTCAAACCATCCCACGTTCAACCAACAAATTTTTTCGATACCATGGCCTGCTTAGCTTCCCAAATACCCGCTTCCCTACCGATTCCAAAATATTTGTCACCATACAATGCCTCCATTCACCTTCTTATTTACCTCATGATGTTTACTCAATCGAACCGACACCCCTGACCCGAGTGACCTTTGGTATAAACAATACTCGACTACCTTTCTCTCTCCATCTTACCTCCTGATCTCACCCGTAACAGACAACGCGCCTTCCTTAAAAAGGTCTCTCATTTCATCATTCTGGGGGACTCCTCTATAAGTGTGGCTTTGATGGTATTCTCTTACGATGCCTCACAAGTTCTGAAATTCCTTATACCATTAAGGAGGTTCATGATGGCATATGTGGAGGTCACTTTAGTGGCCTTGCTATTGCTAAGCGTATTCTTCACCTAGGCTATTACTGGCCAACCCTTAACCATGATTGTTGTGACTATGTCAAACATTGTGTAAAATGTCAACAACATTCCAACCTTCATCATACACCCAATCATGCCTTACAGTCACTCGTGACCTTTGGCCCTTCTCTCAATGGGGTTTGGATCTTGTCAGAGAAATCAATCCTCATTCTTCCCAATGCCATCAATGGATCATAATTGCTACCGAATACTACACAAAATGGGTGGAAGCCATACCACTCATCTCCATGAAAGCGAGAAGATATGTGAGTTCATTAACCATCACATCATTTTTCACTTTGGTGTTCCTCATCGCCTCATCACTGATAATGGAAAACAATTCAAAAACAAAACATTGCAAAAACTTTTGTGACGCCTTTGGCATTCAACTTAGTTTCTCATCACCTTATTACCCACAAACCAATGGCCAAGCTGAATCCACTAACAAAACCCTCAACAAAATTCTCATGAAAGTGGTTGATGATATTGGGAAGGATTGGCATACGCACATTCCTTTTTCCCTATGGGCATACCGCACTAGTATTCACACTTCCACTGTGGCCACACCCTTTTCACTGGTCTATGGTACAGAGGTTGTTCTACCTCTCAAAGTCTAGATCCCCTCACTCCACATTTCTCTCCATGACATGCTTACTGATGATGAATTTGTCAGACCACTTAACACAACTAGAGTTATTAGATGAATGTCATCTTAATGCTCTGGATCACCTTCAAGTTTACCAACAACGTATCAAATGTGCTTATGAAAAATGTGTTCATGAATGAACCTTCCAAGTCGGTGACCTTGTCTTGAAAGAAAATCAACACGTAACCAAAGTAGAAAAAAGTAAATGGGGAAAATTCACTCCTAATTGGCTTGGACCATACATCGTAACTCATACCTATGGATCGGGTGCCTATCATTTATCCTCACTTGATGGTAAACCCAAACCTGAGCCCCTTAACGCATTGCATCTTCGACCATTCTATTGTTGACTCATTGTCCTACCTCACCCTTTGTCTCTTTACAGGCTCGTCCCTTGAGTGCTATCCACTCCATACACCTCCCTAATGATTAAACAAGAATCATGTGAGTACCCATCACTTGTTATCTTCTCTTGAATATGTGTACCACGACACTGCACATAGCATGATTCTCATGGATACTTTTCATCTACCTTTAGATGAGATCCCATGGTCATTCCACCTTGCCTTTTGAACAAGAGTCCTATCCTCCACCTTGGTCTTGTCCATGATTTCAAAGACCTCACATGGGACCAAACTCCTTGAGTCAAACTTCTAATAAAAGATGACTCCCTCAAAAGGACATCTTCCTCTCGACAAAATTGCTGCTATAAATAGACTGCTCCCTCGAAGGACAACTATGTGAAGCTTTAAAAAAAAAAATGAGAGAAACCAAAGCTTCCCGCATCGATCAACTTCACGAAGACCTCAAGGAGTACCATATTATTTATCCCATATAGACTTCCCACATCGATCAGTCTATCAAAAAAAAAACTTTTTAGTCATGGACTTGCCCATTGTGACTAAGACCCCTTGCCCAAAAGGCCCTATCACTCAAAACATATAAAATTAGCTACCTTTCACCCTCCTTACCATTTCCACTCTCATTTCCTCAATTGCCTCAAGGGACATCTTGGAATTTAGACATTTGGTGATCCTGTGACTACCTTCATCATAGAACATTAATCGTGCAATGTCTTTTAGGGTCTTATGTTCATCACCTCCTCCAAGGTATGATCTACTCAGTATGATCCTACCCAATCAGGTGGCTTTATTGCCCCCTCTTATCTTTTAACCATCTTTGTTTACGTTTTGATTACCTTATACAGGACTTGGTCCTCGACGCTTACCTTTGAGGTAATCCTCCCTTTCACCATAATCACCTTCACCTACATCCTTTTACCTATAATCTACCCACACCTATTAAACCTAAACCCACAACATGCCAAAAACCTACCAACTCATTTTCATATTCTTCCCTAGCTCATGGGAGAACTACATCGGCCTGAGGTCCCTTTTCACCGGGACTATGTAGGCAAAGCACTCCGAGGGCATGGGGCCCTTGGAGGTTAGCTTGGCCATTCTCTACCCTAAAACAATTCATCAACCATGCCTAACTCACCATTTACATCACATTTCACTTAGTTCCCTTTTATAACAAAATTGGAAATTAAGCCACATACATAACAAGTTGCTTACCACAACATACATTTATTACACCTACCATCTCTCTATCATCACTATGCATAGATTATACAACATTTCACATATGACCCATAGTATCATTCATTTCAAAATAATGAATCATAACTAAACCTACTTTAAACTCAACCATTTCAACTCAACCATGCCTAACTAAAACCGACTCAACCATGCCTAAACCCGACTCAACCATGCCTAACTAAAACTGACTCAATCCATGCCTATAACCTGACTCGATCCATGCCTATAACCAAAACTGACTCAATCCATGCCTAATAACCTGACTCGATCCATGCCTATAATCGATCAATCCATGCCTAATAACCGACTCGATCCATGCCTAAACCAACCATGCTAACCTAATCCATGCCTAAACCAACCTAACTCCATCATGCCTAACTCACCTAATTTCAAACCACATTAAAGTAACAAATCCATATCTCATCTAACACAAGCCATAAACCAATGTCTCATACACACATCAACAAATCACAAAATACCATGAATCTCATCATACAAATCAATAAATGTGTATCTCAATATACATGTCTATCTCATCCTGTCCATCATCTCAAAAATGTCAAGACACATATATATATATATATATATATATATATATAATACAAAATGTCATCGCACACGCAGTGCGTCTCATATATACAATAAAAGAATGAATGAATCAAATAAAAATATCTTCAAAGCACGCAGCCGGTATATGCTCAAAATATAAAAATCACTCATACATCCTCACTATTTTCAGCACGCAGTAGGCGGTATGTGATAAAAATACAACTACCTTCGCACGCAGCCGGCATATATATATCAAAAATCACTAGTATACATCAAAAATCGTGAGTGTGACCACATCTCGTGCATCTCACCGATGTCCTCCATCTCTCGTGTCACCTGCACCTGGCCTCCTGTGTCCTCGCTAAGCACTCACCTAGCTAGTCTGGTCATCATGTGCTGCCGGTGGCCTCTCCTCGATCGGGCCTCGAGCTCGCCGACCTCTGTGCTCTCCACACTATGTGTGTGGGATCTCATCCTCTCACGGATGCCCATGTCATGTGCTCGTACTCATATAGATAGAAGTCTATCCCGCCACCATGAGCTGATCCTGATAATAATATCTCACCTCACCTAGGGCATCCCATAACCTAGATACATGCATGGTCTGTGGTGGTCCCATAGGTCTCGGCCCCCTATACTCCCCCCGCAAAGCTGACCTACCCTACACCCTGCCAGCCTCGTGAACGGGACCAAGCTCCCTGTGCCCGTGGTGGTGCCCCTACCCCTATGTGCCTGCCTATCTGGGCCGTAAGGCCCCACCTATGCTCGGGATATGGCCAACTAGCCCCGTAAACCCTACGCCACCGAGCCAGTAAGGCTGCCACCTGACCATCTCTATCTCCATCTCCTCCATCTCTCCTCCTCCTCCCTCCTCCATCGGGGCTCGCAGATCGCCACTGTACTCATAGCTCGCTACCTCTCTCGACCCGACTCTCTCCAAATGTGTGTCATAGTATACCTATCTAGGTAATCAACATCGCTACTACCCCCCGTAGGGCGTCTCTCTCTACACCGTAAGAATGGTAGCTAAGTCTAGCTGCCCTGGTCTAGGTGGTATGGCTCATAATCGAGCCACCCACCACCACTACCTATACCTATCTCGTACATCACATGTCATCTATATCCACCGATCCACTCGCTCCTCCTCCTCCCCTGTAGGCACTGTAGGCTATGGTAGAGGTAGAGGCCTCTCCACGTCATCTCTCTGATACTGTGGGAAGGATGGAGGAATATCTTGTACAAGCCCAAACCGCTCAGACCCTATCTCTACCGGATCATCTCATCCTCCCCAACATGGTGACCCTGTATCCACCTCTCTAGCTGGAGCTCAGCTAGCTCCTCATGCATGTGCCTATATGAGGGGAATCCCACATATGGCCTCCAGATAATGTCCACTGACAACCCCTCCAACAACTACAAAAATGGGCCACATATGTCGGCCTATCCGATCTCCACTCTCCTACAACCGCACCCATCTCCTGTATCCCACCCACACACATCTCATGGAAATGCATCTACTCTGGGGCATCCCTATAGGTCAAACATAGACTATGTGCTCGTAGGCCCAACAGTGCAGTATAAATGTACAACATAGGCTAAACTTGCGCAACCACCCATATGCCCACAACTTCTCTTCAGATATAGCTACACCAAGAATGTTGGTGCCAGAAAAGTGGTCTCTCTACCATCATATCATGGAGCACCCCATCAAGTGATCGGGAAAGCATCCACCTCTCATCATCGGTAGTGCATAGCAAACACACTACGCTCCATCAATAGAACCACTAGCCTCTGTCTCATCCGGATGGGCTAGGTACATCTCGCCATAGCTCAAACTGGTGCACTATGGAATCTCAGATCCACCGCCCCCTCACCAAAAACTATCCCGATCAGCTCCTCTGAGGCCTCGGAGGAGATAGAGTAAACTGGGCACCCAATATGGGTAACCGCAAAATCTGGAACACGTCCTCTAGGGTGATAGTCATCTCACCCATCGGAAGGTGGAATGTGTTGGTCACGGAGTCCCATCTATCGATGAGTGTGACCATCAAGCTGGGCTACCAAACAACATGTCGGTAGCACCAAATCCCACTCAAGCCCACTGCCTCCATGTGCGCAGCTCCAAAGGGGTCGCTAAGCCGCCATGCAATGTCACTAATAGAGGTGGAACCCTATCCCGCATGTGTAACTGTGCTCTCCCCTGCATCCAATCCAAAGCACAACATTAATCCCTATTTACCATGACCATATTCACCAATTATCATTACCCTCCACCCTATTTTTACCCTACCCATCTCAACTACCTAACCTACATCACTTTTGCACCCTTGTGCCTAAAATCCTGACCGTACCGGTTTATTCTAACCGACTTTGGTCACCTTTAAACCGCATCGGTCACCTGTTTGGTGACCGACTACGGTTCATCTTTACCAACCATGGTTACCACTTAACCAAGCATTGGTCACCTATTTGGTGACCGATCCCTGGTTCTACCCAACCGAATGCCGGCCAAGCTTGACCGACGCGGTCACTATCATGGAAAATTCCGTGACTTCCCAAACCCCCTTTTTAAAAAAACTCTCCCACCTGTCCTTTTACCCCACCTACAATGACCTACACTACCCCAAGACCCCTACCCACCCCACCTATACAATTTACTACCCTCCCCCTCTTTTTTTTCCCATTATTCCCCCATACCCACATTTTATTTTTAACCACCCACAAAAACCAAAACCCACAAAACCCTACAAATAACAAATACCAAAACCTCTAATCTATCTAATCACCAATCTAGAGTTAGGTGCTTACTCTCACACACCACTGCCATCTCTGGCACATGTCTCGGCCACACTATGCTGTGGTCCACCCGATCCCTCTCTAGCCTCTACCATCACCGAATAACTACTCGCAACCTCCGACCAATCAACTCTCTCACCCTGATCCCGTGGACCCGCTACTCACCAACCCAACCTCATCAAATCAAACACACCACCTCACCTGCCCCATTTTCTCCGACACTTTTTTCTCTTCTTTTCTCTCTTTTTTTTCATTTCTTCACTTCACAAATAACAAATGAATAATAAAAACATGGATTTTTGTTTTTATAACCCCAACCCGACCTAACCTAACCGATGTCGTTACATTGATCGACATCGCATCATCGGTCGTGCCCTACCTAACCATCCGGTTTTCCTATACCGACGTTAGTTATCCATGACCGCCATCGGTCACCCTCACCTACACATTGCCCTTACTTTTCCATTTTACCCCACCCTTTACCTTGATCCTTTACCCTTTACCCCCAAACCCTTTACCCAACCCATTACCTTACCTTTCCCGACTCTCTCACTTCCTACCTCCATTTGTCCTCCTTTGGGGACTTCTTATTTTTACCCCTACCTTGGCCTTACCCATGCCATGACCTAGATATTTGGACCTAGACCATCGCTAGTGACCTTTGACCTCATGTGTTCGCTATACCTTATGGCATTATTACCTGTGTTGATTGACCTAATGACCTTACCTAGCCTATTATGCCATGACCATTTATCCTGACCCTACCTTTGGTGTACCAAAACATACCTAAACATTCCTGCACCTAACCTACGTTGTGTTTCCTGACCATATCCTATACCTTGGATACCAGATTCACTTCAACCTTGTTTGGATAAACCTATCGACCTTAGACGATGTAGAGTTTTCCTGCTCTTCAACCCGTAGTAGTGTGCAGTTTATACATGTGTGTGCATTTGACTATTGCTACCTTTGACCCTGACCCATTACCTAGATTCCCGAGTAGACCTTTTCACCCTTTTCCTCCCCGTACCCACTTGCCTTTTCCTCACATTTACCTTTTATCAAACCACTCACCGCTTCAACTTGCTACCTCGTCAGTTCCGGTTTGAGGGGGATCACCTTCACCCACACATGGGGCAACCACATCTTATTTTTGTTAGCATCGTCACTTACCAATACAAGCTACGCAACAAAAAGGGGAAAAATGTAGACACTAAAATTAGGTCACACTCCCCTTTCGTACCTCGACAATAAGCACCCTTTATTACATTTACCTAGCCATGACCCCCTTCACCCACTAATATTAATTTAATTAATTTAATTAAATTAATGCATTATCCTCACTATATTTATTATTTAAATATTTTATTTAAATAATATCCACACATATAGTTCACTTAGACACCTCACCAAGCCAACTCAACCTAAGACCTATTCTTAGTAAGTTGCCATAACTAACTAAGACTTACCCAAACCCTAAAAATCAATGCCTACATTCCCTCTAACCACATTCCCGCATGCTCACAAGAAGCTCCTAGTCTAATCCATGGGATAATGACATGAGATCCAAGGAAATCAAGAGGATCTCCCTAGTTTAGTAAACCTAGGAAATCCCACTCGACCGACGTCTGTTACCCTAACCATCACCCGGTTAAGCCGACCGACCACCATCTGCTACCCCTTTTAACCCCTAAACTACCTTATTCTCAAGGTTGGAAAACATTGAGAGAAGGTTGATGAGAAAGAACACATCTCAGAGAGATAACACATCTTCAGAGAGAAAATTCCAATGAAAACTCACATGCAAGGAAGGAGATTGAGCATCTTCTCCTGCACAACCATCCCAACCATGATCTGATCTATCCAAGCAAAGAGGAGTGTACATGCAGCCCATGTAGAAGCTTTTTTCTTAGTTGGTGATCACTTGCAACCTTCAAACCCTCATCAGCACCTCCATCCCTCACACACATGCATTCAGGAATGGAATCCAAGTAAGTATAACATCATACTTTCTTGGTTTATTTCATTTCATCATCATTTTATCATCCATTGTTTATCTTGCCCCCTATTGACCTTCTCCAACATTTTCACCTCCATATACCCATTAAAACCTCACCAAAGCCTACTCCAGTAACCCAATATTTCACCCCGACTCACCAAAGTCCTTTGTGTAATCACAAAGGAGACCACAACTTGTTCTGTGACATTTTCTAGATCTCACAATAACCGCACCAAGTTACACCTAACCGCCGTCGGTCACCCCTGACCGACACCGGTCTCTGTATTTTCCCACACAACCTAGAACAGAGACCTACCCACCTAATTTCATCTCACCCTCATTCACCTGTGATCTACCCGAGACCTCTATCAAACCTGCAGAGACCCAAAACCAATCATTTGACCTTTGGATTCTATTCTAGCTTAGCATGTTAGATTAGATCTATTTCTTATTGTGTTTTAAGTGAGATACCTAAATCATTTTAAATAACAATAGGATTTTAGGAAGTAAATATCATAGCATAATACGTTAGGGGAGACAACTTAATGGCCCAGCTAAAAGAAAGCATGGATCCGGAACATGAGAGTTCATGGAGACTTCTACTCTGCTTCATCAAACTTCAAAAGAGTTAAGAAGGGGATTTTCTCATATTTGATTAAGGAAGATCCCAAAGAGAATGGATATTATCACCCTCTCGATGAGAAAATTTACGGGGTTTTCTCCAACGCCCAGACTAGGTCCCTCTGCTTGAATGGGGCAGCTCCATTATTGTGTGTAAACTAAAAATAAAATTTTGTGGTTGGTCAAGAGGCTAGGATCTAACTTGCACGCCTGCACTACAACCGTGGAAAATGCTTGCAATTTCTTGTAAGGGAGGAATTTTCTAGGTAGGTGGGGAAATGGGAGTGGGAAATTAGGAGAGGGATTAATGTTGCAAGTAGGAAAACTCATATGCTTACAAATATTAATCAAAACAATTAACACACAAAATTATAAAGAATCACAACTTGCTAATTATATCAAGACAAGATGAAACCATGAACAACAAATTTTCACTTTTTCACTCATCCAAAAAATCATGAAACTCCTTTCTTTATTGACATATTTGCAAAGTTGTACATAGAGAGAGAGAGGGAGATGGAGGAACATATGAAAAGGGGAATGAAAGAGTTAGCTATATTTTTGCTATTCTAGGTAGTTCTCTACTCTTGAACACATAAGATTGACAACCCTTAAGAATGGGGAAGTCATTATAATATATAGAATTTACAAAGACTTTTCACCTACCCCCTCAAAACCTTTCATTTGTCTTACACAACATGTGACTCTTTCAGTATTCCTAGGAATAAAATTAAGTCACATTTTCATTAATTGAGGGTGACTTATTACATTATCAACTATAGTCACATAAGACAAAACATTAATAAGAAAAAATAGGAATAAGACAAAATGAAAGTGCAAACCCCCTAAGGAAGAAAAAGACATGAAGGAAGAGAGGGAGGGGAGGGAAGAGAGAGAAAAGAAGAGAGAGAGAACTACTCAGATGTAGATAAGGCCACACTCGCTTCTCTCTCGAGTGGAATTTTGTTGAGTTCTTATGGGAATATGTCCACTCCTTTGAATTCTCTGTTATATTTGGTTGCCACAAGCACAACTTTCGAGCTTGGGGAACATGAATGTAATGAAATTACTAGTATAAATATGAATATCAACAACAATAGAACACCAAAGAACACAATATTGCATATGAATGATAAAAATATGCAAGTAGAATAGCTTAGCCACTTGAGGGGGAAACCTCCTAACCATATAATAAGAATCAAATGCTCAATATGATTATTAACTACTCCTCACTAGGTTTATATATATGAATCCTATGTTATGGCCAACACGAAGGCCGACCTACTAAACATATGAAAGCATAAATGAATAACATATGGCAAGCAGAGAGGTTATGTAAGCCACAAGTCAACACTACATATCCAATATAAGCTATAGGATTAAGGGTAAAGATGTTCCTCCCCTTCAAAACAACGTTCTCCCCAATGTTGGGAAGCCCTAGATGTTGTTGCACAAATGTTTTGTCTTCCCATGATGAGTCCTCAATATTCATATTCTTCCACTTGATAAAGTACTGTGAATGACTCCAATCCTCAACATTTTGGTGTGTGTTTCAAGAATACTTTTAGGTTCCAATACAATCCTTCGCTCTCATCTAGTTCAAGAAGCATGACTAGGTGGAAATGTGTTTTCCAATAACTTTCTTCAAGTAAGAAACAAGGAAGACTTAATATATTTTACTTTTTGGAGGGAGCTCTAGCTTATATGCCACACTAGCAATTTTTGCAACACTTCGTAAAGACTATTGTATTTAGAAGCAATCTTATTATCCTTCCGTTGTCATGAGTTTTTACAAGGGAAAATTCACACCTAAAAACATGACAACCATACCTTTCGCGAAATTTTTGCTTTAGGGTCATCCCGATCCCTCCTCAAAATCATTCTAACCCTTATATCAGTCATATCCCATCCTTCCAAGTGGCCCAATGTGTTGTGTCGCATTTCCATAGGTGATTTAGGGATGTAAAGTCCATTCGGGTATTTCAAGAAAGGATTCTTCAAGACAATCTCTCTCGAGGAGCTTAAGACTCAAACTCATCATGGAGTTGTATCAAAGAGATAAAAATGTTTTCTAACTAGTTTTGGATGATCTCGGGAGGATTATGAGGTTTTGGATTAGATTCATCAAAAGTGGGTTTTGGAGGGTGAAGCAACTCGCAGAAAGTGTAAAAACAACCCCGAGCTTCGGAAGTGATTCCAGGAGTTCCATGAAGAGTTTTAGGAAAAAAATATTCTAGGAAATCTAATTTAGATCTAGAGGGTGGAGGTCTCACAATTTTCACAAGACTCAGGCAATTTTGTCCACAACTTGTTTTCAACATGCACAATCTTTGATCCCAAAGACAAACCTATTTTTAAGGATGTTTTAGGTAGAATAAAGGTATTATACCCCACCATTATGTTTAAAAATAATTTTATAATAAATTTCATATAAATAAGTGTGGGAAAAGTCATCCAGAGCTCAAATTATGCCTCCAACAAGTTACTTCCTAAGGTAAAATCGGGAAGTTAGTCAATTTTCAAGCTTGAAAAATGGACCAATTAGAGAGTGGCACACTTTTTGCACCAAGCATCCCAAACATTTGGGACATTTGGGACACAAAAGTGTGCCCAACCCCATGTAGCCATGTGTACCATGATGTGACTCTTTTTTGGAGCCCAAAATGACTAGTTAAGCCCTTGCACCGATTTTTAGCCCCACCTCATCTAGTCATGAAGTTCCACATGGACCAATCAGAGAGGGGTGGAATTTTATTCACCAACCATCCCAAATTTTTGGGATGGTTTGGACACAAAAATGTACCCCTCCCATTTTATCTCCTAATCACCCATATGACCAGTGGAACTTGCCTATTGGCCTCGTTTTCCAGTCCCCCTCTCTTCCTCAACAACAAATCATGATACGAAAAGTGTACCAATGGGAAGGGGGAGAAAAATTTTACACCAACCATCCCAAAAATTTGGGACAAAAAGTATGCCCATGCTCAAGTTGGTAAAATTTGCAAATTTTTAAATTTTGTTGTTGCTTCCATTTCTTCTTGCACGCACACACGAGAAATCCTTGCTGCCAAAATTTCTTCATCTCTTCCATTGTTTCCACTTTCATTCCTCCACCATTACTTCCCTCATTCATTTTTCACCCTCTATCTGCTACTTCCATCTAAAAACCTTGCTTTTTAAGTCATTACCATGCTCAAATTCTATCGAAACCCTTGGGAAAAAAAAATGAAGAAACACTCATATTTTACAAACCCCAAGGCAGAGTTCACAAAACTTGGAGCATCTCTTCCTCTCCTGGATGCCTTAATGCTGAAAAAACTAAAGTTACATAATCATATCAATTTTTACGGCATTCATTTGAATTTTTGTGCCCTAAACTCTTTTTGTCATTTGTCATCGATCTAGAAAGCGAGTTCATCTAAAAATTTACACGGAGCATCCAAAACAAAAACCTAGAACAAAGACAACGTTTTTTTGTAAAAATGTGGAGAAAAAGACCAGATTAAAAAAATAGTAAGTGTCACTATTTTGCACTTACTATTTATAGTAACTTTCCTAAAACAAGAAAAACCTTCTTAAGAGAAAACACTGAAAATCACAGAAATGGAAAACTAGGCACATTGATAAAAAAAAAAAAAAAGTGAAGTGAAAAATAACTTTCTAAAAATAGAAATGTCTTCAAATTGGCCATGACACATGTATGAACATGATTTAAACGTGATAAGAACCTCTCAAGACCTCACACACCGAAAAAAAATTAACCCTACCCAAAACAAGACTCTTGAAGCCCAATGTCTAAAAATAGTAGTTTTCAAAGGTAAAGCACAAAATTTGCTATCACCTTTATGCTAACTCATATCATTGCTTTTTCTCATCATGGATTTCAAATTCATCGAATCCTATTTCTTCTCTCACATTAGAGTTCCCGAGTGTGGGTGACATCAACGTTACTCACATGGACCTGTAAGAGCTCAAGAAACAGAATATTGGAGGTCGAGAGAACCTAATGAGGAAAATATCTTCGCCAAAGTGGATTCTACGCAATGGTGGATCCATCTTCATCACTCATGGAGTTGGGTGATTTGAAGTGAGTTTTTGGGGTGAGCTCAAGGAGTTAAATATATTCATCAATCAAGTATAAAGAAAGATCATCATGAGCATTGTTTGTGCCCATCTTGAGCCCACATTGGGAAGTATTGAAAGCAGAGTGTTTCTAAATGCTCATTTCGTGGTCCAAGGTGTCCCTACATCATGTAAAATGATTTTTCTTATGATCACCATCAGCAAGGGTAAATTTTTCAAATTGAAATAAATGCATTGGATTTTCACATTAGTGTAGAAGTGTTGCAGCGATCATCCAAGCCAAGGTTTTCATCTTCAACTTCTTAGGCGGATCTCCTTCAATGATGGATGTATCTTCATTCTTTGGAACACTTATTCTTTCCCCCTTTTCTTAATTTTTCCTCCACTTCTCTACCCTCTCTCTAATTCTCGCATTGTGAGAAATAATAATATTCGTCTTATTCATTAATGTGACTATAGTTAAAAATGTAATAAGTGACCCTTAACTAATAAAAGGGAACTTAATTTCCTTTCCTAGGAATGTCAAAAGTCACGAGTGGAAAGGATAAGTGAAAGGTCACTTGGGGGTAGACGAAGGGTCTTCTCGATGTCTATATAATGTAATGACACCCTCATTCTTAAGGGTCGTCAATTTTGTGCGCTAAAGAGAGAGATCTATTTGAGCAAGACAAAAGAGATAGCATTATTCCATTTTCCCCATCTATTTTCTAACATTGTAAAACTTGTAAAGATTTCAATAAATAAATGAGTTTCTTCTTTTCATGATGCATGAATGTGTGTAACTTTGTATGCATGGTTTCCTCTCATCATTGTTGATGTTCTAAACATAGTTTTTCTTTTTCTTATAATGAATGTGAAACTTCTTGTTAACTTTGGAAAGAATTTGATTTCCTACTTGTAGAGTTAATTTCTCCTACCTAACTTCTCACTCCATTTCCCCCATATTTCAGAAAATTCCTCCCTTGCATTTCATTACAAGCACTTGCCACAGTGTACAATGGAGTGTGCCTCATTGGATCCACGACCTCTTGGCCAATAAAGATTTCCCTTTTATTCATTCACAATAAAGTGGAGTTGCACCACACAACAAGAGGTACCTAAAGTCCTAGAGCATTATGAATATATCCACTAATTCGTCTACACAAAAAAATTTCTCTCCAACATTTTTGCACCCACCGTGGGGTAGACTTGGTAGCAATCTACACCCAAAATATGATCACAAAACCCAAATAAATAAAAATTCCAAATAAATAAAAATTGCTAAAAATTGAAGTCCATTGTTGAAAGACCCTCTGTATTCCCAGAGTGTCCTTTCATTTTCCCATTGCAAGACTTTCTCAAAGCTGGCTAAAAATATATATACCAGTTAAATACGCTGAGAGGAGTTATTGATCCTGCTTTGAGGCTTTAGAAATCCATAAGGAAAGATCATTGATAACCCCTACTATTTCTCTCAAGCTTCATCCTCATCTGATTCTAAGTGGTTCACCTGGTAATCCTATTCAAACCCCCATTGATACTCCTCCTAGAAATTCTCCCATTTTCCGAACAATATTAAAAATTGAATTTCCTAGTCAAGAAGAACAAAAACCAGAAGAAGAATTGGGAGAAGAAGTTTCAAGTAGAATTTGAAGCTAAAGTAGAAGAAACAATGGTATAAGAAATAGAAATACCTCAACCTATTGTTCCATGGGGAAGGAATACAGTCCACTCACTCTTACACCTCCTCTTCACAATCTACCAACAGCTCCCGTAAGAACTTTACGAAGTTTAAAGTTGATAACACACATCTTTCTAAAGAACACATCTCTACCTTCATCACATCATGTGAAATCCTTGGAATTGAACACAAATATGTTGTTGTGATATTTTCATAGAGTCCCTATAAGAAAAAGCACTTGAATGGTTTTACCTCTTTCAATTTAGATCCATCACTAGTTGGGATGGCATCAAGGTCTGGTTTGAAGAAAGATTCAAATCCATCAAGGACTACCAGGATCTCTTAGTGCAGCTAGCTTAAATGAAGAAGGGGTATAACGAGACTATGAGAAATTTTTTAGCTCATTAAAACAAGTTACTCAAAAGGATACATCTTGAAGATGTGCCCTTTGATAACAACAAAAAAGGTTCTTCATCAATTCTCAAATTTTGGAGGTAGGATTCTTCCTCTAGAGGGTTCAACCAAGGAATATCATGCAAGAACAAAGAATGAACATTGAAGTTGAAGATGACCTCATCCTATTCGGAAAGATCAAGAACCCTTCAAAGGGTAAAGCTCAACATCCCAATGATGAGAGAACATATCCATTATTGCAAAAATTGGTAAATGAAATGACAATATTGAAGAGGGAGGTTTCTCAATGAGAATCCCATCAAGGTCATAACTGAAATCAGATCAAAGGCTTTCCTTAGAGGCTCCACATGTCAATGCAAGTTGTAGAACTCAAGGAGATGAAGAAGGACTTGAATAAGAAAGTGAAGATGGTGATTTCCTAGAGGTTGAAGAAGTAGAGAACGATGTACAAATCAGATTCTATGAGTACTTTGGAGGTGATGAAGATGACAACACGTACGCACCCAGATTTCACATGTGCATGTTCACCTGCTCTCGGCCTCAAAAGGGAGCTTCTTCCTACACCGTGTGGTTGCGAAGAAGAATATTGTGTTATGTTTGTGGAGCTTGTTTTCATGTTAGAGTGTGGTACACCTTCTATGTGTTACACTTGGGTATTTTTACGGCGGTCTGGACACCGGTGGCGGGTCGGGGGGTTCGGGGGTGAAGCCCCCAAAGCAAATTTTCATGGGTGGTTTATTAACCCATGGGTAATGGGTAACCGTTATAGATTATGGGTTGTTTTTGGGCCCATGTTTTGTCTTTTTTGGTACCCATTGTTTTAATACCCACGGTTTTTGCCCATGGTTTTGATACCCACGGTTTTGTATCAAACTACTTAAGCAATTATCTATTTATATGGTCTTATGCATATGATAGATAGACAAGCAAATGTATTGCAGATGTGCTTTGAATTCGGGTGTGAATTCTATAGAGTTTGTTGAGCATAGCTCAGACGGATCTAGGTATTGTATTGAGAGAGTGGAGGCTTGTAATAAAATCTAAGCAAGTGATTCTTGGTGGACGTAGCCCATATTGGGTGAACCACATTAAATATTGTCTCTCTGTGTTGTGTTATTTATTCTACACTTTTATTTGAGATCTGTAATATTTTTACGCATATTAGTTTCTCTTTTGTTGTGATTATGTAAGGGATTATTCCGCATATTTTATCTCTTATTTCCTAACAATTGGTATCAGAGCCTGGTTTGGTTTGCTGAAGTGTTGAATCGCAGGGAAAGTTTTATCTTGAGTGGGAGCTATGGCAGATGATGGAAGATCTAGGGTTGATAAATTCAACAGGTAGAATTTCAGTCTTTGGAAGATGCAGATGGAAGATTACCTTTATCAGAAGGATCTTTATACTCCGTTTCTGAGAAGGTGAACAAACCCTCGAGTATGACAGATGTGGAATGGGATTTGTTGGATCGAAAGGCACTTGGAATGATCCGGCTATGTCTTGCATCTTCGGTATTATTTAATGTTTCAAAGGAAAAGACTACAAAAGATCTAATGGATGCATTAGGGAAGTTGTATGAAAAACCCTCTGCCTCTAACAAGATATTTTTAATGAAAAAGTTGTTTAATATGAAGATGTCTGAGAATAGTTCAGTAGCAGATCATTTAAATGATTTCAATATGGTTGTGAATATGCTAGCTTCGAGTTATAATAGAATTTGATGAAGAAGTTAGGGCTTTATTAATTATGTGCTCTTTACCTGAAAGTTGGAATAGCCTAGTAATGGCGGTAAGCAACTCGGTTCTAGCTAACTCGAAGTTGAAGTTTGAGGATGTTGTAGGGGTGATTCTAAGCGAGGAAATGTGAAGAAAAAGCTCAGGGAATCTTCTACTTCAAGGAATGCTTTGATAGTGGAAACTAGAGGGAGACAGAAGAATAGAGGAAACCGTGGAAAATCAAAAGATTGGGCAAGGTCAAAATCCAAGAGCAAGATTGTATGTTGGAACTGTGGAAAGTTTGGGCATGCAAAGAAGGATTGTTGGGAGCTTCGAGACAAGAAGAAACAACAAGAAGAAAACAAGGAGGCAAATGTGGCATCGAGTAATGTATGTCAAGATGCTTTGATTCTTTCTTTGCATAATATTATTGAATCTTGGGTTTTAGATTCAGGGGCTTCTTTTCATGCTACTCCACATAGGCATTATTTTGTTGATTATGTTGAGGATTTTGGGCATGTTTTCTTGGTGATGATGAGCCTTGCAGTATAGTTGGAAAAGGTTATGTTTAGGTTAAGATGCAGAATGGGAATACATGGCTATTGAAGGATGTCAGACATGTGCCTACATTAAAGAGAAATTTGATATCGGCGAGGCAATTGGGAAGTGATGGTTGTACTATGATATTTACAGCTGACTCTTGGAAGGTTACCAAGGGTGCTCTTGTGGTGGCAAGAGGTAAGAAGGTTGGAACCTTGTATTTATCCATTGATAGTACTAATGATTGTAATCTTGTGGCTTCAGATGTAGATACAACATTATGGCACTATAGGCTCGGTCATATGAGCCATAAGGGCATGGACATCATAAAGAAGAATTTTCTGGATATACAGAAACAAGTTTGGATTTTTGTGAGAACTGCATATATGGGAAACAGAAGCGAGTAAGGTTTCTCAAGGTTGGACCTATGAAGAAAGAGAGTAAGTTAGAGCTGGTACATTCTGATGTGTGGGGGCGGCTCAGGTATCATCTCTTGGGGGTTCAAGTTATTATGTTACTTTTATTGATGATGCAACAAGGAAAGTTTGGGTTTATTGTATTAGAAACAAATCTAATGTATTTGATACTTTTGTTAAATGGAAAGCCTTGGTAGAGAATGAAACAGGTCTTAAGTTAAAATGTCTCAGGTTAGATAATGGAGGGGAGTATTACAGTGCAATGAATTTGATGATTATTGTTCTAAGAATGGAATCACGGGAAAAATATAGTTCGGGAACTCCGCATGCAGAATGGGGTATCAAAAGGATGAATAGAACAATAATGGAACGTGTTAGGAGCATGAGGATACATGCAGGACTGCCTCTTTCTTTTTGGGTAAAAGCGGTGATCACCTGGTTGTGTACTTGATAAAGCGAGAGGACCCTCAAGTGCCTTGGATGGAGGCATACGAGGAGGCTTGGTATGGTAAGAAATTTGATTATTCATTTCTTAGATTCTTTGGATGTGAGGTGTTTTTCCATATAGACAAGGATGATAGGACCAAGCTAGAGGCTAAATCAAAAAAATTACTTTCATTGGTTATGGTGGTGATGACTTTGGATATAAATGTTGGAGTATTAAGGACAAGAAAATCATTCGATCTAGGGATGTGGTCTTTAATGAGAAAGTCATGTATAAGCAGCGATTTGCGGGAAAACAGAGGAAGAATCCAAGAAAGAATATGCAGTGGTAGAGGATCTTCCAGGATGGGAAGTGACACATGAATCAGTTCGGGAACCCCTCAGCGGGAACCCAAACTCCTATATTGAGGAGGTCTTCTAGGGTAAGAAGAGAACCTAAACATTTTTCTCCTTCTCTTTATTATTTATTACTCACTGATAGTGGAGAGCCAGAGAGCTTTGATGAAGCAATACAGGTAGATGCTAGGAAGAAGTGGGAGCAAGCCATGGATGAGGAGCATAAGTCTCTCATGGAGAACCAGACTTGGGATTTGGTGAAGCTAGGAAGGCAAAAGAGCATTTGAGAACAAGTGGGTGTACGAGTTAAAAAGATGAAGGAGGAAAGAAAAGATATAAGGCCCGGTTGGTGGTGAGGGTTTGCATGAAACAAGGTATAGATTTTGATGAGATTTTTCTCTGTAGTAAAAATGACTTCTATCGAAGCATTCTTGGAATAGTGGCGGCGAGAAGACTTGCACTTAGAACGAGTTAGATGTAAAGCGCATTTCTCCATGGTGATTTGGAGGAGGAGCTATATATGCGGTAGCCGAGAAGGATATGAAGTCAAAGGTAAAGAGGAGATGGTGTAAAAGGCGAAGAAGAGCTTGTATGGCTGAAACAAGCTCCACGTCAATGGTATAAGAAGTTTGATAGCTTCATGATGGAGCAAGGTTATATTAGATGTCATTCGACCATTGCGTGTATCAAAGAAATTTGAGGATGGAAGTTATATTATCCTGTGTTTGTATGTTGATGACATGTTGGTTGCGAGGTAAAAACATGCGGGAAATAAAAGTACTCAAGAAATAGCTAAGTGAATCCTTTGATATGAAGGATTTGGGGGTAGCAGACAAATCCTTGGTATGAGGATAACTCCGGATAAGGAAGGAACAGAAGCTGACTTTATCTCAGGAAGAGTACATTAAGAAGGTATTGGATAGGTTTAACATGCGGGATGTTAAACCGGTTGGGACTCCTTTGGCGAGGCCATTTTAAGTTATCAAAGGAGAGCGGTGTCCCAAGACAGAGAAAGAAAAAAACCAGATGTCCATGGTACCTTACTCATCGGTGGTTGGTAGTTTGATGTATGATATGGTGTGCACTAGGCACTGATATTTGCCCATGAAGTGGGAGCTGTGAGTAGATTTATGAGTGATCTAGGTAAAGAGCATTGCAAGCGAGTAAAGTGGATCCTTCGGTATTTGAGAGGACCATGGGGACAGTTTTGTGCTATAGTGGATCGAGACACCACTTTACGTGGTTATGTAGATTCGAGACATGTTTGGAGATGTTGATAGGCAGGAGGAGCATGACGAGGTTATATTTACATTGTAGGTGGGACAGCAGTGAGCTGGATTTCACGACTACATAAGTTGGTGGCTTTATCAACCATGGAATTTGAGTATGTTGCTTGCCACAGAGAGGCAAGCAAAGAGATGATTTGGTTTAAACAATTGCTTGAGGAGTTGGGGTATAAGTAGAAGGAATGTAAGTTGCATAGTGATAGTCAGAGTGTTATACACCTAGCTAAGAACTTTGCTTTCCACTCCAAGACGAAGCATATACAGTTGAGATATCACTTCATCAGGATAGGCTTTGGAAGAAGATAAGTTGAAGTTGGAGAAGATTCATACAGTCGAGAATCTGCCCGAGACATGATGACCAAGGTGGTCACTGAGGATAAACTAAAGCTATGTTCAGCTTTGGTTGGCCTTCGCGGATGACAGTGAAGGGTTAAGAAGCTTGCTCAGTGGAAATCAGTCTCCAAGTGGGAGATTGTTATGTTTGTGGAGCCTATTTTCATGTTAGAGTGTGGTACACCTTCTATGTGTTACACTCGGGTATTTTTACGGTGGTCCCACTTGCCGGTGAGTGGGTCAGGGGGGTTCGGGGCGAAGCCCCTGAAGCAAATTTTCATGGGTGGTTTATTAACCCATGGGTAATGGGTAACCGTTATGGGCTATTTTTGGGCCCATGGTTTTCGGTACCCATTTTTTTGATACCACGGTTTTGTATCAAGCTGCTTAAGCAATTGTCTATTTATATGGTCTTATGCATATGATAGATAGACAAGCAAATGTATTGCGAGATGTGCTTTGAATTCGGGTGTGAATTCATGTAGAGTTTGTTGAGCATAGCTCCAAAGCGGATCTGGGTATTATATTGAGAGAGTGGAGGCTTGTAATAAAATCGAGCAAGTGATTCTTGGTGGGCGTAACCCATATTGGGTGAACCACGTTAAATATTTTCTCTCTGTGTTGTGTTATTTATTCTACGCACTTTTATTTGAGATCTGTAATATTTTACGCATATTAGTTTCTCTTTGTTGTGATTACGTAAGGGATTATTCCGCATATTTTATCTCTTATTTCCTAACATATTGAAGATCCTCTTGTGGTGACTCTACCAAACAAAATTATCAGTTGAGGATCTCCACTTCCACACTCCATGGAGTCTGCATTGGAGAAACCAGATCTGTGACAAGCAAGAGGTCACCCGCCATCCCAAGTAAGTCTTCAAATGATTCTTCTAAATCTAAATCCACTTAAAAAAAATCTAGCCTCTCAAGAACCCCTAATGTACCTTTCAAATCAGCCTCCATTCCCCAAGCACCTACATCTACTTCTAAGTTTGTCCTAACTTCAAAAGTCATGTCTCCATCTCCCATGTCTGCATCTTCTCCTTTTGACATCATTGAACATATGAACAAGAAAAAGTGCAGATTTCTGAATTTGAATATATGTGGACTCATCTTGAACAATTTGAGAAACTTTCTCATCATATCAAGGGTGGTAGTTCAAATCCTAGTACCATAACTTCTAGTTCTAAAGGAATATTATTAGCTTTGCCTACTCCTCTGTCATAGATCATGCTTGCTTTGAGTGCATCAAAACCGATAAGGTCAATCCTTTCTATGTCTCTATTCTCATTGGAGGATACCAATTGAACAAGTGCATAATAGATCCAGTGCCCTCGACAATGTGATGCCCATGAAAGTGGCCAATGCCCTCAAACTCACCTTGAATCAGGTTGATGGCTCTTGTTACTCCATGAGGTCAAAGGCAATCCCACTTATAGGGAAGGTCATAGATGTATGCAGGTAGGTCTTTCCAAATTTTGAAAAAGAAGGTGTCAATGCCGATCTTGGTATCGAGACATTATTGTTTCATTTGGAATGTTATTAAGTAGAATTTTTTTGAAAATTGGGAGGAAAATCCATATGAATTGGTCTTCCACAACCATCTCGATTAAGGGAGATATGGAAAAATTACTTTGAGAGAAGAAGATGAGGTACATAGTACAAAAGGTGAGAAATCCAGAGCCAACATCTTATACAAAATAGGAAGAGGATGAACAATTTTGTAACATCCGAGGAGGTGGATGATATTCCTATCTTGATAGGACCGAGCATTCCTTCACATAGGGGTATCGATCTTGAAGAAGCATTGAGAAATCTCAAATTCCACGAGGATATTCCCAAGTTTCCCTATGATGCAAGTTATGGGGAAGATGGAGTGTTCTCTTGATGAATTCCAAGATGATAAATCATCCTATGTACATATACATGAGGAGGAGATTTTACAATTCTCATTTGAAGAAGAATATTCTCTTGATCATGTCACCCGTGAGGGAGAAAATCTAGTTTGTAATGAGCTCTTGAGAGATTTGAAGGAAGACTCCATGCAAAATTGCTAAAAGTTGCGGAAGAAATAAAAGACCCTCATCTCAACCTTGAACTCCTAATGCAAGCTATGGATCTGCAAGACAAGTGTGAATCCAATTCAGAATCCTCAACCGATTTCAAGGTTAGTCATGATGAAATAAGGAAAGTTGAGAAATTTGATGTCTCTTCTGAGCCAATGCCTATCAGATGCGATGATGAAATGGAAGTCTTCTCTTTCCCATTCAAAGAAGAAGATTATTTATATGATGAAAAGGTTGAAACAAAGAGTTTTGAGGTCCCCAAATTTGAGATTCCTCATGACAAAGAAGTAGTGAAATGCAATGAGATTTCGAATAATGAAGTAATTCCTCCATACGGTTGCCTTGATTTTCAAGATGAATGTTCTTCAAATAGATGTAAAGTTGAACTATTGAAGCAACTTCAAAGAAGGATTTTGTGTTATAAATCTTGAATGTGATAGATGGTGAAGAAGACCCCAAGCTAAGTCTTGACCTCTTAGCTCATGTCATGGCCATATAAGACAGGTATGAGGTTACTTCTGATCCTCCAGTCAATATCCAAACACCTCATAGTGGAATGGAGAAAAAATATGAACTCAAGGTCTCTTGTGGAAAAGACATCAATGAGCATGAATTCGGGAAAGAAGGAAACTCAAGATATTCAAGAAAAAAATTGTCTAGGGGCAGCGATGAGATGCTCAATGCAAAATCAGCAATGTGGGTAAACATGGAAGGTAATTGGCATTTTGAAATTGATTTCAAAGATAATGAGAGAAATAGAATTTCTGAGAAAATATTTGGATATCTAAGAGATGATGTAGGCTCACTCCTCCCAAGTATATACAGTATTCATGAAAGCACATGGCTTTCATAAGAATTTTGAGAAAGGAGCTACTTCCTTGAACCAGTCAATGGCTTTGTAGAACATCATCACTTAGTGTTACCCATCCAGGGGTAACCTCTAAAGAAAAAAAAAGAGCTATAATTAAAGTGGGTTACCACCCACATTGTATCATAGGTGATATAGGCATGTTTTCCTTTTCCATGTTGTGTGTGTTTTTACCTTTTAGTGTGGTGTGTTTCCTTTCAGTTGTGTGTGTGTGTTCCTCCTTTGTCTATCTCTTGCAAGTTGTGTGTTTCTCTAAGGCCCAATGGATAAGGCATTGATCTATAAATTGAATTGAGATTTTAGAGTTCTCATTTCATGTCCTTGTTGTGCTCGATCCACAATATGTCCCTAAGTTAGACCAAATTGTTGTCATGATTTTTGTAAGGGAAAAATTCACACTGAAAGTATGACAACCATACCCTACCATGAATTTTTTTCTTAAAGGTCATCCCAAGCCCTCCTCTAGATCATCCTAACCCCGTATCAGTCCTATCCCATCCTTCCAAGTGTTCAATGTTTTGTGTCATCATTTCCATAGGTTATTTAGGGATATCAAGTCCATTCAAGTACTTCCAAGACAAAATTCTTCAAGACAGGCTCTCTAAGGAGCTTAAGAAAGCCTATTTCTCAGTGGTCTTCTAAGGTTGGTGCACCCCCCAAGTGAGGATGGAAAAAAATACTCAAACTCATCATGGGTGTATCATGAGAGCTAATAATTTTTGTAATTGTTTTGGAATATTTGGGAAGTTTCATAGGTTTTGGAGAAGATTCAAAAAAGTGGGTCTGGAGGGTGAAGCAACTCACAGTGTAAAAACAACCCTAAGCTTTGGGAAGTGATTCCGGGAGCTTCGTGAAGAGTTGGAGGCCAAACAAAATATCTTCAAAAATATAATTCAAATCTCTAGAGGATGGTGGTCTCAATGTTTCACAAGACTTGGGCAATTGCCCATAACTTATTTTCGCATGCACAACCTTTGAGCCTAAAGAAAAAACTTATTTTTAGGAGGTTTCAAGGAAGAATAAAGGTATGATACCCCCACCATTGTGTTAAAAAAATTTTCCAATCAATTTCATATAAATAAGTGTGGGAAAAAGGTTATATGGGAGCTCAAGTTATTCCTCTCGACAAGTTGTTCCCAAAGGTAAAATCAGGAGTTAATCAATTTTCAAGCTTGAAAAATGGACCAATCAGAGAGTGGTGAAAATTTTTACACTAATTTTCCCAAATTTTGAGAATTTTGGGACAAAAAATTGTGCCCATCTCCCATGTAGCTCCTCGGACCATGATGCGACCATTTTGGAGCTCCAAATGACCAGTTAACCCTTGTGCACCGATTTTTAGCCCTGACCTCATCCACTCACTGAGCGCCACATGGACCAATCCAGGAGAGGGGCAATTTTTTGCACACTAACCATCCCAAACATTTGGGATGGTTGGGACACTAAAAATGTTCCCCCTCCCATTTTAGCCCCTAATCAACCACATGACCCCGAGAAGTTTGCTTTTATTGGCCTTTTTCTAGCCCCTCTCTCTTCCTCAACATCAATTCATGATACAACAAGTGGAAAATGGGAATGGGAATTTTTTTGCACCAACCATCCAAAAATTTAGGATTCTTGGGAAAAAATCTCCCATGCTTAAGTTGGTAAAATTTGTAAATTTTTAAGTTTTTTGTTGATGATTCTTCTACTTCCATTTCTTCTTACACGCACACACATGAGAAACCTCTTATTACTGGCATTTCTTCATCTCTTCCATTTTTCACTTTCATTCCTATACCATTTATTCCCTCATTCATTTTTCACCCTCCTCTATTGTTTCCATCTAAAAACCTTTCTTTTAAAGCCATTACCATGCTCATTTTCTACCCGAGAAACCCTATGACCAAAATGAAGAAACACTCATAACTTACAAACCCCAAGGCAGAATTCAATGAAACTTGGAGAATCTCTTCCTCTCCCAAGTTCCTTGATGCTGAAAAAAACCAAATTTAAAAATCATCTCAGATGTTTTACGGCATCCATTTGAATTTTGTGCCCTAAACTCTTCTTCGCCATTTTCATTGATCCAGGAAAGCAAGTTGATCTAAAATTTTAACGAAGCATCAAAAGTAAGAAAAACCCATAACGAAAATTATTTTTTTCATAAATTGAGGTGGGAAGAATAACTTTCCAAAAATAGTCAAGACTCTATTAATGGTTCATTGTTACTATTTATAGTAACTTTCCTAAAATAGTAAAAACCTCTAGAATAAAAATGAGCAAAAAATCAATGAAAATGGAAAACTAGGGCACCTTTGGTAGAAAAAGAAAAAAAAAAAATAACTTTCTAAAAATAGAAATTGCTTCAATTTACCATGAACATCTATGAACATGCTTTAAACATGACAAAATAACCTCTCCCAAAATGCGACACTCGAACAAAAAAAACAATCCTGCTAAAAAAAAGCACTCACGAAAAATGATGGAATTTTCCCAATAATAGTTTGAAAGGTCGGGAAAAAATATAATAGCGCAAAAACGTTATTATCACCTCCGTAAAACTCATATCATTTCTTTTTATCATCATGAAGTTTAGACCATCCCATAACCTATTTTAGCTCTCACATCGTGAGTCCCGAGTGTGGGTGATAGCAACATTACTCACGTGGACCTAAAAGAAAGCATTCATGGGAGAGAACTTCAAGTGAGTAATGTTGGATATTTTCGAGAGAATCTTATTGAGCAAAATATCTTTCTTCATAGTGGACTACAACGCATGAGTGGATACATGGCATCATCACTTGGGAGTTGGGTGATTCAAATTGAGTTGGCTCAAAGTGAGCTTAATGAGTTAGAGAGGTTCATCAATCAAGTGTCAAAAAGATCATTGTGAGCAGCGGTGCTTGTGTCCATCTTGAGCCCACTTGGGAAGTCTTGAAAAAGTTTTCGAACGCTCATTCGTGATCCATGGTGTTTGTGCATCATGTAAAAGGAGTTATCTTGTGATCATCATCTGTGAGGGAAAATTGTTCAAAGTGAAATTCATTGGAGTTTCACATCAGTGTAGAAGTGTTGCAGTGGTCATCTAAAGCCTAGATTCATCATCTTGACTTCTTCAGTGGAGGATCTTCATCAATGATGGAGGTATCTTCATTCTTTGGAGCACTTCTTCTTTCCCTCTTTTCTTCATTTTCCTCCTCTTCTCTACCCCTTTCTAATTCTTCTTTGTGAGCAATCATAATGTTCCTCTTATTTATTAATGTGACTATAGTTCAAAATGTAATAATTCACCCTTAACTAATAAAAGGAAACTTAATTTCTTTCTAGGAATGTCAAAAGTCACAAGTGGAAAAGGAAAGTGAAAGGTCAGGGGGGTTAGAGGAAGGTCTTCTTCTTGTGTCTATATAATGTAATGACACCCTCATTCTTAAGGGTTGATCAATTTTGTGCACTCAAGAGAGAGTTCTATTTGAGCAAGGAAAAAGAGATAGAATTCTTCCATTTTCCCCATTTATTTTCCTCTATTTCCCATCGTAAAACTTGTGAAGATGTCAATAAAGAAAGGAGTTTCTTCTTTTCATGATGTATGAATGTGTGTAACTTTGTGTGCATGGTTTCCTATCATCGTTGATGTTCTAAACATAGTTGTTTCTTTCCTATAATTTTTAATTTGAAACTTTTGGCTAACTTTCGCAAGAACCTGATTTGCTAATTGTAAAGTTAACTTATCCTACCTAACTTCCCACTCCCTTTCCCCTATCTTTTAGCAAATTCCTCTCTTGTAATTCATTTTAATCACTCATGGGTACAGTGGAGTGTGCATGTTGGATCCCCAACCTTTGCTAACAACATATTTCCCTTTTTGTTTATTCACAATAAAGTGGAGCTGCACCACACAAGCAGAGGGACCTAGAGTCCCGAGTGTTGGAAAGATATCCACCAATTTGTCTCGCCGAAAAAATTTCTTGCCAACACCTTCTTTTGTTATTTCTTATATGGATGTATCGGTATAAAAAAAAAAGTTACCCTCTTCAAAGTGTCACTCACTACGATGTTGATCATCATGTTGCTTCATGTGGTTTTGTGCCCTTGCCAAATTCTCTCTAAGAATAGAGAGTACCTCGTGTTGGTGTTGAATGTGATCTTTGATTGCTCTCACCTTCAGTTTGACCTTCAAGTTAGAGATGAGTGATGGAGGATGGTACCCATAAAGTGCTAGAAATGGAGACATTTTGGAGGAGGTATGAAATGAAGTATTATACCACCATTTTGCAAGTGGCAACCATTACACCAAACATTCTTGTTTATCTAAAGTAAAACATCAAAGATATCCCTCCAAACATTTATTTACCACCTCAATTTTCCCATCTGATTGAGGATGATAAGATGGATCTCGGGCCAATTAGGTACCCAAACAAGAGAACAAATCAGTCCAAAATTTCTTGTAAATATTGCATCATGATCACTTACTATAATGTTGGGCATGTCATGGAGATTTTAATATATGCCCATAAATGAGATGACAATTATATTAGTTGTGAAAGGATGATTAGGGAACAAAATGAGCATACTTGGTAAGTCTATCCACCATGACCATGATGACATTTTTCACTTGGTTTAGGGAATCTGTGATGAAATCCTTCGATACCTCTTCCCATCTCTCACTAGGAATAGACAAGGGTTGGAGGAGACATGATGTCTTAATGGTCTCATCCTTATTACATTGACACACCAAAAATTTTGCCACAAATTTTTGAACATATCCTTTCAACCCCTCCCAAAAGAAATCCTGCTTAACTCTATGATAAGTTTTCGAGAACCTAAAATGGACACTCGGTGGAGAAGAATGGAGATACGAAAGAACATGGCGTTTAAGTGTATAATTCTTACACAAACATAACCTATCTTTGTATCACAATGTATCACCCTTCCATATAAAATTTTATGATATGGTTGGATCCATCTGGAGATTCTGAATAAGAGTATGGGTTGTTGCATATTTCTATCATTCTTCCCTTGCTTGATCTACCCAATCTACCTTTAGTATAGAGATGGCACATAACAATGCTTCTATGGACTCATCCCTCCTAGATAGAGCATTAATGACCACATTTTCCTTCCCTTTCTTATAAATAATCTTAAATTCATACCCCAACATTTTAGTGGGCCATTTTTGTTTCTCTTCCAAAGATAGTCGTTGCTCCAATAATTATTTCAAACTATCAAGATCAATTTTTACCTTGAAGTGTTTACCCATCAAGTATGGTCTCCATTGTTTTTATTGAACTCATGTTTATCATAGTTCTTCTAATTATCTCAAGTAATTCTACGACACACTATAACTATAGTATAATTGAACCTCTTTAATGAAAAGCTGTCCATGTGACACTTAGACCATTCTTCTACCTTTGAGCACATAACTAAAAATATCGAGCGAATTGGTCAAGTTCTAGATATAAGGATGTTATGGTCACCTTTTTTCTTGATGGGATTTGATGGAGATAAAATAAATTCTCCATTTATGTAATCCGATTGAGCAGATCCTTTCCATTGAATTTACACATTTCCACTTTTGGAATAATTCCCTCTATTGGTGAGGAGATCCACCTGAATGTGTAGAGGCTCCTCCTTGATTAGAGTGATTTGGACATGTGTGAGTATTGCTAGAGGAACCCATATGACTGGAATTGATATTTTTTTGAAAGAGTGAGCAACAACTCCGCTTCATTGATTGAAAATCCATCGAATTTCACCCCTAAGGCTACCTTTCAGATGAAGAAGCTCATTATTGAGGTCATCCTTACTCACCATATTATTTACCCTTTCCTAAAGTTGGATGACTACCTCAGATACTCCCAAACCAGAAGATTATAAATCCATATCTTCCTTATTTGGGGTCATTCTGGAGTTTCTTGACCTTTCCCTTGGCCTCAAGTTGATCTATCGGTCATGATGTAGGGTTTGGGACTCAAGGTAGATGGAATAGGGAAAAACTTTAGGGTTTGGGGTTTTGTAAATTTACTAGCCGAATAGAGGAAATATTAAAGAAGAAACCCTAGCTAATTTTTGAAACCTTCCAAAAATATAAGAAACTTAGAAAATTCCAAAAATTGCACCCTAGGTAGCCGATTTATGAAAAAAAAATAAAACTATTATAACTTTTTTAAAACAACTCAAAAATGTTTGAAATTTGGAGAGGATATTACTTGACTAATTTCCCACACCACAAAAAAATTGCTAAAAATTCGCTACCAATTTTGAGATATAGTTGAACCTTCACAATTAGGGTTTTACGTATCTCTTCACGAGATCGGACTCGATACCACTTCTAATAAAATTACTTATATAAATCTGAATATCATCAACAATAGAACACCAAAGAACACAAGATTTTAGATAAATGATAGAAAAATACAAGTAGAATATCTTATCCACTTCGAGGGGGAAACCTCCAAACCATGAAATAAGAATCAAATGCTCAATATGATGATTAACTACTCCACACTATAACCTATATATACCGATCCTATGTTATGGCCAACACCAAGACCGACCTACTAAACATATGAAAGCATTAATGAATAACATATTACAAGAAGAGATATTATGTAAGCCACAAGTTGGCACTACATATCCAATATAAGCTATATGACTAAGGGCATAGCAGTGAAAAAAATTCATTGACTTGATTCAATTGTTTGAGAAGGCATTGATGTTCTTACACTTTGTGAACCAAGACTATCATTTCTTTGCAATGCTTGTGTAGATCAAGGATTTCGCGCTTGTTACTGTCAAGTTAATGCACCAAACTAAACACAAAAACCCCGAAAAACTCCAATAAAATCGATACCTGATGGACAAGATCCGAAGATGTAGACGGATAAGGAGGTCGATGTAGATGAGACGGGCGCACACAAGCAATTCACACAATAGATCCGAGTAACCTGCAAGACACCGATGCTTGACAAAAAAAGATGACGTTAAAAGATATTTAGGTGGACTGCCCAAGAAGCGGGTCCGGGAAGCGATAAGCTTCCTCGGCGGATGTCAGTCCACGTTTTCAATTAAGCAGAGAAGCATACATGATAAAAGATGTACGTAAGGACTAGATTTTCTGATTACAGTAATAAAACAGAATTTAAACAGCAGACAGAAAGCAACAGAAAATAGGAAACTATGAAATAAAGCTGGATTTGTGTTACCTGTGTCCTTTTACCTGTCTGCAGGATGATCGGCGTCGATTATGTAGAATCGGCGTCGACTGATGTGATCGGCGTCGGTTATGAAAAATCGGCGTCGACTGAATAAGATCGGCGTCGACCGGGGACAGTGCGAAAAGATTAGGAAATCAGAAAGTGAAGGCCAGATCGTCAATGTCTGCTGGATGTGCCGAAGTTGGTGAGATACTGGAACAGAGTCACCAGAAGATCGATGGATACGTGCGATGTTGATGTGATAGGAGCAGAGTAACGGTGCTCCTCTCAGGGATTGATTCGGACAGGATCCGCTCTCATTTGATACACTTGATGCTAAAAGATCTCTCTTTCTTACAACCTGTGTCTCTTTCGCGATCTGTCTCTTTCTCTCTCTCTCTGTTCGTGCGTGTGTTCTTCCTCCTTTTTTCGTCCCTAGAACTGAGTTCTGGGCTTCTACTTATAATCGGCGCCGCTCCTAAAAAATCGGCGCCGACCGTATCGGTCGGCGCCGATCGCGGAATAGACTCCCGAGATGGCCAAAATGAACGATTTCTAGAAAGATAAGAGTTACCCCAAATACGGGAAATATCCCGCTTGGGGAAGAGGAAAAATAGGGGTGATACATAGATAGAATAAATTTGGGGTAGATAAGTGGTTAAGATACATGTGAAGAGGCGTAATTAAATAGTTAATATTTAATTACTCACGGGTAAGATACAATGGGGTGAATTAAACTTAGAATAGGTGTTTAAATCACAAATCGGATAATATCCCAAGGGGATAGTGGTGACGTAAACGTGCCCCAGGTTATCTGAGCAGGTAAACGAATGCGAGGGACACTAAATTGAGTAACCAATTTTAAGTGTCTACTGACTTGATATCATAGCCCTTATCTCAATGAGGGACTCCAATATGTCCTTGTTGAATTCAAAGTGATTCCCTGGATTCTTGTTTAATGAGTTCTTCAAAAGGCTACAACAAGTCCGCTGAGGTATTTTCATAAATGGTAGGCACTCCAAGCTTTTGTATCTTAGTGTTGACATCATCCTAAATCTTGGAGGCACGTTCCTCATTCATATCCAACTCCCCTAGAACTTTGTTCAACATTTCATACCATTTGACGAGATTTCTAGCCCATACATGTGACAAGTCCTCAGATGGAGAATTGAGTACTTTTCTGTCTATCAACATTTCAAAATGAGCTCTCCCCATCTCCATCACTAGTGGATACCCTTGATTCCAGTGTTCCTTTTCTTTCTAAATCTCATCCCTTGTCATTTGAACCTTGGTGACTATCATACACATGTACTTAAATAATGAGATCATCTCTACTAGTAACACTTTCCCCTTTTCCACAATCTTGTTTACCCATTTGTCATTTGCTCGCCCTACATGGTGAAACCATATGCCTTCCTAATTGACTTTGGATTAAAAATTTGATGGGAGTAACTTTTTCAATTGGAAGAGATGAAGTGACATTCAGGTCTATGATTTTTTTACATGTACGAGGGGAAGTTTTTCACATGATCTTCCGGTGATCAATATTTTATTTACACTCTTGGTTCCTTGCGAGGAAGTGGGTGGAAGATTCCTTGAATAAATGAGCATCTCCCTCATGAGTTACTGGGCCTAGGGGGATTGTGGTCATCTCGTAGTCATTTATTCAATTGGTTTGATCACCTTAAATTAGACTACTTCCACATATTGATTTCTCAAAGAACCATCGAAAAAGTGAAGTTATTTGAGACATTTTTCCTTTCTTGATTTTGACTATTGAAGTGATATTCAAGAAATACGGGACTACCACTTGTTGCATTGTGTGGGATGTTTTTGTGATCATTTCCTATACCAAAGGGAATATCTCATTTTTCTCTAGCTCAACATTTGGCAAGATTACAACCTCTTGTTCTGAATGAGCAGAAACGTCTTGTATAGGTGAGGTCGATGCGACAGTGGAGGATGAGAAAATTTGGAATTTTTGAGGGGATGAGAGATGAACCGGATCAATTTCTCCTTACTCCAAATCAACCACAGAGGTCTTATGTTGTTCTCACCTTCTTATACAACCTTCTGTAGCGAGGGGCCTTTGGTTCCACCACCTTTCGCTTTGAGCTTTCTCCTAAGTGATCTAAGGTGGGAGCTTTATCCATAACCTTAGAACAATAATGATGAAATGTCTACCTTTGAAGAGTTGGGAAGTTACTTGAAGTAAGGAGGGTAGCCTTATTCCTTTTAAACCACTCTTTTGATCTTTTGATGACCAACTCAATTCGTTCATTCACATCCCCTGACTCGCGAATGTTCCAAGACACTTGTGGAAGGGGTGAGGCTTTTACTACTAAATATTCTAAGTCATAAATGTCTTTTCCATCCTCTTGAATGCCTTCTTCATACCAATCAAGCTTAAATTCCCTAATTTTCTTTATTTTCATCCTCTTTTTATCTTTCTCTCGACCTCAAACTCACGAGTACAATTCACCAACTAGTCTTTAACTTGTGGAACATGATGCAAGTTAGGTAGGTGAAATTTTTTTGGATCACCTCAGATGTTGAAGTATTCTCTTTGAGTGTATGATTACATGTTTTGGGATAGAGGGAAACTTCCATGTTGGAAGGCTCATGAGCACTTTTGTAAGAGAAAATCCTTAGACAAATAGGGAAAGTAATCAACCGCTTATTCTAGTTTCTCAACCTTACTATTGATATGGACAAGTTACCCACACATCTTGATTAACACGATTCGGTCATTGTGGTAACATGACAACCTTTGTAGATTAATTTCAAAACGAAACTCGGGATGTAAGAAAATGTTGAAAATCGTATGAAAAATGAATCGTACCTTTTGATTAGAGTAGTGGCTTGTGGAGACATCCTTGAGTGAGGGTTCCCTTCCAATATTCTAACAATAAACATCATGAACGCATCATTAACTCTTGTAAAGTGCTAATTTCCTTATATCAAGGCAAGGTGTGGCTATTTCTCGTATGTTGAGACTTCGAGAAACTTTTTGGGCAAGTTTTAAACCCCTAAATGGTGTGTTTGCAAGAGCGTAGACCAGGTATGAAGTCATGAAGAAATTTTTGAAAGTAACACTTGAAGTAATTGATGATGCAATTTGTCACTGATGATTTTCCCCAATCAATCATTTGTCTTCCTCGACAATTTTGAGAATGAATAATGTCATCTAATCATGGAAATATATTTTTTCTTCTCCCATTATCGACTTAGGAGAATGATGGCATTTGAGAAACCCTCATGGAATTCATTTTGGGAGAGAGACTTTGGCATGTGGGAGGGATTTATACCTTGCTTCAACCATGAGATGAGAGCAAGGACTTGGAGATAAGACTCGGTCTCGAGACAAGCCACCGATTTAAACTCTTTCGTGATCATGACCATGTTGCTCCATATGGGAATTTGCATGCATTAAGATTTTGCATTGTGTCATCAACTCTAATGGTTTGGGTGTCTAGATCATAATGGTGGGAGCATGCCAACACCAACTCTACACTTTGAATGGACATGGGGTGGCCATTTTCTGCATACATTCCACTTGTGTAGACCTTATCCTCCACATGTTCCCTTGGTCCACCCAACATTATGCCTTTGAGGTCCTCCGCGTCCATATGAGTGACATCATTGTTACCACACTTGAGTACTACGATGACGAGGGGATGAAATGGGCTCGAGGCCAAGAAAATTTAAACTTCATATTGATGAAAAGTAATGTTAGGAATTAGAGAACAAATATGTGGAAAAAATTCCTCAAATCATAGTAGTAGGAAAATATATAGCAAAATTATACATGCAAAAAAATACAACAGCATAAATAAATAATGCACAAAAGAAGATAAGACAAGATTTAATGTGGTTCACCCAATGTGGGCTATGTCCACCAAGAACTTGCTCAGATTTTATTATCAACAAGATTAAAAACTCTCACATTCTTCTCTCAATTATGAACTCACAACAAAATTCCAAAGATGTTAAACCACATCTAAACCACAATTGACACCCAATTGCTTAAACTTGATCACTCTTGATCACCTCTTGATCACTAAGACTCAAGACCTCTTGAACACACAAGATATCTTCAAGATACCCTAACACCTCTATTTATAGGATTACAATCCTTTAAGAAGTCCAAAATCTGACCCTAGAAGTTTGAAAGTCATGACCTTTCATCTTCCTACATGCTAGAAAAGAAATTGTCGTGTCCTTTCATCTTCCCCACATTTGGAAAAGAAACGGTCATGACCTTTCATCTTCCCAATTCGAACTCCATGCTTAATACTTGATTTGAGAAGACCAAAAATAGGCTCCACACCCTAACAAGTAACAATATGAGCCAAAATGGAGATGGCAACAACTTTTTGCACTCAAAATTAGAATATTCTATTTTTACCTGCTAGGATCCTGGAAGAGTTTCATTATTTTGGGAAATGTTACTTTTGTCTTGGAATTAGTTTCACATAACCCCAAACATGCTTAGAACATTTCACGATGGATGCTTTTTTTTTCATTTTCAAGAACTTTCTATTATTAAAACGTTTCTTTTTTATTTTTTCTTTTCGTTTTCTTTCTTTTTGGCACTGAATTGTCTAGTTTGCCATCTCAAATTCGTTTTGAGTTTGCTATTTCAAAAGGTTTTGATTTTATATGAAAGTTTATATTTATAGTAATTACAAGTACTAGGTACTTAATATTTTTAGAAATTAGTATTCCACACCTCGGATTGATGAAAAATCATCTTCTTTGGAATAGGTTTGTCTTATGGATGTTGTGCTCAAAATTCTAGCTCAAACCGTTTGCCATAATGGTGGGAAATTGAAAAAGAGAGAGATAAGGTAGAAATATAGAGTTTGTTGCAATTAAAAATTAGTATCACCTTAGTTTCTTCTATTCCTTTATTCTTCTAGGTGCATTGCAAGAGAGATACGCTGAAAATATCATCTAATTCGATTCTTAGGTTGGGAGATATGAGTTTTTCATGTTTTTGGCTATGGAGTCAATATGGTAAAAAATGGGCATGGTGTCTGGAGAAAAAATAAAGTTCTTGGATTATTTTCAGCAGTGAACATGGAGGAATGAAGAAACAATGGATGAATGTATGAGGAAATGATTTATATAAGTTTCTTCCGACAATGACTTTCTCAAACGCACAAGAGAAGAAGCACGACAATTAAAACTTTTACAAATTTTGTATTTTTAATCTTCTTGGGCTTGGGTGTATTTTTGTGTCCCAAATTTCCCAAGGGAATGGGACAATTGGTGTAATAAAATTTTCCCTCTTCTCATCTTGACAAGTGGCGGACGTAGATTGGTCGGCGGAGGAGAGAGAAAAATCACTTGGAAAGCTCAGGGGACTACTCTTTGGGTCATATGGAGGACCTAGGAAATGGATAGGATTGGATGAATTTTTGTGTCCTAGCTATCCCAAGGGAGGGGATATTTTGTGGAAAAAATGTGCCTCGCCTAGTGATTAAAAGTAGTAAATGCTAATTTGGTGAGACGAAGAGGAGAGGGAGTTGAAAATTGGCCTACGGAGTCTTCTCGGGGTCACATGGAGAATCAATGGCCAAGCTAGGTATGGGGAACATTTTTGTGTCCCAAGTGTCCCTACGGGATGGGATATTTTGTGTGATAAAATACACCCTCACCTGGTGAAGTCAAGTGGCACATTTTGATTTTATGACGAGGAGGGATGAGAATGAGTGCGAGGGCTTAACTAGCAAAATTGGGCCTCGTCGAGAGTCACGTGATATCTTGGGATTGGGTGAATTTTTATGTCCCAAATTTCCCAATGGGATGGGATATTTGGGACACAAAATTACGCCATCACCTGGTGATGACATGTGTCCACCTTCAAATTTGGCTAAGTCCCGAAAGCATACCTTGGAGAGAAGCTTGATGACAAAGTTTCTAGAGCATCTGAGGTATTTTTGGGAACATGTTTCTATGAATTAGAATGTAAATTTTTTTTTGGAAGAATGAGATGGGTCCCATGCTTTGATTCTTCCTGAAATGAAAAATAGCCTTTTTCTCAATACATAACATAGACCAATGCCTTATCCATTGGGCTATACAGAGTCTCATACAAGCAAAGATAGACTGAAAATATGGATAACGCACACACACACAATGAAAGGTAAACACACCACACTGAAAGGGAAAAACACACACAATAGGAAAGGGAAACACACATCCTAAATCACCTATGGTATAATGTGGGGAGACAACCCACTTTCACTATTTATACAATTTCAAATATTACCCATTGCGGGGCAACTCCAAATGTGTGCCATCCAGATAAGAGAGGTGAAAATAATTATCATCACAAGTTTCTCGAATCTAGAATAAACCAAGTCATAAGGAATCAAACTTCCATGACTTCCTTTTGGTTCTCTCCTTTGTCCCATAATAGAACAAGATCTCCAACTTTGAAATCCTGGATTTTTCCTTCTTGTCAAACAACTTCTTTACCTTCAACTGATGCTCCTTTATCTGATCTACCACTTTGAATTTGTCTTTCATCGTCTCTGAGAAACAATATCCTTTTGTCAAGGAGTCACTATATTGGCATCTTCAATTTCTTTGACTAACCAAAGTATTGGTAATCAACAACGATTTGGAATTTTTACATTGATCTCGTAGAACAATTGGAATGGTGACATACCGATTGCTTTCTTAGGGTGATCGATCTACCCTCATTGCATCGTAGAGCCTCTTGTTCCAGTTTCTCTAGTTCTCATCAACTAGCTTATGGAAAATGGTCTCAATGTTCTTATTGCTTGAATAAACCTAATCATTCCCTTGTGGGTAGTATTCAGATGCATGCGATGGTGAGATTTCATAGTTGTAGTAGAATTCCATCAACTCCAAGGAGGAAAAGTATATGGAATTGTTAACCACAATATTCTAAGGGATCTATAAATGGACAATAATGTTCTCCTTGATGAAATCGCATACCATTTCAGAATTTACTTGCTTAGTTGGAATTACCTCCTGACTTCATGAAGTAGTCAGTTTTCATGAGCATGTAGGTATGCCTCATCCTTAAGTGAGGATTAAGAGCTCTAATGAAGTCCAAGCCCCACTTTACGAAAAGGCTCTTGATCACCACCAGTCGGAGAGTAAGTGCAGCAAGTTGCAGTCTTCCAACAACTTGTTGGCAAGGTTCCACATGGAGACCCATTCTTGGGCATATGAAAAAAAGGTAGGATAATAGTACCTACCACGGTGAATCTTACGAGAAGTCACCATTGTGGATAAATACCCATCACAAGCCTCATCATGGTATCTTATTAGAAACTTCTCTTGTTTCTCTTTTTCCATGCACCTTAGAAAGCATCCATCAAGTCCTCTCTTGTAAATCACATGATCCCAAATGACGTACCTGGCTAAATTGAGTTTGAGAGTTCTTCTTTGCTTGTGATCAAGATGATTCAGGCACTCACCATAAGTAATAAAATAGGCAATGTCAGCATACCACTCATTGGTGGTGTTTACAAAGAGCACTTGAGGTATATTCATTTCTCACACATTCATAACACAAGCATTCCTTGGCATCATTTTGAGTTGAGAAAGATTCGTCTTCCGTAATCAATTGGCCTAAACCATTTCCTATGACTAGATCTAAAGGTCATATCTCTAAGTCATATTCTTGAGTTCTTTCTACCTAATTGCCTCTCTTGGCTCCTGGATCCCGGTGAGTTAGGATTGACTTGATTGGCAGAGCACGAGACCATCACCATAGTGTGGGAGTTGAGAATGTAAAACCTAAAAAATTTTATCGCTTTGACTACGACATAAGCATGCTTCTCCATTTGGTTATACCTCAACTCATGGTTCTTCAATGGAAAACTCATTAAAATAATGGGTGCTTCAATGCCTTCTTTGTTATTTTGTACTAGGATGGTCGAAAGTGTGTGCTTAGAAGCATAGCAATACAAAATTAACTCCTTATCAAAATTAGAACATACCAGGTGGGAGATTTTGTTATTGTTTCTTTTATCACCTCGAACGCTTCTTTTCCTTCATGTTCCATTTGAATATTTTTTGGGGCTTCATCATGGTAGTGATATTCTTAGTCAACTCAAGAAAGTGTGGAGCAAAATGCCGAGAGGAAGTTGATTTTTCCAAAGGAGTGGATTCCCTTCTTACTTTTTGGTAAGGACAATGCTTGGATTTCTCTTATCCTTTCTAGATTAATTCTATCTCCCTCCCTCTTCACAATGTGCCTAAGGAGTTTCCTTCAATCACACAAAGATGCACTTCTTCAGATTTAGGGAAATTCCATGTTGTCAGCACCATATGAGGACTTGCTCCAAATGCACTATGTAATCTCCCGCTTCTTTGAAAATATTGTTAAGTCATCGAGATAGATGACTATGTAATGCTTGATATCTTTGAAGGCCAAATCCATTTCTCATTGAAATTTTGTTATGGTGTTGATAGGACCAAAAGGAATTACATTTGTAGGAAAAAGTGTCCTATGGAGTTGTGAAGGTTGTTTTGGATCTATCTTCTTCATCTACCTCAATCTGGTTGTACCCAGAGAAACCATCAAGAAATGAGAGCATCTATGATCATGTAACTTCCTATAAGATGTGATCCATGATAGCAGTAGGTAAGCATCCTTGAATGAGGCTTGGTTCAAGTTGCGGAAGTCTACGCAAATTCTTATATGTTTGTTCTTCTTCCACACCTTTGTACGATATTTTCTACCCATGTGGAGTAGTGGATAAGGAAGATAATCCTCACATTTTACTTCTTAAAGAATTCCGCCTTGATGGTGTTCACAATTTTTAGCTATCTGATCGTTGATTTTACCTAAAAGTTATCCAGATGACATTTTGGGATGTTTAAGAGTTCCCTAAATCTCCTAAATTGTGACCAAGTGATAAAGTGTTTTGATAACTTTCCATGAGACGGGTGGAATGCAGAAAATGGAGCTCATACGCTCACGATATGGTCAGTCAAAGTCCAGGTTTGAAAATTGGTCAACAAGGGTCAACAAGCAAGTTATGCGTTGACACATGGCATTTGGAAAAAGGTGGAAAGGTTGAAATTTCACGTTGTCATCACCTATGATCTTTGTGAACAAAAAAATTAGTGGGCCCCATTGTTTGTTGGCCGGGGCCCTCACCATGTTTGGCACACTCTTTTATAGGAGGGCGCCTTTGCCACCTATTTATTGGCATTATCAAATTTTTGATATTATATGCCATATGCGCATTGGAGAGTTGATTTTTACGGTGTGTGTAGGGTTGCAATCGAGCATGGGTGAGCTATTTTGGTAGCTTGGTGGGGTGATCAACTCCCACCGAGTTGGTCATACTATTTCTATATTGTTCAGGTTCATTTTATATGCCATGGGCTTATCTATTTCCATGTTGGCGAGTGGATTAAACTATTTGGTGGAACCGACTTACGCTATGGCTTCGTGGAGGACACCGTCAAACCAATCCACATCTCGACGGTTATCAATGAATGGCTCGATGTTAACATTTCGAAATGGTTCACTGGCTAGCTCAACCTGTGGCCATTCAACATCGCATAGGCCACATGATATACGTGGTGATACAACTCACACCACAACATTCAAATAATGCGGTTACCCCATTGGTCAGCCCAATTCATGGTTGGGAGGCCACGACTCGACCTAAAAACAATGCCGCAGTGCACACGGCTTAGTCGATGAACCAAATGGATCAACCAATGAATGTGAGGCTCGAAAAAAAAAGAGGGCAATATGTGGCCCAAGCCATGAATGACTCTGGGCGGGCATGCCTTTTTAAAAGGCTTTCCCACTTTAAATCGATCCATGCATATGGCAAAAACAATAGCCTCTCCACCAAAGAGAGGAGGTCTACGTGAAGATTTGGGTGGAGTTCTAAACAAGAAAGTTAATTCCCCACTTTGCCAAATGGAGGTCTACGTGGACCGTGAGCATCAAATAGGAAGAAGCCACGAGTAGTGGCATGATTAAAAGGCCAAACATTTTAAAAATATGAAGAGTTTAAAATGCATTGCTTTATTAAGCATGATCCATGAATATTGTGGATAAAAGGTGGATTTGGTGGGATTCAAACCCCCACCACCTATGTGAAAACTTATATGCCCTACCAACATGCCATTAAGCTCAATTCCTATAAAAGGGAGCTCATGCTAATTGAATGACACCTATCTAGTGAGGAGGCGAGACCCTTTTTGGTCGAAGAGGCAAAGACAGTATTTTCCTCAAGGAGGCTTATTGAGCGAGCTAGGAGGAGAATTTGGTGAAAGTGCCAAAAGAGACTAGGCCTAATTTTGTAAGAGGAACCTAGTGAGAAGATCTAAATCATGAAACACTCATTATAAGTGTAATTTTACATGATTTTAATAGATCGGTCCCTTGAATTGGACCCGGAGACGTAGCCCTAGTTGGGTGAACTTCGTTATCACGCATGGTGTTGAAATCTTGTTCATTTTTCCTAGTTAATTCTCTACTTTTCATAGTGCTCACAACCTCATAATTTTAATTGAAAATACAAGAAAGTCATATTGTCCTCATTAATCCATAAAATCATTATTTAAAGCAAAACTATGAATGCATGTTGCAATTTTTGCTTATGATTTTGGATCGGTTTGGTATTAGAGCAGGCATCTAAGGCCACCAACTCATTTGGTATCAAAGATGGTTTCATGAGTGCTTTAGTTGCATTTGCAAAACCAGTTTGTGATTTACTAATCCCATCAGTGTAGACTATTTGGCTTGATCTTCTTACTCGGTAGTTTTGTAGTATTTTGGAAGATAGTTGGTTTGTAGGTAATCATGGGGAAAGAATTGAAGAGGGAAAGACTGGAAGAGCTCGAGAGAATCAACAAGAAAATATAGGAGGAAAATGTGTTCCTCAATGCAAGCTCTACTCCCTCGAAGAGCAAGTTGATCGGTTGAAAAAGGAGCTAGAATCAAAAAGATGAGCTCTTGATCAATTTGCAGTGTGGTGATCGAGAAGAAGGAATTACCTTCTACTTTAGATGCAGAGACCATGACAGAGTGCACTGTAAGTTTTTCACCACAAGAATCTTCTTCTTCCTCCCATTTAGTTTGATTCAGGTAATGATGTCTTTGGTTTGTTTGAAAAGCATACTAGAGGCATTGGATCCAAATTGTTATATAAGATGGGTTTTGATGGAAGAGGTCTTGGAAAAGATAGCCAAGGCATTACTAACCCAATACAGGTTGAGGATCTTCCTCATTATGTAGGTTTGGGTTTTTCTAGTGCAAGAATGGATATTGGAGAATGCTCTAAGCATGCCAATGGAAGACAAGCTTTTGAAAGCAAAGTGTATACCCCACTAGTCCTACTGAGGCATTCGGGGCAAGAATCAAGTGCTCCATCATCCCAAGAAGGAGTTGGTAAGAAAAAAAACATAGAGGTATTGAGATTCCACCTCCACTTTCTTACCATAAGCACCATGAAAATTGTAAAACTTTTGATCCACTCTTTCAGTTTAAGAAGTATGGCTATGATTTTCAGAAAATGTGGAATGCTTTTCCCTATACTTTTTGTGGATTGCATAACCATTTTGTTACTTGTTGCTAGAAGAGAAGGACATTTATGAAGAATTTGATGTCGTTCATTAAGAACATGACAAATGGAAAAGACCAATCTCATTGTTCGAAGTGAGAAATGACAGTGGTGTTTCCTCATCCCAGAAGAAGGACAAGAGGACATTTTGCACTCATTGTCATATGAGTGGACATCGGGTGGACACTTGTTGGAAACTTCATCCATCTCACCATCAATATAATGGAAAGCCAAAGATGGAATATAGACCTATGATAAAGGTAAATGAAGTTGTGACTCCACCACCAGTTGAAAATTCAACCCCGGATCAGGTAATACCTGCAGATGAAAGTCCGTTAGCATGGGTTGGTAAACAATTTTTCAACTTTATTTTACATAGCTCTTGATTGGTTATAGCATGCAATATTTGTTTAGATTTCATATTTTGAGAGAAAATTTGAGAACATGTTTACCATACTCATTGGGTTTCTTACTTTGGGAAATTTGATTAATACTCCATTTTATCTCCTTATTCCATCTTTGAGTTTCTAGTACAGTTGGGTACAACTCATGTTTCAAACTTGGGAGATTTACAAGAGTATTTAGGTTCGATGGGCATGGTTTAAATGTCTATTTTTTTTGGAAATTTGCATTTCAACTTAAAATATGTCATTCATACTACGATGTAATCATATCTCCTAAATATCTTTTGAGTTCACATACTGACTTGGATACAGGATTTAATTCATATTTATAAGCTTAGAGATTTGTGACCATTTATGCATATAATTGAACTTGTTGGTGTCGGCTTTGATAGTCATTCTATGTAGAAGTTGAGACCGTGCAACGAGAATGGTAGATGATCACTATTGGCATCAGACATTAGGTTATATAGTCACTCTACATAGAGGCATTGTGGTACATGCAACAAAATGGTACATGATTGTCATCATGATAGTAGGCTTCACACTTTGTATAGGTAATAGTTGTGTAGCGGGGTTGAAGTCACCATCATTGAGATCAAGTGAGATCATCTCAGATTGTCATTTTTATAGAGGCATTGCGACAATGTAGAAAAATGGTATTTGATCACCATTGACATCCGACATCGAAGTCAGATTTTCATTTTCAAAATGTGCCCCCTACTCATTTTGTGGCTAACTCCCTTTCATATTTCCTTCTCTTGTGCCTCAGACATAATATTTTGCTTTTTAGGCACTCAAAACCTTCTGGAAATGGCACCATTGGATAGAGCTCTTTCTCATCTTTCCAGAAAGGTAAAGTTTTCCTCCTAACTCCATGTATTTTTGAAGTTATGGCTCGGCGGAGTTTTTGGGAAAATTTTCCCCTGAAAGGCCCACGGCCAATGAGATGCCACCACGTGGCACCTAGAGTGGTGGAGCGTGGGGAAATTTTAGAAAATTTTCCAAATGACCAAAAAGGTGCAAAAATTCAAATTTTTGCCCGCCAACCCGATTTGGCCCTATTTTGCCCTAAAACTTCAAATGGCCATATCTTTCGATCCAGAGCTCGGTTTTTCACGTTCTTTATATCAATGGAAAGCTGGTGAAATTATCTACAAGATTCTAGGGTCATTTTTGCATTTTGATGGAGTTTGGAGAGATAAAATTGAAAAATGCCTCTGGCACGTGGTCATGGACAGAAATGACGTTTCAACCACCATTTTTAATGAAGAATGGCTCGCATTCTCTCCCAGCATGGCTAAAAATGTCAGGGGATGGGTCTGTAAGGATGCCCATGCTGTTTTGAATGTGTTTTGGTCAATGGTTGAATCCCTTCCATGTTTTCCCACGTTTCTCTCTCCTGGGCTCGTCCCTTGCACTGTAAAAGCCAGTTTTGGCTCATTTTCAAAGGGTTGAACATTTTTTGTGTATTGCAGGTCCCCTTTCTCACCTTAGAAGTGATTTTGGTGGAATAATAGACCTTTTCTAAGAACTACAAACTTTATTTTTCCTCTCAGGTGTTGTAATGCAAGTGATTTTGATGTTAAAATAACAATACAGGCCTTGTGATTAATCTTCTATCCTCTGCTAGTGTTGTTTGACTAATTTCTGATTCTTCATTACAACTATCAGTTTGTGCATGTTGTTTTTTTGTTGCATTCTATGACTTGTGTCAATCTAGAAGTAAAAAATGCTCACCACTCCTTTGGTGCATCACCTATTAGCATTAGTTTTAGTTTATCTGCATTCTCTATCTCTGTCTCCTTTGGAATTTAGGGTAGGATTAGGAATATAGACCTCTGCAACTTGTAAGTGATAAATCTGACCAGAGGAATTGAGGAACTAACCTCTAAACTGGAGATTCCTTTCTCATTTTGCAAGTCCCACACTTGGGGAAAGGATTCAATGTTGTGCAATCACACTGGATGCTTAGTATGATCAAACTAGAAATCTGATCAACATCCAGGGGTGCTGCTGATTTGCAACAATAGTTTTGGCATGCTCGGTGGGACCTTAGAGGTCTTCATCTTCATTGCAACAAAATTGATGTGCATTTGTTGCAAGTTTCTTGCTTAAAAGAGCTATAAATTACACATCTGGCGACTCCAAGGAAGAAGAATCAGCTGGTTTTAGCAGTGCAGACCTGAAAACTCATGAGAAGAATCACTACAAGGTCAAGAGCTGGAGAAGAAGAGGTGTTGTTTGAATATCTGCAATTATCTCCAAGAATAAGGCAAAGTGGGAGGAGAATCCAAAGGTCTCCATCTCCACCAAATAGAACTCTCTCAACTCCTCCACCTGGTAGGCCTTTCATTCAATCAACAAGGGTTCTAAGGCCAATCAGAATGGCACAAAACAACCCCTATGTCAATTTCACTGGCAGCAGCCCACTTGCTCTCAATGCACAAAATCCAATCCCAGTTGCAGCATTGAAGAACATTCCATACTTCACTGGAGAAAATCAGACCACTCCTGGTGATCATGTTAAGGATATTGCTAACATTTGTGCAATCCATGAGATCAATGAGATGCAAGTTGCTATCAAATTGCTGGCATCTTCATTCAAAGGGAAAGCTTTGCAATGGTTCAGAGTCTTGCCTTAGGTTCTATTCAAAATTGGAATCAGCTATATATAGCCCTCCATGAGTAGTTTGGGGAAAAGGGAGACAACTTGTCCCTTTTGGAGCAGCTGACAACTATCAAAAGAGCTCCCAATGAGTAGCTGACTGATTTTAATTTCAGATTTCAAAGGACTTGGGAGAGAATTCCAGTGGCAGTCAGGCCAACAACAGAAGGTGCTTTTCTTTATTACCTTAAAGCTTTAAATTCTGATATTTCTATGTTAATTCAGTCCATGGGAGGCACAACTATCCCCATTGCTTATAGCATTGCCATTAGAGCTGAAAATTGTTTGATTCAAGCTGGAAAGCTAGCTCCTAGGCCTCCAATGCCATTATTTCCAAGTTTAGAGAGCCCAAGTACTAGCCAAGTGCCTAATTTAGCTTCTATTCCCACTCCTAGAAATCAGAATTCAAGTGAAGCTTCCACTTCATCTTCTAGTGCCTCAAATGAACTTCAAGAAGTCATGAAGCAATTGCAAAATCTAGGTAATGAGCTGGTTACACTCAAAAGGCAGCAAGCTCAAGGTTTTAGACCTTCTTTCCAGCCCCAAGCTCAGCCTAACAGGCAGCCATATCAACCCCAAAGACCACCCAATCCAGCTGCAAATCTAAATCAAGCAAGGCCTCCTGCCAATAGACCATTTCAGCCCTATAATCCCAATGCTACATCTGCATCTAAAGCATTAGTGCCAATACAAAACAATATGGCTCAAGAGTATGATTGGTGTTTCCCATGCAATGAACCTCATAACTAGTCCATGTGCTTCAACGGTGCCTTGAATCAAGCATTAATGGTGACAACAACTGGTGTGGAGGGTGAAGGTAGTCAAGGAAATGACCAGCAACAAGAAACATTCCAACAGCAATCAGCTCCAAATGATACCACACTTGTAAACTGGCATAGGGGAAGATTTTTGTGGCATGAACCAGATAGTTTCCCAAAGTGTTGCAGCCAACACAAGGTCAAAGAGGAGAAATTTGGGTGAAGAACAACCATTGGCCCCAAGTAATTCATGACCTTCTGTCACTCCACAAACTATTGGCAAGCAAAATGCAATCCCAAGCACACAAGGACTGCCTAAAATAGTTCCTAGGCCAACTCAAATGCCAGTTGTTGCTGCCCATATACAAGGGATGAATGTGTGGCCAAGGGACAGCAAAAGGATACTTCATCCCCATTCAATATCATTGATCAGATGAAGAAGACAAATGTAAACATATCAATGTGGGAATCACTATCTATCCTGAGGCCAAAGAGATTTGCTACAAGTTGCTATGAAGGACTGGTCAACTTCAAATCAGCAAGTCCAAATGCAAGAGAAGGTGCTCACAAATGCTGCCCAGCCTGAGGGGAATCATGGAGGATAAGCAAGGTAAGATGTTGAAGCCCCCTCCATTCTATGTTTCATTGATCATTGGGAACCAATTAGTACACAATTGCATGATTGATTCCGGGGCAAGTAGTTCAGTAATGCCCAAGAAAATAGTTGATCAGTTGGGAATTCAGTATGAAACCATATCCAAAGGGGTGGTACAATTGGATGGGACAGCAGTAACAACAGTTGGAGTGATTAAAAACTTGAGTCTTACTTTGCATGCCTGTCCCAACGTGGTTGTTTTGTAAGATGTCTCAGTAATAGACCTTCCACCACTCTTTGCCCTATGTTTGTCAAGGGATTTCACAGCTAAGATTGGAGGTTACTTGTCTACTGATTGGTCACACATGCTATTCAGAACAAGATATGGAACCAAAGCCACAATCAGGTCTGAACCTATTGCAAACTTTCACATTGAGCCTTACACTCCAAGTCAGATTAATGCCAATTGTTCAGCGTTTGATCAAGAAGATCACCCAAGCACTGATGAAGCTGACACCAAGGTAGGAAGTATCCCAGATTTAACTCTTGATGAATGGGCTAACAAGGTGCATGCTTTTGATCCTTATCAAGAAATAGAAGAATCTGAGTTAGGAGTCTATTACATGCATGAAGAAAATCAGCCTATTCCTAGCATCACCAAGCCAGACCACAAGGATGACAATGAGGTATGGCAGTTGTTTTTTGATGGATCAAGGAGTAGACAAGGTGCAGGAGGGGGAGCCATGCTTGGTTTCACCACAAGGAGTTAAGTATTATTCAGCTTTTAGATTTCAGTTTGCATGCTCTAACAACACTGCTGAATATGAAGCCTTGGTGCAAGGACTGCATTGGGCAATCAAGAGAGGAATAAAGAACTTGCAAGTCTTTGGTGATAGTGAGTTGATTGTCAACCAAGTCAAGGGGCAGCATGCTGTCAAGAATGATCTACTCAAGTGCTACAAGAACAGGGTGTGGGACCTCATTGAAGATTTTGAGGGTTTTGGCATCAAATCCATTCCTAGGAAAGAGAACCAAGCTGTTGACAGGCTTGCAGCAGTTGGGGCAGCCTTTGACATTGTGGAGAGCATTCAAAAGGACAAGGTACAACCAAACATCCATGTGATTGTAAGGCCTTCAGTGCTGGACAACAATGTAAGTTGGCAAGTGTTTGAAAATGATCAGCAAATCATCCATTTCTTGCAAGAAGAGGCTGAGTTCTCAGCTAAAAATCAGGAAAAGTTGGAACAGCAGTATGGTGACCAAGTGGTACAGCTGAGAACCAATAAACTACCAAAGGGGCTTATTACTTTGGAGTCCATTTTCAATCCTAATGATCAGTTTAGGAAGGAGAAAGAAAACATCCAAGTGAAGAGAGAAGATTCAGTGTCCATCTCGGTGGAAGAAGGCAAATCACTCCAAGTTGGCAAGATGACAACTGAGCAAGAAAGGTATGAGTTTATACAACTTTGTCAAGAATTCCCTAATGTGTTTGCTTGGAGCTATGAAGATTTGAAAGGTTTCAATCCCGAGTTAGCTCAACACACCATTGAATTGGATCCAAATACTAAGCCCATTAGGCAAAAGCAAAGGCCAGTCAACCCCCACATGGAGCCTCTCATGAGGAAAGAATTGAATAAGTTGATAGAATCAAGAATCATATTCCCTATCAAGCATTCTAGTTGGGTTGCCAACTTGGTTCCAGTCAGAAAGAAGAGTGGGGAAATCAGATTGTGTGTTGACTTCAGAGATTTGAATAGAGCATCTCTCAAGGATCATTACCCACTACCTTCCATGGAGCAGATTTTGCAAGTTGTTGCTGGCTCCGAAAGGTTTTCACTACTTGATGGCTATTCAGGGTACAACCAGATTATGGTGAAGGAAGAGGATCAGTTCAAGACAGCCTTTACAACCAAATGGGGAACTTATGCATACAGGAAAATGCCATTTGGGTTGTCCAACGCCGGAGCTACCTTCCAAAGAGCAATGGACATGGCGTTCAAAGGTTTGATTAACAACATAGTGCTGATATATCTTGATGATATCACTGTTTTTTCAAAAATACAGCAGACCACCTCTCTCATTTGAGACAAGTGTTCCAAAGGTGCAGAAGATTTGGAGTCTCCTTGAATCCTAAAAAATGTATTTTCTTAGCTCATGAAGGAAAGCTCCTTGGTCACATTGTCTCCAAAGAAGGATTAGCAATTGATCCAGAAAGAGTTGAAGCCATAAGAGCACTACCATTTCCAAGCCACAAGAAGGCCCTCCAAGAGTTTCTTGGGAGAATAAATTTTTTCAGAGGTTTGTCCCAGATTTTGTAGCCCTTGTCAAGCCCATCACCAAGATGTTAAAGAAAAGCATGGCTTTCAAATGGACAGCAGAAGGCAAGGAGAGTTTTGAAGCAATCAAAGAAGCCATCTCTCAAGCCCCAGCTCTCATCAACCCGGATTTCTCCAAGGATTTCATCCTCTATGCATTTGGGGGTGATGATACTATCTCTGCAATTTTGGTACAGCAGAACGAGGACAATGATGAGCAGCCAATTGCTTTCTTCAGCCAAAGCCTGGAGGAATATGAGGTGAGATATTCTTTCATTGAGAAGCATGTTCTTGCAGTAATCAGGAGCTTGAAGAAATTCAAGCATCTAGTTTCAAACAATAAGGTCCAATTGTTGGTTTCTCATGCGGGAGTCAAGGACTTCCTCCTCAACAAAGACTTGAATGAAAAGAGAGCAGGTTGGATTACTCGTGTCATGGAGTATGACATAGAGATCAAGGTCACCAAGTTGGTCAGAGGAAAAGGACTGTGTGAGCAGCTGATTTTGAGCAAGCAAAAGGAAGCATGCAATGAGAAAGAGACTGTTTTGAAGTTGCAAGACAGCCATGAGCAAGGAAGCACTCAAGAGGAAAATAATGGTGTCCCCACTCCTTGCTGGACCCAAAGTATAATGCACTTCCTAAGCATAGGCCTATGCCCTCCAGAGATGAACAAGACCCAAAGAAGACACTTCAGATTGCAGGCTGTCCCATATGCCCTTGTTGATGGTGTCTTGTTCAAAAGAGATGTGAATGGAGTACTGTTGAGATGCATTGGTACAAATCAGATTCATAGGATGTTGGAAGAGTTCCATGGTGGACCAGCTGGTGGTCATTTTGCACCAAGAGTGACAACTCTAAAGATCATGAGGGCTGGTTATTATTGGCCCAAGATTTTCAGTGATTGCTATGCATGGATCAAGAGGTGCAAGAATTGTGCATTCTTCACAGGTAAAGAGAGGCTAGCTGCCCTTCCATTGCATCCAATTTCAGTTGACCAGCCATTCATGCAATGGGGTTTAGACTTCATTGGAGTCATTAATCCCAATTCAAGCCAAGGGCACAAGTGGATTTTAACAGCCACAGATTACTTCACTAAGTGGACTGAAGCAGTAGCACTCAAGGAAGCAAATGAATCTAGCATCCTAGACTTCTATGAGGGAATAACAACCAGATTTGGTGTACCTGCTACAATAATATCAGATAATGCATTGGCATTCATCGGGTCCAAGGTGACTGAATGGGCTGTCAAGAACGGGATCTACCTAAGTACTTCATCAAACTATTACCCCAGGGTAATGGCCAGGCTGAATCTACAAACAAGAACTTGTTGAGGATCATTAAGAGGACTCTTGATGAAAATCAGAGGTCTTGGCATACTAAATTGAAATCAGCTTTATGGGCTGATAGGATAACTCCCAAGAGATCTACAGGTAACTCTCCATTCAAGCTTGTTTATGGGAGAGAGGCAATTTTACCCATGTCTCTTGAGTTGCCAACATTGGAACTCATGAAACAGTTGGAGTTGTTGGAGTTTGAGCCCATGGAAGTTAGATATGCAGAATTGATGGAGCTCCAAGAAATCAGAATCAAGCATCCCAAGCAATGGAGAAGGATCAGGCTTTGATAAAGAAGACCTTTGATAGAAAGCCAAGAATAGATCCTTCCAAGTTAGAGATCTAGTGTTAAAATGGGATGCAGACAGAGCAAAACCGGGAAGGCATTCAAAATTTGATGCCATTTAGAGTGGCCCATACATGGTCACAAAGTGTAAGGACAACAATGCCTTCCAATTGTCTTCATTGGATGGCGAAGAACTACAGATTCCAGTCAATGGGATCCATCTAAAGCATTACTACTAAAGGGAAATTCTCCACCTTGTAAATATTAGCTTAGGTTTTCATTCCTCCAAGTGCTTGTGCACATTGTTTTTCTTGTAGGTTAGTTTTGCTTTCCCTAAGTGCTTTGGCACAAGCTTGTTGTTCCTGGGAATGTGTTTGCAGGCCTTGCTCCATCAAGTGATATTCCATGTTCCTCCTTGCAATGTTCTAGTTAGTTGGGGTATCAGATAGAAAATCAGGTGACTCCATGCCCAATGGATTGCTTCAGGCAACTGGTAACTTCATCCAGCAGGCAGATGACCCCTCTGAGTCACCAAAATTGTTATCCAAAATGTGCCCCCTGCTCATTTTGTGGCTAACTCCCTTTCATCTTTCCTTCTCTTGTGCCTCAGACATAATATTTTCTTTTTAGGCACTCAAAACCTTCTGGAAATGGCACCATTGGATAGAGCTCTTTCTCAACTTTCCAGAAAGGTAAAGTTTTCCTCCTAACTCCATGTATTTTTGAAGTTATGGCTCAACGGAGTTTTTTGGGAAAATTTTCCCCTGAAAGGCCCGTGGCCAATGAGATGCCACCACGTGGCACCTAGAGTGGCAGAGCATGGGGAAATTTTAGAAAATTTTCCAAATGACCAAAAAGGTGCAAAAATTCAAATTTTTGCCCGCCAACCCGATTTGGCCCTATTTTGCCCTAAAACTTCAAATGGCCATATCTTTCGATCCAGAGCTCGGTTTTTCACGTTCTTTATATCAATGGAAAGCTGGTGAAATTATCTACAAGATTCCAAGGTCATTTTTGCATTTTGATGGATTTTGGAGAGAGAAAATTGAAAAACACCTCTGGCACGTGGTCATGGATAGAAATGATGTTTCAACCACCGTTTTTAATGAAGAATGGCTCGCATTCTCTCCCAGCATGGCTAAAAATGTCAGGGGATGGGTCTGTAAGGATGCCCATGCTATTTTGAATGTGTTTTGGTCAATGGTTGAATCCCTTCCATGTTTTCCCATGTTTCTCTCTCCTGGGCTTGTCCCTTGCACTGTAAAAGCCAATTTTGGCTCATTTTCAAAGGGTTGAACATTTTTTGTGTATTGCAGGTCCCCTTTCTCACCTTGGAAGTGATTTTGGTGGAATATCAGACCTTTTCTAAGAGCTGCAACTTTATTTTCCTCTCAGGTGTTGTAATGCAAGTGATTTTGATGTTAAAATAACAATACAGGCCTTGTGATTAATCTTCTATCCTCTGCTAGTGTTGTTTGACTAATTTCTGATTCTTCATTACAACTATCAGTTTGTGCATGTTGTTTTTTTTTGTTGCATTCTATGACTTGTGTCAATCTGCAGAAGTAAAAAATGCTCACCACTCCTTTGGTGCATCACCTATTAGCATTAGTTTTAGTTTATCTGCATTCTCTATCTCTGTCTCCTTTGGAATTTAGGGTAGGATTAGGAATATAGACCTCTGCAACTTGTAAGTGATAAATCTGACCAGAGGAATTGAGGAACCAGCCTCTAAACTGGAGATTCCTTTCTCATTTTGCAAGTCCCACACTTGGGGAAAGGATTCCCTAGAGGGTAGATGTAGCAGTATGTTGTTCTGTGTTGTCACAAAGTGTAAGACCTTAATAGGTAAATGTGGTAGTACAAGCGTCAGGAATTATTGAAGTGTAAGACCCCTAGAGGGAAGATGTGGCAATCAAGACAACAAAAGAAGCATGGTGGGACCATAACCCATAGAGCCAGGATCGGGACCAAGTTTTCAAAGTGAGAAGAACACAAAGTACAGTAGACTAAAGATTCCACTATAGTAGTACTTCGATGTGACAATAGAGTATTTAGATTCAGACAAGGTGACAAAAGTTCCAGTAAGCTTTTGGTGGAACAAAATCCTTTCCCATTGGGGAGGTGTGATCTGGAGGACATTTTGGGATGTTTGGAAGTTCCCTAAATCTCCCTAAATTATGACCAAGTGGTAGAGTGTTTTGAGAGCTTTCCGACGATAGGTGGAACACGAAAACGAGAGCTCATACGCTCAAGATATGGTCAGTCAAAGTCCAGGTTTGAAAATTGGTCAACATGGGTCAACTAGGCAAGTTACATGTTGACACATGACATTTGGAAAAAGGTGGAAAGGTTGAAAGTTTACGTTTTGATCACCTCCTATCTCCAATGAACAAAAAATTAGTGGGCCCCACTATTTGTTGGTCGGGGACCCTCAGCCAAGTTCGGCACACTCTTTTATAGGAGGGGTGCCTTTACTACCTTTTTATTACCATTATTGAATTTTCGATATTATATGCCATATTGCATTGGAGATTTGATTTGTGCAAAGTGTGTGTAGGGTTACAATTGAGCTCGGGCAAGCTATTTTGATAGCTCGGTGGGGTGATCAACTCCCATCGAGTTGGTCATATTATTTCCATATTGTTCGAGCTCATTTTATATGCCACGAGCTTATCTATTTTCACATTGACCGAGTGGATTAAAATATTCGGTGGAACCGAGTTACATGGCTTGGTGGAGGATATTGTCAAACCAATGCACAACTCGAGTGATTAGCTAATGAATGGCTCGGTGTTAACAGCTCGGGATGGTTTGCAATTAGCTCGGCCTCGTGGCCATTCAACATTACATGGTCCACATTATACATGATGATACAACTCATGCCACAATGTTCAAACAATGCATGGTTCCCTCATTGGCAAGCTTGATTCATGGTTGGGAGGCCACGACACCCTAAGGAACAATTCACAATGCACATATCTTGCTCGATGAACCAAACGGCTCAACCAATCAATGTGAGGCCCGACAAAAGAGGGCAATGTGTGGCCCAAGCCATGGATGACTCTGGTCGATCATGCCTTTTAAAAAGGCTTTCCCACTTCATCAACCCATGCATATGGCACAAAGCAATAACCTCTCCACCAAAGTGAGAAGGTCTGCGTGAAAATTTGGGTGGAGCTCCAAACAAGAAAGATGATTCCCCACTGCCAAATGGAGGTCTGCGTGGACCGTGACCAAGTGAATAGAAGGAAGCCATGAGTAGTGGCATGATTAAAAGGCCAAACATTTAAAAAATGTGAAGAGGTTCAAATGCATTGTTTATATTCATTAATTTATTAAAAGCATGATCCATGAAGATTGTGGATAAAAAGGTGGGTTCGGTGAGATTCGAACCCCCACCACCTATGTGAAAACTTATATGCCATGCCAACATGTCATTGAGCTCAATGCCTATAAAAGGGAGCTCATGTTAATTAAATGACACCCTTTTGGTGAGAAGAGCAGACCCTTCGGTCAAGAGGCAGAGATAGTATTTTCCTCAAGGAGGCTTATTGAGCGAGCTAAGAGGAAAATTTGGCAAAAGTGACAAAAGAGACTAGGCCTATTTTTGTAGGAGGATCCCAGTGTGAATATCTAGATCAAGAGACACTCATTGTAAGTGTAATTTTACATGATTTTAATAGATCGGTCCCTTGAATTGGACCGGAGACATAGCCCTAGTTGGGTGAACTTTGTTATCACGCATGGTGTTGAACTCTTGTTCATTTTTTCCTAGTTAATTCTCTACTTTTCATAGTGCTCGCAGCCTCGTAATTTTAATTGAAAATACAAGAAAGTCATATTGTCCTCATTAATCCGTAAAATCATTATTTAAAGAAAAAATATGAATGCATGTTGCAATTTTTGCTTATGATTTTAAGATCAAAAGGCTTAGCCTTGGGCTTCAACGGGATCAAGTGATGTATTTCCTTAAGTGGAATGATTTGAGCACATCATAGGAACATGTCAAAACATCATAATAATTCCTCAACAATAAGACAAACATTCTCTTCTCCTCATGTGAGAAAAAATTGTTGATGTTTACCATCATTGTTTGTTATATAGTACCAATATTTTCTTTTTCAAAATCAGATGGGCACCATGAAAATTGTGTGGCTTTCTCTTTGATGAACCTGTCACGTTTGTCGAACAAATATTCAAGCGACACGAGACCTTTTGGGATCTTGTTTCCTTTCAACTTGATGACACCTTCTGAGTCCATACCATCTATCCCTTATTTTTCATCATCTATCGTTCTCGACTCTCGGTTCAGATTATCACTTCCCCCATAGAAGAGACTACTGAAGTTGTCTCTTTACTCCAAAAAGTGAGAAGTTGACTGCCATCATTGAATATTTGCCAATTATTTACATTATCTCGGTACACTAGGCTTGAACACCATTTGTGATCCTTTGTTTCCTTATTAAAGGATGGGTGCGGATTCATCAAGAGAAGCCGAGACTACGGGAGAATCAACTTTTTCATTATGCTCATCGGGAACAACCTAGATTGAGAAAGCATCAAAAGACTCGATGCGCAGTCCCATACCTAGTTCCTATAGTGTTTGAGCCTTGGATTTTGTCCCGGTATTGATTTCTTACCTGCTTGACAATTACCTCAACATCACCTAGGAACTTCAACTTCTTGATACCCATGGACTCAGCAACATCCATCCCGAGGAGAAGGGATTCATACTTTGTAGTGTTATTGGTATTGTCAAATTGCAATTTGTAAGCAAATGGAAATAACTCGCTAAAGGGAAGTTAGAAAAATGTTAGCTCAGGATCCAACACTCAAATGGCTTATGTCAAAATCCATCGTCCATAGTTGATATTCTTCATCTTCCATGAGGAGAGGTCGATTCTCATCTCTTTTAGATGTGAAGAAGTAGTTTCCCAGTCCACTATCTTGGAACAAGATGTCATCTTTTGGATTGTCTGATTTTTGGATGGTGTACTTCATTTTCCTCATTGGAAATAACTTCTTCATTTCACCCTTCATTAGAATGGTCACAGAATACCAATCCATTTGTATTTCGCCACCCAAGTCTTTGTAGAAGCTCCTGCTCAATAACATGCCAAAATATGTTAGGATATCCACCACCAAAATAGTTAGCAAAACCTTCTTGTTTGGGAAATCCGCTAGGGCCACTTGAGCATCTTTGATTTTTATTCCCAATGACACCTCTTTAGATTCCATAGAGTAAATAAGAGCCATCGATTTCGTGTCGGGTTAATCCCTAGGGATTATTAGCAACTTTTATGGGCATTAGGTTGTCCGAGGCACCTAAGTCTATGATGCAATTATTTAGTTGATGGCCTATGATCAAGAGGGAGAGGTAGAAGGGTTCTACCTTATTGTTTTTAGATGTTCTTAGCGTAAGTATGTTTTTAGATGGTGGAATGGGTGGTGTTTCATGCAGTAGCCCTTTGGAATTACGATTTACATGAAGATTGGGTTTTGGGTTACCATCTTTGATGTAACTAACAAGCCTCTCAAATTTCTTTGGGCATGTTTGCAAAAATTCAGATTCAGAAATCTAAACTTTGGACTTGTTCACATGTTCGATTATATCAAATGGAGTTGAGGTGGATGAACTTGATGTTCTTGGAGTAGTGGATGTTTACAAGGCAGAGGTGGTGTTTCTTTGGAAGCTTGGGCACTTTTAGTGGGTGGAGTAGTAGGTTAGGAAGGAGTGGATAATTTTAATCAAGCATTAGATGACTTTGCAAAATTAGCCTTAGATTTAGAATTAGAGATAGGGGAAATACTAGAGAGCTTACTTGACATAACAACTTTCTTTTTACTTGTTATAGGGTTTGGTTTCTCCTTTGTTGATTCCATTGACGGTGGGAGTGGAGATCCTCTGTTGATTATCTTATTTTGTAGAGTTGTTACTAGGGGATCATCTTTCTTTTTCTTTTTCACAAGTAGTTGCATAGGAAGAAGCTCCCTTTTTAGGATTAGGAGCGAGTAAACACCGCACATGAGAAGTTTGGCGCTTCTTCATCGTCATCATCTTCTCCCAAGGAATACTCAAGGAAACCAATTTGTGCATCATCCTTGAATTATTCAATCTCGAGAATGTTTCCATCTTCATTCTCTTCTTCAAGCCCTTAAATTTCTTTTTCTTATTATTATGTGTCATAGACTGTCTTTATTGGTGGTACCTCTAGAGCAAGTATGCAAGTGGTGTCCCAATCCTTTGTATATTTGGAAGTTTTCTCTTCTTTGGAGCATTTCTCAAGGTATATTATGTGAGTTTTTCTTCTTGAGGCAATTACATCATTTGTCAATTTATTGACCATGGGGTCTGTGGAGGTAGAACTAGAACTCTAACCTTTTTGTTTTACATTTTGGTTTTTCACCTTTCCAGTAGAATGAGGTCATATTTTGTCTCAATAGCATAGTCATGAGCCTCGAGAAGTTGAGAATCAATAAAGAATCTCTTTACATTATCATCAAATAACATGGCTTCGAGGGATATCCTCTTGATAAATTTGTTGTATCGAGCTACAAAATCTCTCATGGTCTCATTAGACTCCTTCATTTATACCGGTTGCACCGATGAGATCTTGGTAGTCTTCAATGGATTTAAATCTATCTCCAAATTTATTTTTAATGCCATCTAAGTAAGTCATGGATGTAGTTTGACGGGAGATAAAACCATTCTACTACCTTGTCTTGCAGGGACTCTACGAATAACTGACCAATATATATTCATACTCCACTCCAAGTAAATAATAGGAAGTGATGAATGTTGCCACGTGCTCTTCCGAGAGTTGTGAACCATCTCCTCTAAATTTGGGAAAAAAATATCGACCCTCATGGCAGTTCATGGATAAACTTTGAGGAAGGGCAAGTGGACATGTGTTTCTACCCCATGGCACAATTGGTTGAGGTCTCTCTTCATCACCCATTATGGATTCATCTTTTGCTTTGACCTCCACTCTTGCTTCGTCTCTTGTTCACCACGCTTTGGCCTCCACTCTTGCTTCTGCTCTTACTCTAGCTCTTTCTTTGGATTTCACTTCCAGTCTTGTTTGATTTTACTCTTACTTGCTTCGCTTCTATTTCTACTTTAAAGCAAAGTCTTCAAATTCATCACCGAGGTTTGGAAACTCTATTTCCAATGGGTTGACTTAATCGCTTGGACTACCAATGAGAGAAGTTTTGAGACAAAGGGAGCGTTGTGAATTTCTAACTTTTTTAGCTACCTTTGGAGCTCTTCAAAGATGGGGTCAAGATTTCTTCCTCGTCTGGGACGGACTGGTGAACCTATGATTAGCCAAATTGTAGATTTTGGGTTGACTTAATCTCTCCTTTGCTGAAATTGGGATTGCCTTGCTCTTTCCAAGTCTTCTACACAATGTTCTTCAAAATCTAACACTCTTATAGGTAGTGGGAGAAACTTTCTCTGTTATGCCAAATTTTTTTCCCTCAAGTTTGAAGCAATGTCTTTTTGGATATGAAAAAGGATTTCAAGTCTCTAGACTAGAGGGTTACCCGAAATATCCATTCAAAGACATAAGGCTCTTGACTTTTCAAATTCTATTTTTTTTTTTTTTGGATATTTGATTTTCTTTATATTTTTTGTATTTTGTATGTTGGGTGTAGAATATGCTAGGTCTACCCCATGGTGGGCGTCAAAAACTATTGGTGAGAAAATTTATCGATGGGAAAAATTGGTGGGTTTCCACCAATGCTCTAGGACTAGGTCCCTCTATTTGAATGGGGCAGCTCCATTATTATGTGTAAACTAAAAAGAAAATTTTGTGGTTGGTCAAGAGGCTAGGGATCTAACAGCACAATACACCTACGGAAAAACTTTGCAATTTTTCGTAAGGGAGGGATTTTCGAAAAGAGTTTGTAAGAATCGAATCTAAAACGACGCACCATGAAGTAGTTGCACTCCAACGGAATCATGAAAGCTCCAGCGATAGCAAGGAAAAAAATTGATCAAGTAATGGAAGAACTTGCTCAGCGAAACAAAGCAGACATAGAGGAAAGATAGCGGAGTGTCTTGGCATGCTCATAAATGAATAGAAAAGGGGTACATATAGGGTGCTGAGTAACCCTAGTGCATGACACATATGAAACCCTAAACCTAACCCATGTGAGATGACCCTCCAACATGAGAGGAGGACACATAGGATAACTCACACTAACACCCCCCTTCATCGAAGCTGGGGTAGCGGCTGTGATGAGTCAGACGGAAGAGAAAGACACTCCTAAACAACTAAGAAAGATGTGCCAATGGGGCCCGGAAACTAAAGGCCTGATAAGGTGCCCATATACAAACACAATCTTCCTAGAAGAAGAAGAAGAAAAGGACTAAATAGCCCTAAGAAGATGGGCAAGCTGCAGAAGACCTCACCCCAAGAAGAGACCGTAAGTGAAGAAACTTCATCTCATGAAAGGCTTGGTGAATAAGTCTACAATTTGATCAGCTGTCTGAATGTACTGAATGTCGATGATACCATCATGAATAAGCTCCCGTATGAAGTGCATATGGATCTCAATGTGCTTCATCCACTGATGCTGAACTGGATTTCTGCAAATAGAGATAGTGCTTGTGTTATCACAGTAGATAATGGTAGGCCGCCGAAAGTGGATGCCAAACTCTGTCAGAATACCCTGTAGCCAAATAGCTTATGTGGCAATGTTAACTGCTCCTCTGTATTTTGCCTCTGTAGATGATATCGCAATTGCATTCTGCTTCTTGCTAGACCAACTAATAGGACCCGAACCAAGAGAGAAACTATAGCCAGAAGTAGATTTCGATGATCTAAGTCACCGGCCCAATTAGAATATGTGAACCCAATCAAGTCAATATCAACCCCTCCATGATAGTGTATGCCATTAGCATAAGTGCCACGAACATAATGAAGGATCCATTTAGCTACTTTCCAATGCAGCTCATGTGGCTCCTACATGAATCTAGACACGATCCCAATAGCATATGATAAATCCGGTCAAGTGTGAGTCAAGTAGATCAAGCTCCCAACTAACTATCGGTAAAGAGTACCATCAACCAAGGGAGTAGAGCAATCTAAAACCAACTTAACCCCGGAAAGAAAAGGAGTAGGAGAAGACTTACAATCAGACATCTGAAACCGAGCTAGCAAATCAAGAGCATACTTAGGTTGTGAAATCAATATTCCCGAGTCAGATTGTGAAATCTGGATCCCAAGAAAGTAATGAAGTAGACCTAAGTCAGTCATGGAAAACTTGTTGGCTAAGGCGATCTTCATAATCAATAATAGAGAAAGAGCATGTGATCAACAAGTCATCAACATATAGAACAAGAATGAGTATGGAGTCATCTTGCCATAGAATATAAACATTTGGATCAGAGTGACACCTAGTAAACCCTAATGTAAGTAAGAAGGAGTCCATCTTGGCATACCAAGCCCGAGGGGCTTGTTTAAGGCCATAAAGAGACTTCTTTAACTTACAAACAAGGGAGGAATCTTGGACATAACCCAAAGGTTGTTCCATATAGATCTCTTCCTCTAGGTCACCATGAAGGAAGGTACTCTTAACGTCCATTTGATGGACTTTCCATCTGTTTGTTGCGGCAATGGCTAGGGTCAGTCAAATAGAAGTCATCTTCGCAACCTGGAGCAAAGGTTTATGTATAATCAACCCAGCCTATCCGGGAGAAACTCTTAGCTACTAATCGCGCTTTAAACTTTTCGATGTCTCCATCTACTCCATAATTTTTTCGGAACACCCACTTACACCGAACAATTTTTCTTCCTTTTAGAAGAGTGGTGAGATCCCAAGTATCATTCTTCATGAGAGAGGAATACTCCTCATCCATGGCAGAATCCCACTCAGGAATACTAGAAGCCTCCCGGAAAATATTGGATCAGAAGCAGAGGCAAAGAAAGAGTGGGGTCCAACGAAATCTGAGCGAGTACGTCTCATATCCAAAGTATCTCTAACTAAATCTCCAACACTTTGCAAAGTTTTCCTAGCCCAAAGGGGACCAGGAGGATCAGGCTCAGAGTCAAAAGATTATTCACTTGAGTGAGAAGGGACATAGTCCTCATCATCACTACCGCTCTTGTCGAATTAGAAGACTCAAAGATCTGATGGTCGGGAGGATCGGAAGAGGAGCACACTCAACAATATCATCATCTGATGAGTCAGAATCTGAATCAGCGAGCTGAAGAACCTCTATAGGTGGAGAAGTAGAAGTCGAAGAAGACTCATCAAACTTAACACTTCTCTCAATATATAGCTCATGAGAAGTAGAATTCATCAATCGATATCCCTTCACGCCATCAGATACCCTACAAAGATACAAGGTTTGGATTGTGGTTCCAAGGCCTTGCGTTTCTTCTTGGGAATCCGAGCCATAGCCTTGGATCCGAAGACTCAAAAGTGCTCAACATCAAGCTTGCGTCCAAACCAGGCTTCAAAGGGTGTCATCCCTCTTATTACCTTATGTGGAACATGGTTCTGAATGTAATTTTCACAATTCACTGCTTCGGCCCAATATCGAGAGGAAGAGACTTTGAGTGAATCATACAAGTGGCCATCTCCTTAAGAGTACGGTTCTTTCTTTCTACGACTCCATTCTGCAAAGGGCTATAAGCAACTGTATGTTGCAAAGAGATCCCTTTAGAAGTATAGAAATCCATGAACCTATTGTTTACATATTCACCTCCATTGTCGATTCGAAGAACCTTGATAGACCGTTCCACTGTTTCTCAGCAAGAGCCTTAAAGTCCTGAAAATGTTCAAAGACTTCAGACTTAAGCTTAAGAAAATATACCCAAGTATATCACGAATAGTCATCAATGAAGGTTAGCACATAAAGAGCTCTAGTAAATGAAGGAGAAGGAAATGGACCAGAAACATCGTTGTGAACAAGATCCAAGGGACGAGTGGCTCTCTAGGCTTTTCCTTTGTCAAATTTCTTTTCAGGATGCTTTCCAAGGGTACAACCCTCACAAAGACCCTTAGAAAACTTGACGCGAGGCAACCCGTTGACCATTTCGTTTTGACTCAATTGTTCAAGATAGCGATAATTTAGATGTCCAAAATGCTCATGCCATAGCTTACTAACCTCATTTGCATGAGTGAGCAAGGTAGTAGAATCAAAAGTAAAGTGGGAGAAGGTGTACAACCATGAACGGTGATCTGCCTTTCCTCACCACTGTAGTATCATTGTTAAGCTCACGAATAATCACCGAGTTAGGACCAAATTCCACTCGCATTCCTTCACCAAGATGAGTAATTTGGTAAACCGATAGGAGATTGGTAGAGAGATCAGGAACACTCAACACTTGGTTAAATGTTCCCCCATCCATCTCTACCGATCCACTACCGAAACCGACACTGTCGTGTCATTACCCATCATGATTTGGGACATTCCACAAGGTTCAATGTTGGAAAACTCAACATGCAAAGAACCCATGTGGTGCAAGGCACCGGAATCTATAATCCATGTGATGAAGGAGAAACTTTGGCTACAAGGGCCTTTCCTTTCTTCTTATCATTTTTAGCACCTTTTGCAGCAGAAGACTTAGCCTTCGGAGCATTTTGTTTTATGGATTCAGGAACACTTATTTTATTTTTCTCAAGTAAATGAGATAAGTGATCAATCTGTTTCTTAAAATAGTGTTGCTTGTCATGACCAATCTTCTTGCAATAGGAACACAAATACTTGCTTTTCTACGCCCTAGGCTCAGAAGTCGAAGTGTTTGTGTCATTTTTAGGTTTGATCTTGGTTTCTTTCTTAGGTTGATCCTTAGTTTCTTTCTTCTTTTAGTCTTCTTTCCCTTGCTAGTACTTGCTACAAGGGCATGTGACTTGGACTTGAGAGACCCCATTTGAATGAGTTTTTCTTGTTCTCGAATGAGTTGGGATGAAAAACAGTCAAAGGAGGGCATTGTCCAAGTATCACCCAAAGCAGCTTTTGTAGCGTAGAAAGTTGACACGAAGACAAAATATTCGGGACCTAGCTTAGAGAGAATCGACAAGATCAGTTGAGAATCTTTCTTTTCTACTTGACATCCTTTTAACAATAATCTAATGTGGACAAATTTGAGAAGAAGGCTTGTAGGTTTTCAAAGTCACTAGGATTTAACCCTAGTAGTTCATTTTCCAACTCATGTGCTCTCATGTCATCTAGTTGTCCAAACATCGCATCCAAAGCATTTTCCACGTAGATGTAGGTGTTTCAGATGCCTCAATGTGGAAGAGCAAGTCAGGAGAAATGGACATGCAAAGAAGACCTAAAGCTTCATCACTACGGTTTAACCACTTAGATTTTTCAGGTTCATCGTCTGGTTTAGTCTCAGTTCCCATGGTGATGCGGTATAACCCTTTACCCCTTAGTTTCATTATTATTTTCGATCTCCATTCGAAAAAGTTGAATGGCGTAAGCAAAGGAATTGAAAGTGCATCCATAGTGAGAGAGAGAGAGAGAAAGAAATGCAGAAAAGAAACACAACCACCCAGGACAATAACAACCCCTACTTTTGGCACTTTATAGTTTAGTGCATTGATTACAATCGAGTCCATGCAGTGCGGTTTGAAACACTTGGTAACTTGTCTTGCAATTAGCGTAATAACGTGCAAGAGAGGAGACCACAACAGTGTTTTGTGGAGCGCAACAAAAAGGAACACCGTAAACAAGCACAAGTAAAAAATAGAAAGGAGGCGAAAGCCAACCCTGGTGGTGAGAAAAAGCATCTCACATCACATGAAAGAATCCATTTGTCATAAGACTGTGTCAAACACACTCACAAGTCCACGAAAAAAAGGAATAGAACAAAGCTCAAAAGAATGAGTTGAATTAAGCAAAACAAAGACACCCCCCAGAATGTGGCACTTTATAAAATTAGTGTGTTTACAAAGCTAATGATCCCATCATCTAGAGTGTGAAAAAATGTGTAACTTTGACTAAAGAAATTCTCAAAACCAAGCAACGAGTCAAAAGTTATAGCAAAAACCAATTCCCACAATTGATGAGTAAAAAGCCAATAAGCCTACAAACGGATTTAAAAAAGTGCCCTAAACGCATGCAAAGGGTGTCGTATGTATGCTCGTTGGAAATGGCATGGAATTTGAGATAGGTTTTGTTTGTATTGCGAGGGGGATTAGCCACCTGCCAATCCCGGACCTCACCCTTCGTCTTCGGCACTCGATGGAAGGTTAGAAATACAACAAGCCAAAAGACCAAATTTTATAATGCCAAAGAAATATATTGTTTAAATAATGTGAATGAAATAAAATTAGATCTAATTTAATTAAATCTAATTAGATCTAATCTAATGAATATTTAGATGAAGATTTTTTTATTTTATTTTTTAAATATATATGGAAACTTCTAATTAAAAACAAATTTCTAAATGGGTTTTAGAAACTTGAGAGAGTTAGAAATGTTTTAGAAAACTTACTAAAAAGAAGTTTGATTGTTTTTACCAAAGAAATTTAGCAAGAATAAAAAACAACGGTTTGTTGAGTAAGTTTTAAAAAGGAAAGGAATGAAACTTACCAAAAACTACTGTACCTTGAAAAAAACACTAAAAAACGCCTTTTTAGAAGGTATTCTGCAGGCAGGCCGCGCCAAAAGGAGGAATGAATGTATGAAACCCTACAGGCATACAAACCGCAGAAAAAAATAGCAGCAGATGCAGTCGCGCAAGAGAGTCTATCTTCTACTGTTTTTTGCTTCTACTGTGCCGTTTTTGTTTTAAAGAGCCAAAAAAATGTGGCAGATGTAATTTACAACCCTGTGAACGAAAAAAACGTGGTAGATGATTAAAAACACCTAAACAATAAAAAACGCTAGAATAAAAAAACGCTCGCAAGGTCCAAGAAAATGCCGGAATAGTCCACAAAACGCATGGAATGAAGAAAAATGTAGGCCACGCGTGAATGAACAATGATGGCGGGGCAATGAATACCCAAAATGGTCGAGGGACAATAGTTCGTTAATGAAAACCACAATCAAGAACTCAAGGATCCCGCAACCACGCATACACATGCAATTCCCGAAAAACCGAGAGAGCTTAAAAAAATTCACTTCCATTTTAATAAATGAAAGGAATCTCTATTTTGGATTTTGATACATCCAAAAAAAGCAAGCTTTTAAAAACCCGATTTCTTAAGGTATTTTGGAAAAAATGCACATGTACAAGAAAAAAAACACAAAAAACTTTCCGAGAAAGCTTGTTAGAGATATTAGCAAGATAATTTCCAGAAAATAGTGATCAAAAAACTTGCATGCAGAGTAAAATAACAAAACCAAGTAAAAGTAATAGAATAAAAAATAAATCGAGTGCACGTTTACCCTATCTCACTTCTCACGATACCATGAAAACTTACTAAAAAGAAGTTTGATTGTTTTTACCAAAGAAATTTAGCAAGAGTAAAAAACAACGGCTCATTTTGCAAAAAGTAGCGGTTTTTGAGTAAGTTTTAAAAGGAAAGAATGAAACTTGCACCAAAACTACTTTACCTTGAAAAAACACTAAAAACTACGCCTTTTAGAAGGTATTCATGCATAGCCAGCAGTAGCAAAAGCTCGAACCGATGGTGGAGAGGATCTCATCGTGTTAATAAGCTGCTACACCAACACACCCCCACACGATGATGAAGCCGGATGAAACCATGTGAGCTCTAGGCCCACCACGTATACACCCATTAGGCCCAACGACATTGGGAGGTAGTGACACCTAAGAATTTCTCGAGAGGTCACCCATCGCCACACTACTCCGGGGCTAGGGCACAAGCTTAATCGCCCGGCTCTAATACCAAATGATTTAGATCCCCTCTCACACCAAAAGCTTGAGCTTTTGGTGTGATGGAAATCATGTAGCTCGATACCATGAAAAGAGTTTGTGAGAATTGAATCGGAAACGAGGCACCATGAAGTAGTTGCACTCCAACGGAATCGTGAAAGCTCCCAAATGATAAAGAAGGAAAAAAATTGATCAAGTAATGGAAGAACTTGCTCAAAGAGTGAAACAAAGCTTCACATAGAGGAAAGACAACTGAGTGTCTTGGCATGCTCATAAATGAATAGAAAAGGGGTACATATAGGGTCTTTGAGTAACCCTAGTGCATGTCACATATGAAACCCTAAACCTAACCCTAAACCTAACCCATGTGAGATGACCCTCCAAAATGAGAGGAGGACACATAGGATAACTCACACTAACATTTACTAGGTAGGTGGGGAAACGAGAGTGGGAAATTAGGAGAGGGATTAATGTTGCAAGTAGGAAAACTCATATGCTTGTAAAGATTAATCAGAACAATTAACACACAAAATTAGAAATAATCACAACTTGCTAATTATATCAAGACAAGATGAAACCATGAACAATTTTTTTTTCACTTATTCACTCATCTAGAAAAGCATGAAACTCCTTTCTTTATTGACATATTGGAAAAGTTGTACATAGAGAGAGATGGAGGAACATATGAAAAGGGAAATGGAAGAATTAGCTATCTTTTTTCTATTCTAGGTAGTTCTCTACTCTTGAACACACAAAATTGACAACCCTTAAGAATGGGGAAGTCATTACAATATATAGACTTTAGAAAGACTCTTCACCTACCCCCTCATGACCTTTCATTTTTCTTACACAACATGTGACTCTTCGTATTCCTAGGAATAAAATTAAGTCCCCTTTTCATTAATTGAGGGTGAATTATTACATTATCAACTATAGTCACATAAGACAAAACATGAATAAGACAAAATGAAAGTACAAACCCCACTAAGGAAGAAAAGGATGTGAACGAAGAGAGTGGGAGGGAAGAGAGATAAAAGAAGAAGAGAGAGAGAACTACTCAGATGGAGACAAGACCCTTGATGATTCTACTTCACTCTCAAGTGGACTTTTGTTGAGTGCTTCTGGGAAGATATCCACTCCTTTGAATTCTCTATTATATCTAGCTACCACAGGCATAACTTTCTTGACTTGGGGAACGTGAACAAAATTCAATGACTTGATCCAATTATCTCGAGATGGCATTGATGTTCTTACACTTTGTGAACCAAGACTGATGTTTCTTCGTAGTTCTTGATATCACAACCCTTATCTCGGCGAGGGACTCCAATGTGTCCTCATTGAATGCAAATGGATTCTCAGCTTCTTGTTTGACGAAGTTCTTCAAAAGGTTGCAATAAGTCTTTCGTGGAGGTGTTATTATCAATGGCGAACACTCCAAGCTTCGTATCTTGGTGTTGACATCATCCCACATCTGGAGTCAAGTTCCTCATTTACATATAACTCCCCTAGAGCTCGGTTCAAAATTTCATAGCAGGTGACAAGAATTATGGCCCATACCTATGACAAGTTCTCATATGGAGAATTAAATAATTTTCTTTCTATCGAAACTTGAAAATGATCTCTCCCCATCTCCATCACCAATGGATACACTTGATCCCAATGTTCCTTTTCTTTCTCAATCTCATCCCTTATAATTTGAACCTCGGTGATCGCGTTGACAGACAGCATGCTTGAACAATAAGATCATCTCTCGTAACACCACTTTCCCTTTTTCCACAATCGTGTTTACCCATTTGTCATTCGCTCGCCATTACATGGTGAAACCCCATACCTTCCGAATTGACTCGAATCTAAGCTATTGATGGGAGTAACTTCTTCAATTGGAATAGATGAATTATAATTTTGGTCCATGAAGCTTTTCACGTATGAGGAGAATGTTTTCATGTGATCTTCCAACTGATCAATCTTTTCTTTGTACTCTTGGTTCCTCGTGAGGATGTGGGTGGAAGATTCCTTAAATAAATGAGCATCTCCCTCATGAGTTATTAGGCCTGGGGGATTGTGGTCATCTCATAGTTAGTTAGAGTCATTTCTTCATTGGATTGATCACCTTTTGTTGGACTACTTCCACATATTGATTTCTAAGCGCCATTGAAAAAGTAAGAAGTCGTTTGAGCCAATTTTCCTTTTTTAATTTTGACCACTAAGGCGATAGTCGAGAAATCAAGGACTGCCACCTATTACATTATGTGGGATTTTTTGTGATCTTTTTGTTAGGATAAAAGGGATAAAATATGTGGAATAATCCCTCATAGAATCGCAATAATAGAAAATAATATGCAAAAAAATATTACAAATCTCAAATAAAATTGTAGAATAAAATAACACAACACAAAGAGACAGTATTTAACGTGGTTCACCCAATTTGGGCTATGTCCACCAAGAATCACTTACTCATATTTTATTACAAGCCACCACTCTCTCAATACAATACCCAAATCTATTTGGAGCTATGCTCAACAAACTCTATAGAATTCACACCCAAATTCAAAACACATCTGCAATGTTTTTATATTACCTACCATATGCACAAAACCATATAAATAGACAACTACTTAAGTAGTTTTACAAAACCATGGGTATCAAAACCATGGGCCAAAACCGTCCCATAAACCTATGGGTCAAAATCCCGCCCATATGAGAAAAGCACGTTTCCCGATATATCGGGCACGTTTTAAGGCCAAAATTTTTTGAGACAATTGTGGAAAGTGTACAGTACTCTTAGTGTAGGTCTTCAACACTTTCTCACATGAAAACAAGGTCCACAACCTAAAAATTTTCCCATACCCAAGGTAATATCTCATCCGTCTCTGCTCAACATTTGGATAGATTACAACCTCTTGCTTTGAATGAGGGGGAACATCTTGTATAGGCGGGGTCATTGCGGCAATGGAGGACGATAAACTTAAGGATTGTTAAGGGGCTAAGAGATGAATTGGATCAATTGATCCTTGATCCAAATCAACCATAGGGTCCTCTATTTCTCTCACCTTGTTATGCTACCTTTTATAGCGAGGGGCCTCTAGTTCCACCACCTTTCACTTTGATATTTATCCCGAGTGATCCGAGATGGGAGCTTTTCCGTGACCTTGGAAGAAGAACGATGAGATGCCTACCTTTGAAGAGTTAGGAAGTTACCTGAGGTAATGAGGGAAGCCCTCTTCCTTTTGAACCACTCTTGTGACCTTTTGATGACCGCTTCAGTTTGTTCATTCACATCCCACGACTCGAATGCTCCAGAGACACTTGCATAATGGGTGAGGATTTTATTGTTGGATATTTTGAGTCAAACATCTTTGTGCCATCCTCTTGAATGTTGTCTTTATACTAATCAATCTTAAATTCTCTCATTTATTCAATTTTCATCCTCTTGTGATCGACCTTGAATTCATCGGCATAATTCACCTAGTAGTCTTCAACCCGTGGAACATGATGAGAGTCGGGTAGGTGGAAAGAGTCTAGATCACCTTACTAAGTCTTCCCTTTGAGTGTACGAGTGTATATTTATGGGAGAGAGGGTAGCTTCCATGTTGGCAGCCTCGTGAGAACTTTTGCAAGAGAAAATCCCTAGAGAAATAGGGAAAGCAATCAACTTCTTCTTTCGGTTTCTCAACTTACTATTGATATAGACAAGCTACCTACACAACTCAACCAACACAATCCAGTCGTTGAGGTAGCGTGGAAACCTTCATGGAGTAAGTTCAAAATATGACACTTGAATGTAAGAAAATGTTGAAAATTGTATGAAAAATGACATGTACCTTTTGATTAGAGCAACGACTTGTGGAGACATCCTTGAGTGAGGGTTCCCTTCTAAAAATATGACAAAAACATCATGAATGCATTGTTCACTCTTACAAAGTGTTGATTACTTTCTTTCAAGGCTAGGTGTGGATACTTCTTGTATATCGAGCCTTCTAAGAAGCATTTTGGGCAAGTGTTAAACCCCTTAATGGTCCAGGTGCTTACAAGGGCGTAGACCCAGTACTGTTTAAACCATGTGAATCCCCATACTATTTTGATATCATATTACATGATGTATAATGTTAATTGCTTATACTTAATGCTTTACTGTGTTTTTGAAGGAATTATTGTGCATACGCTTGTTATTTTTATCTTGTTATTTCTTCCTCAAAAATGGCTTAAATTGATCTTTTTATAAGCATTAACAATACCTTTGGAAAATTATATGTTGAGTTATCACAGAGTAAATTGTAATAACACAGACTCAATTAGTGCACCAATACATGACTCAATTAATGCATTGGCACAAGACTCACCTTTGGCACAAGACTCACCTCCACATAATATAGGACTCACAGATAGACTCACATCGACAAGCTCATCTAGGTCATCAACTCTAAATTCCTTGAAATAAGGGATTTGCACAAGAAGATAGATAGCTCAAACTACTGGTGATACAATTGGTGAACATAACAACATGAATAGGAAATGTGTGCCATTACCTCAACCTACATTCATGTAGATTTTGAGGTTCAATTCACTTTAGTTGTTGGGAGACGTGATGCGGCCAATAGCTAAGGAATTATTACCACCACGATTCTCTACAATCAATCTAAGAACTGCAAGATCTTCCAATTGATTGACTCTCCAAAGGAGTCAATCACGGACCTCCTCTATAGTTAGCAAGATTAATTCAAATCCAAACACCTCAAAGACTACTTCTTCCACAATTGTATTCCTTAAAATAGATAGTCATTGTTTTAGTCAACATTCAGTTAAGTAGATGTTAGTTATTGTGAATAAACTAGTTCTCTCCTAGAGGGACTAGGATTTCTCTAGTATAAAAGAGCTAATGTATTTAGATTTATCGGTTCGGTTTAGTTATTTGATTCATTGTAAAAGCATACTCTTTCAATTGAATAAAGATTGTAGATTCAGGGAAAATTTTGTTGTGTGAATTTTAGTATTAAACCTGATCGAAGGAAGGGAAAGGGCCACTCCTACCCAATGAGAAGGGAGATTTACATTTATTTCCTTTCTATCATCTTTGATGCATTTACCATTTCAACATTAAATTGTGTTAAAAATATTTAGATTTTGTCTTTAATATTATTTTCTTTTCATGCATTACATTTTATAATTGTAGTCATTTATTATTCAATTAATTATGTTATTAAGTACATGTTGAGAGAAATTCCTATTATTCCTTTGTTTAAAAAACCATGGACACCGCCTGGATTGATAGATATATATCATTAAAGTATGAGTATCAATGAAACTCGTCACTTTTTGGCATCATTGCTTTGGGAATTCAAGGTGTTATCAAAGGTTAAAAGTGCTAGCTAGAAGTGTTGTCTTGTTGTCTAGTAAGTTTCCATTAGAAATTTTATTTCCATAACTCTTTTTTTTGAAATAAGAAGACCTTGTAGTGACAACAAGAATCCTCTGAGCTTGGAGTATGTGGAACAAAAATAATTAAGTTCAAGTGTTGATAGTTAGGGAACCATCCTCAAGTATGATAGGATTTTATGTTTAGACCTAGAGACCATAGAGGTAGATTCATTAGAATAAATCTTCAAACCCCCTCAAAACCATCATGTGGAACAACTTGTTGACCAAAGAAGGATGGTTGATGAAGTAGAGAACCCCAATGGTGTAGAAAATGGAAACCCTCCAATTGGAAGAATGTTTACCTATCCCATACAATTAGATCCTAATGATCAAGATCCTATGAAAAATATATCCCCCTCCATCTTACCAACCTTCGGGGATTAGTTTAGAAGACCCTGACCAATTCCTTTTTGAATTCAAGGTTTTATGCCAAACTTATGACTACACTTTTGATTCCCAAAGCTCAAGTTATTTCCCTCCACTTTAAAATATATGGCTATGAGATGGTTCATGGGCTTAACCCCTAACTCCATCCATAACTGGGAGGAGATGGAAATGGTTTTCTTGGACAAGTATCAGGATTACTGTAGAGTTAGGGATAGGAAGGAAGAATTTTTAGAATTCAACAAAAGGAAGATGAAAGTGTAGAGGATTATCTGGATTGGTTCCTCTTCCTTCACAGGAGGTGTGGTATTGGTCTGGATATTAATCTACTTAAAACCTTATTCCTTAAAGGGTTGGATGAGGACACAAGAAGCCTTCAATCTTATGGGAAAGGGAGACATGAACAAACTAGAATTCACATAAATCATTGACCTCTATAGGAATTACTCTCAAACTCACCCCAAATTTTTAAAAAAAAAAATGGCTGGTTGGTGGGGGATATATCCAAATTGAGAGAAGAGATTACAAATTTGAGAACAAACCTTTTGGTTCAACTCAACACAACTATGGATAGGGAGAAAGCTAGGAATACAAAGCCTTTTTTCATCTACTTACCCAAGATGTAGAGACAAACATGGACTTAAGGATTTCCCTTAGACAAGATAGACATTTGTCTTCTTTGTGAACTCAAGCATGCATAGATCAATGTGGATTGCTTCCTTTGCTGAAAAATCACCTAAAATAGAACACTCAAGATGAATCTGAGCTGAACTATATGGCTCAGAGGTAAGGGGAAATTTTCAGTCCAACCAAAATCAGCCCTACATCCCAAAATCACAATGGGTCCCAAATCAATGGAATGCACCATGGCCATATCCCCAACCTTGGGTTCAATAAGCCCCCATAGGAGTGGATCCCACAATGGAATGCCCCACCAAATTATTATCAACAACCTTGGGCTCCACATCCAAACATTCCACCATTTCAATAGTTTAATCCTCAAGTACAACAACATAGTGGAATGTACCTCAAGGATCTAGGAACAATATTATAATCAGAGAAGACCTCAAGGTCAACAAGCCCTATTGACTGGACCCACTAATGTTTCCCAACCTGATCAACCTTCCCAACCAGATACTTGCACAAAACTGTGGAAAATCCCAAAAATGTGAGGCAGGGAAACCAACGTATATTGTGGAATCAGACAAAAATCCCATAGTGAACTTGGTGGATTGTAAGAATATCTTGTTGCATTCAAGGAAAGGTTACTTCAAAACCTTCTCTCTCTATGATAGAAGAAATTCTTAAAGAAAAAAAAACTAGAAGAAACACAACCTAGTTCTATTGAAGAAACTCCTCAACCAAACAATGACATTCCCTTTCCATCAGACTCTCTAAGAAACCAATTACTATAGTTCCTAAAAAACCAGAGTTCAGAATTAATCCAAGGATTGAGGAAGTTGAGTATTGGCATTCCCTGTTGTAAAGCTCTTAAGGAAATCCCTGAATTAAACAAAACCATTAAAGAGCTTTTTTAAGGCTCCAGGAAGAAGGAAGAACCAACCTAAAACCATCCATGTTGATGGAAAACTTGCTAGTATTTTGGAAGGGAATATTCCCCTCCTAAATATGAGAGACCCTAGAAGTCCTATTGTAATAGTCTGCATAGGAGATGTCCAGATTCCTAATGTCCTAATTGATCTAGGGGTTGTTATTAATGTTATGACAATGGATACTCTATCCACGTTATCACTTCCTGAACCTCAGTCCACATCCATAGTTTTACAAATGGCCAATCAATGTGAACAAGCCAAAGGGAATTATAGAAGATGTCACTATTACTATTGAATCCTGGGACTATTCGGTAGATTTCATGATTATAAAAATGAAGAATAGAAAATTGGATACCCTATAATCCTAGGATGCCCTTGGTTAGCCACAATTTCTACCCTCATTGACTATAGAATAGGAATATGGTGATTATGAATGGCCAAGATTCAAAGAAATTATCAATCTACCCCATTACAAAACCTTTTTCTATAGACAACAAACAATGGTGTAAGGACAATTTAGATGATTTAGATGATATCATCTCTTCTCTAGCCATGGTCATAATTCAAGAACACTCAGATCAAATCCAATATGGTGACCATGAGCCTTGTGTTGGACATAATATAAGTCTTATGCACCTAAGTCTTGCGCTAGATTCAATTTGAGTCTGCGCTCGAGTCTTGTGTTGGATCTAATTTAAGTCTATGCTACAACTAACTAAAACAAGAGATGATTATATGGATGAAAACAACCAACCCATCATTTGTCCCTTTGTACAAAATATAGATTGATCGAGTCCATCTTTCAAAAACATTATTTTTTTCATAGTTACTACCACACATGTGTCCATTAAATACATTATTAAGAGAATACCCTGTTGTAGATTTTGTTCATCCAACTACCAAACAATTACCTATTCTCCCAGGAAAGACATTGACAATTAATAGTTGGCTGACTAATCAGGAGGAAAATACCCTATTTGAACTCTTATGCTCTCATCCTCAAGCTTTTTCTTGGGAATATAGTGACATGAAGGGTATTCATCCTGGTATTTATACACATCACATCTATACTATTGATTCTAGACAGTCAAGAAACCTCAAAGAAGGATAAACCCCACTTTAAGAGATATTGTTAAAGTTGAGATTGAAAAATTTTGAATGTAGGATTCATTTATCCAATATCAGACAACCAATGGGTTTCTCCATTAGTCATAGTTCCTAAAAAGAATGGGAAATGGAGAATTTGTGTGGACTATAGGGAATTAAATAAAGAAACTCATAGAGACTATTTTCCATTACCTTTTATTGATCAGGTCTTAGACAATTTATCTGGGAAAAAGGTACTTTTCATTCCTTGATGGGTTCAAGTGGGTACAACCAAATAACAGTGGCACTGAAGATCAAGACAAAACAACTTTTACTTATCCTGGGGAACATTTTCTTATAGGGTGTTACCTTTTGGTTTATGTAATGCTCCTACCACTTTTCAAAGAGCCATGTTGGCAATATTTTCTGATCTCACTCATGATTGTGTGGAAATTTACATGGATGATTTCACAGTTTATGGAGCAACATTCCAAGAGGAAGTTAACAATCTAAAAAGTTCTTTCTTGGTGTGAAAAACATCAATTATCCTTAAATCATGAAAAATGTTTGTTTATGATGGAACAAGGTATAGTTTTAGGCCATCATGTCTCAACTTGAGGGAATTAAGGTAGATCCAGACAAGGTTGATATCATGGTAAAACTCCCATCTCCCACAAACCAAATAGAGGTAAGAAAGCTTTCTTGGTCATGTTGGTTACTATCGAAGGTTTATTTCAGATTTTAGCAGAATTACTTCTCCATTATTTTCTCTCCTAACTAAAGATTTTGAATTTGAATGGACAAAAGCATGCCAACAAGATTTTGATGCTATCAAAGGTAAGTTAACAAGCACACCTAGTGTTGAGAGGCCCAAATTGGAAGCTTCCTTCCATATACAAACAGATGCCTCCAATGAAGCAGTAGGTGTTGTCCTTGGACAACAAGAGGAAGGAGAGAACCTATGTATGTTATTTACTACATTAGTAAAAACCTTTCCCTGCTGAAAGGAATTACACAACAATGAGAAGGAATTTCTTGTAGTAGTATATGCAATCAACAAGTTTCACCATTATATTATAAGATATGAAGTGATTGTTCATACTGACCACTTGTATCAAATATCTAATGAACAAACCTTTAGTGCATGACAAGGATTGTAAGGTGGTTGTTGTTACTGCAAGAATTTAACATTAAAATTATTGACAAGCTAGGGAAATCCAATGTGGTAGCTGATTTTCTTTCAAGACTTACCACTTCAGAAGGAGGAGCAGTCAATGATGATTTTCCAGATGAGCATTTGTTTGTAATTTCTACTACCTCTCCTTGGTATGTAGATATGGCTAATTACTTGGCTACATGGAAGTTTCCAACCTTTTTCACACAAAAGAAAAGAAAATAATTAATTAAACAAGAGTGTGATGTATACTTGGTTAAATGGAATTATTTTCAAATGTGGACCTGATCATGTTTTACGCATAGGTGTGTAGCTGAAAATGAAGTATTTGACATACTTAGAGCATGCCATGATGAACCATCAGGAGGGAATTATTCAGTTCAAAGGACCATTCACAAAAAGTTCTAGGAGTTGGTTACTATTGGCCTTCCTTGTTTAAGGATGTCAGAAAGTATGTATGGAGATGTGATCAATGCCAAAGGATGGGGAAACCAACATTTACATCTGAAATGCCACTCCAACCCCAAGTTGTCTTGGAACCATTTGAGAAGTGGGGGTTGGATTTTATTGGACCAATTGACCCAACCTCTCAAGGGAAGGAGTACATCTTGGTTTGTATTGATTATGTCACCAAATGGGCTAAAGTGCAAGGCACTACAATATGCAAGAGATGAGAAGGTTGTAGATTTCTTATATGAGCATATATCTTTCAGAGATTTGGAGCACCAAAGTCCATTGTGTTAGATCAAGGACCACAATTCATGTCAAGAGGGTAATCAGTTCTTTTGTGGAAACATACCAATAAACACAAAAATTCATCACCATACCACCCACAGTCCAATGGTCAAGTGGAGGTTACTAAAAAGAGAGTTGGAAAATATCTTAACAAAAATAGTGGATATCTCAAGGAAGAATTGGGTTCAAAAACTACCTAAAGCAGTATGGGCATACAACACTACTTGGAAAACAACACATAGGGTTTACTCCTATGAATTGGTCTATGGGAAGAAGCCCATTCTTCCTATAGAATTTGAGATTCAAACTTTGAGAACAATTGTTGATGTGGGAATTGAACTATCTGAGGCACAACAAGAAAGGATTGTACAACTAAATGAGTTGGATGAAATGAGACTTCAAGCATTGCATCAAACTAAAATCATCCAACACCAGAGGCAAGTATGGCATGAAAAACACATAAAGCCAAGAAATTCCAAGAAGGGGATTGGGCTCTATGTTATTTGATTCAAAGTACAAAGATTTCAAAGGGAAGATGTCAAACAAGATGGATGGGCCCATATCAATTGAATGAGTATTTGAAAATGGAACCATCAATTAATTCCAATTGATGGAGAGAAGAAAGTAATGTTGGTTAATGGGCATAAACTAAGGTTGTACCATAAACCAACATCAAAAGAAGAGTTTCAAAAGAACTTCAAGAAGATTAGCTCTGAAGTGTGTGGACAAAGTCTCTTTGTCCAACACAACTCAAAACTGAGTTATCTTTATTAAAGGAATAAAGAGGAGATGACTGAAAACTAGAAATGGTGGTCATCATCCTTTGGAGCATTGGTTGAAAACCAAAAATGGTGGCCATTGCTTCTAAAAAAAAAAAAAAAAAAAAAAAAAAAAAAAAAAATAAACTCAAGTGACCGAAAACCAGAAATGGTGGTCACCACCCCTGAATCCAACATGCAATAAAAGAAGGACCATGTGGATGGAGCATTAAACTAGTATGGAAATGGTGGATGAGAGGATGTGACAAGTTCATTTAATGAGGTATGTGTAATTAATTCACTTCTTGAATATAGGAAAGTTTTAATTTATGAGCCGTTAATTATTATCATCATGCAAATTGATTGTCTCTCCCATTTCCAATAACTCCACATGCTTCACAAATCCCAACCAAATTCATAATTCACTCCCATAATAATCTTCACACATGCACCCAATCAATGTCATCATCACTTTGGGATTCCATCATATCTTTCCCAATTAGTTATATTCATTTCAAACCATTTCTACTCCACTATTAATTTCCAAATTTCACCCTCTCACTCTTGTGCCACCATTCACTCTTGTGCTTACCCACAACCCCTACAAACCTTACATTTCTAGTCATGTGCCCTTTTTATTTTCACTACTTGTTCAAACTTAGACATGGGGCCTCGATTGAGACATGAACCAACAAGTTTTGTGGAACTCTTGGCCGATACAAGTTTGAAATCTTTGAAAAAGCAGGATGGCTGGAACTTTCTATTGGCTTATGAGGAATTCAACATAACAATGACTAAGGAATTTTCTAGAAATATGGAGGAAGGACTACTCTATGGTTCAAGGTAAGAAAATTCCCTTTACTCCAACTATTTATCATCATCTTTAGGAATACCTGACAAAGGGTTTAGAAAGTAAGTGACAGAACAATGTATGTTGAAATAATTAAAATATTTTCAGTTGGAAAGAAGGAGAAATTAGAATTAGTCATAGATAATAAGGGTAAAGCTAAAGGAATCAAAAGAATAACCCTTCTTGAACCTTGGGCAGAAGTGGCCAAATGGTTGATCAAGTACTTTACATGTGAAGGGCAATATGAAATTGTGTTGGGTCTGTGTTAAGAATGTTAATACACCTCGACATGGTGAAAATAAACCCAGTATAAGATCAATTTACCTCAATTTTTATATGATTCCATTTGTTCTGCTATAGAATATTTTTCATTGGGGTGCCTCATATTTAAAGTTCTATGGTTTAATTCATTTGATTTGCAAGCATCAATTTGTTAAAAAAGACATGGAATTAAGAAATGGCTGAATTTTCAAAAGCAATGTTCCTTAAAGCCTGAGGTAGTTCTGGAGAAAGCACCCTCAACCTCTGAGAGACCTAAAAATCACCTCAAGACTTCTAGGCCTACACCTACCCTACATGAAATGCCAATTGAAAATCCTCCTTCCTAGGAAGAACAAGAGGTAGCCACAATAATGCAAACCCTGGTAAAAACCCCACCCGTGTCTCCTCAAAATCAATGTCACCATTTTTTCGATATAGAAAAATAAATTGAGCATTCCATAGCCATAGCTGAAGAGTCACCTGTTAAAGACAAAGGAAAACACCTATGGTAGAGGGAGAACCTAGTTCTCCCTTGATTCTGATACAATTATTCCCCAAGTTTTGTCTTTTCCAAAATCTAGTTTGAGCTACAATTGGCTCAAGAAAGAATCACCCATCTTCAGTTACTTCTTGAGGCCAAAGAAGCCAATTTCTCCCAGTTAGAAACTACTAAAAATCAAGAAATTCAACAGTTGCATGTAGACAACATGAAGAGGAAACTCTTCAGCTACAGAAATCCCTAGAAAGAGAGAGAGCAACAAATACAATCCCTTCAGGCTAGAACAGAGGAACTTAGCACATCTCTTGTAGTCTTGCAAGAAAATAGGAAGAACTAGAGCCTGTGACCATGGAAGAACATGCCACTCAAACTGACTTTGTCTTTCCCCAAATTGTTGTTTTAAAAGGAATGGTCAAGTGGATGGATAAATGTTACAAGATCAAGGGAAGTTTTTGAGGAAAACAAGAATTTGAAAGAGGAAAACAAATTGCTAAAAGAAAATGTGGTTATTGTTAGTCATCTATATGACCAACTTCTTTCTTGTAGACCTCCTTCAAATTTTTATGCATTATTCTAAAAGAACAATTTTTCAAATGGAAAATATCTAGGGCCTGTGCCATGTCATGCAGACATTGAATTTGATGATGATAAATAGTTTGTGGGTGCATATACAATAGGGAATGATATTGAGAAAAATTTTTTGTGTGAATTCTATGTGCACAAATTTCTTCTCCCTAAGAAAATTGAAATTCCAATAAATTTTTATGTGGGAGAGGTACAATTAAGAGCATTCATCTCTACTCTCAGGAACCAAGGTGAATGGAGGGATCAAAGGGCCATATTTGTTCAAGAAGAATCTACAATTGGCCTCTTGATGAGGCATGATTTACCTACCCCAATTTGTTCTTTAATAGGTTTTGGTCACTAAGCTTTGAATCAGTAAGGTGTGCATGGTGAATCCCCATACTATTTTGATATCATATTACATGATAAGTAGTATTCTTCACACACCAAGTGTTGGAGGGATACACAAAGGGAAGGAAGTTCAATTTTTATAGGTAATATGGCTTGAGCCATATACTGCATTAAGATATGCATGAGATAAAAAGGGTATCTCATGAATTGGAGTACAAAAGGATGTACAATAGGCCCAAATGGAGGATATAGTGTTGTATGCTAGTTGGGGCCATGTTTTTCAATTGACTTTTCTAATATAGATTTGATAGTCTTATTGGAAGCTTGAGAACCGACCATTTCATTGCGGATAGTAGGGAGTGGCCCATTATAGGCAAATATGATACTTCTTTGCTAAGGCTTTGACATTCTTATTCTTGAATCACGTGAGGACCAAGTTGTCAACTTGATGGTTGGGTACTCATAATGGTGGGAACATGAATACTTTGAAAAAAAAACAGAAGATGATATGGCACAAGTAAGAAATAAGGTGAAGATGAATTTGGAAATATTACACTAGAAGTAACATAGGTCGAGATAATTTTTAGAAGCATAGCCTCGATCCACTTGGTGATTGGCTTTGTGGTATATTTGATGGCGGTTATTATAAAGGTGTGGCCATAAGAAGAGGAAGTGGGCTTTATTTTATGTCTTTCATTTGATTAGATCAATATTCTTCCCCATTTAGAGTAAAAAGCGTGGAAAAAGGGTGAAGTGATGGCGGGATATAGGGTCTGCTAGTTGGGGCCAAAGCTTAGGAAGTCCATGAATCGAGATCATGGGATAGTAGGGAGTGCATTATTTTGATACTAAGGCTTGACATTCTTATTCTTGATTGATTTTTAAACATGTATGTGTTAGTATCCATAGTAGGATCCAATAATAACAAAGCGCTATTATAAAGGTGACACATAAGATGGGCGTTATTTTCTTGATTAGCTAGAACCATTTTCAAGGTGAAGTGATGGTGTGCGCGTCCATGAACAAATACTTGAATGTACCTGTGGCTAGTGTCGATTAAATTTTTCTTGGTTGAGACATATCAATGTACTTCTGGAGAGTCCCATAATAGCCTCTTTAGTATAAGGTGTAATAGCCTCTTTGGTATAGGGTGTCAGCAAGGATAATATAGCATGAAACACATTGTGCTAAGATCTTTTTGTTGGTTGAGTTCATATTCGGAGGATAAGATTTGATTTTAATAAAGTTATAAATATCATGATACCATGGATGATCAAGACTAATAATCTCACAAACCATATCAAACTCCAAAAAATCATATGTGGGCACCAAAATATGATCTACGAGGAACTTGTTGTAAGTTTTGCTTGTGTCAAATACAAGAAGGGATGTGATAGTTTCCATGATATTTGTTGCTTTATTATATAAATAAGGAACTTGCTTGAATGTGATTATCCAGAAATACCCCTTAGACTATCAACCTTACAGTTTATATGGGAGGATATTTTCATCTTTAACTTGATACTCACCATTGACATGTTTGATGATGAGAAGGGAGTCATCGAAGATTTTAACTCTTGTAGTCACTGGGAAATAGCGAAGCCTAAGCCTATTATTAATGCTTCATACTCGAGCAATATTATTTGTACATGGAAAGTCGATGCGATATGATTTAGGGATAAGATCCCCATCAAGCATGTGTAATAAAATTCCAACTCTTGAGCCATGTAGATTGCGTAAGAACCATCAAAGAATAGAGTCCATGAAGGGACTATGTCTACGAATAACAAGTCTTAATTCGTGAATTCAAAGTGTGATTGAGAACTGCAGCGGTGGCATTGCGGACTTGGTTGATTGATCGCTAGTGTTTGACCTTTGATAGCCTTCTAATTAAAAATTCATTATCAAACTCGCTAAGGAGCACAATCTATTTATACATTTGTCTTGTTACCATTGGTTTTGATAGCAAATACTTGAGAGGGTCGATTTTAGTGATAAGCTTTATAGTATGATTTAAAAGATAATGTCGTAACTTTTGGAAAGTGAATGTGATTGATAAACAAACTTTCTTGACTTGTGATTACTTGGTTTCATGTTCAAGGAGAGTTCTACTTAATTAATATATTGCTTGTTCTTACCCATTGTCATTTTTGTGCTAGTAATTCCCCAATGACATGTTTAGTTGCAGAAGTGTACAATAACATAGGTTTATCTTGGATTGGCGGCATGAGTACTAGAGGGGTAGATATTTATTCCTTGAACTTGGTAAAAGAGTCTTGAAAATCCTACATCCACTTGAATTGGACATCATTTTCAAGCAATTGATTGAAATTATGGCATTTATCTACAAGTTGAGAAATGAAGTGCCGAATGGATTGAATCTTACCGCAACTCTTTGCACCGACAAAGATTATATGGAGCTAGCATGTATGTTATTGCTTTAACTTTGGTAGGTTCCACTTTGATTTCTCTTTGTGAGAAAATGAAACCCAACAATTTAATTGAGGTGGCACCAAAGATGCACTTTTTAGGATTAACGTGAACCTTGTATCCCCTTAATCGTTCGAAGATATGACAAATAACATGTGGATGATCAACTCTAGTTTTGACTTGGCAAGGATTTCATTGGCATAGTCATCCATTATATTATGAAGAAGGTCTTGGAAGATGACAATCATTACACGCTAATACGTAGCACCAACGTTCTTAAGGCCAAAAACATGACCTTGTAATAGAAAGTCCCCCATAGGGTTGTGAATGTAGTTTTGTGTTGGTCTTCCTCAGTGATTTGAATCTGATTGTTCCTTAAAAATTCTTCCATCAGAGATAACATCTATGGCCCACAACAGAATCAAAAATTATATAAATATTGGGTAGAGGGAAGTCATCTTTGGGACATACCTTATTGATGTCGTGAAAATCAATACAAATGCGAATTCTAGGAGTTTTCTTTGTAACCGGTACCATGTTGGATATCCACTTAGAATAGTATATGGACCATATGAAACCAACATCTAGTAGTTTTTGAAGTTATTCCTTTACAAGTAAAGCGACCTTTGGATGCATTTTTTGCGACTTTTGCTTGACAATTTTGCATCGGCGCACTACATGGTGATGAACCACAAGGGCAGGATCCAAGCCTGACATATCTTTGTAATACCAAGAAAAATCATCTTGAAAATCTATGAAAAGCTATATGAATGCCTTAATCTTTGTCTCAGATAAGCTAACACCAAGTTGCAACAGTTTAGGTTGATCATATGTCCTAATGTTGATAATGGTGGTCTCTTTTGCCAATAGCTTAGAAGTGTCATTTTCCTAAAATGATGCTAATAATTTATGTAGATCTTATGATATTTCCAGATGAGAATCTCCTCTCTCTAAGCACCTCATAAATTTTTCACTAGAGAGTGCATCCTTTTCTTTCTCTTTCTTTTTTAATTTTTTCTTCTCGCATAACACCTTAGAAAGATTTTCACTGTGTGAGATATGATTTTTATTTTTGCAATTTTTGATTTATTTTTTGATTTATGGATAAGATAACTTAAGTTCCTTTCCAAATTATGTAGTAGCATTAAGGTTTATATTAAAACCCTTCTAGTGATCTGACAATGGAAAAGGGTCTCCAGTCCTGAGGAACTCCTGTATGGCCTTATCATTTTGAAATAGGTCCATGTAAATATGACATTGTTGATCATGATCAAGGAGGGAAGGGTAAAAAACATCAAGGGTATGGATGGATAAGTCTCAAGAAAAATGGTAGTTTTAGAAAGGTTATCAAAGAGGCTATGTGTGGAACTGGTCTCAACTTTGAGTCTGAGTCCTCATCACTAGTCAAGACATCAAATATTATAGGCCTCTTTTCAAAGGTCTCATATCCTAGACCATGTTGGTAAAGGTTTGACTTGGATAAGACAGGTTCGAGACTACCTTATTCTTATGGACCAAGTCCTCTACATTTTTAGTTCATATTCTTCATTATTTTATGCACCTTTGTATAGTTTTTGATTCAAAGCATTCATCGATCCGATATTTGTATAGCCAAGAGTTATCAGAGCCTTGAATATGTTCATCTTCCAAAAATTTGTATCACCTCAAAGATTATTTCAAGATAATAAGCTAGAGGTTCCCATAAATGGGGAGCATTAAGACATCCATAACTGTGAGGGGATGATGGGAGTTGGCCAACATGAAAATCATTTTCAAGTGTATACTCACTAATACCTTGATGAGAGAAGTTAAAATTTGGGACGTTTTGGACGTAAATGGTTTTGAAGTAGATGCAAAGGCATACGCAAGCACAAAATTGTTTCAAGATCAATGTGAGTATTAACAATGGGAATAACACGAGGTTTAATGGAGTTATCAACAAATGGAAAGTAGCTAACACCATTATATGCCTTGCTTCTAAAAGTTTACAATACTCAAAGGGTTTTACATCGACAAGCAAGGTGAACTCTTTCCCATTATGTGGGAATTTAATGCATGATGGAAAGTGGATAGAACAACTGCGCATCACATGTATATAAGGTCGACTTAGAAGGATATTGTATAATGTTTCCACATCCACTACATGACAGAGGGTTTCAAGAAGTTAAGGGCCCACTTGTATGGGAAGGTAATGGTGTCAGAGGGTTATACCTCACTATTGTCATAACCACGAATGGCGATAAGGATCCGAGGAAGAATATCATGTTGATGAGTATTGAGATCAAAGCTGGAGAGGTGTCAATAATGGTAAAACTTGAGGTTCACTAATATAAGTACATGTAGAAGACATAAAATTGGGATGAGATGAATGAGATGGAGAAGGAGAACTAGCATGAGCCTGAGAAGTATCCTTGAGATGTTGAATTTCATATTTAAGAGATATAATTTTGTCTTTAAATAAAGAATGCAAAGCCCTGAATTGAATCTAAGATGGGTTAATTAGATAGAGGATCACGAAGGCGGGGCCATTGGAGAGACGATCGAAAATGATGCTTACTTGTGCAAGTGGTGTATTGTGGGGTAGAAACATAGTGTCTAGATATTTTGAAGAACATCTCTAAAATGTGGATGCATGTGATGTAATTCATGTAAAGATATTTAAGAAACCTTAGGAGCCATGAAAGAAATATTGTAAAAAATCCTAGAAACTAGGTTAGCTACGAATAGATGGGTTCACCAAATGACTTAACAAAAATAGAATAAGCATTAAACCCTAATTGTAGAGTAACACAGGATAAATAAATGATAAAGCAATTCGCTAGAATATAAATGACAAAAGTAATAAGTAAGAAAAAGAAAACCCTAAGTGCAAGAGGGAGAGAAAGAAATACTTAGTTTATTCGTGTTATCCCTAGGATTGTTTTGGATTGAAAGATTGATGAACAAAAAGGAGACTATCACAACTAAGCACAAAAAATACTAGAATTGTCGGATGAGCCTAGACTAGGGAACCTAGAACAGATCTTGGGCACCTAGGTGCTAGAGACCTCTTTTGGGCTCATGTGACTTCCCACAGACCTCAAAACCGGTTTTTATTGTGTCGCACAAGTGTCACTAAACTTCACTTTTAGTCACATGTATGTCGTTGAATGATCGTCAAATTCACCTGTAACCTGCAAAGAGAAGATGGCCTGCAAAACCCTTAAACTACATCAAATCCCAAAAATAAAATTACAAAATGAGGAGTTGGACTGACCCCGGTGGTTACCCGACCGAGTTAACTTACAACCAAGCACAACACTACATTTGGACTCCATGTATATTCTCATGCGTGTGTGATAGAATTGTGCCTTAGTAAGCCATTGCGCACAAGTGCGCATAATATCGAGTGATAACTAGATGTAGTAATGTAAATAGATGTGTGGATGGCAAAAAGAACTTCCCTTCCTATGTATGTATGCATAAAATGTAGTCCCTTGTCCCTTGAGTGAGTGCTAAATGGATGCCTTGATGCTCTTAAATGCCTTTGGATGTAACCTTAGGTGATGATAATAGATGCTTAGTGCTTGGTCCTTTATTATGGTCACATAACTTTATATTTATATGATTCCCTTGGTTGAATTTCACAATTGAAAATTGGAAGGCCAACCCATAAGAAAATAAGATGCCTAAAAAAGAGCGAGTAAAGTAGAAAGAGGTTGGGGGCGCCTAAAAGGACGAGGGCACACTGGCGCTGGCGTCCAAAGTCTTGAAAGATAAAACAATAAAGTCCAAATTGGGCTATAGGGTGTAGAATGCCAAATAGAAAATAAGAAACACATATAAAAGGCCAAATATAGTTGTCAATTGCTATTTTTCTCACTTATGAATCATATGAATAGTGGTATATGATTAGGACCTAGAAATAAACCCAAGTGCGGGATTTTTTTCTACAAGTATTTATTTTAAGTTATTTCTTCCAAAATACTTTAAAATAAAATTCAAGTTGATTTATGCTCTTTCTAGTGGAGAAGATCATGATCTTAGTCTTACTAATGTTCACATTCATATCTGCTTCTTTGAAAAAATTCTCAAGGGCATATAAGTACTCTTGTAACCCTTAAGCAAAACTAACCATCAAAATAAGGTCATATGCATACAAAAGAAGCATTATCACATACTCTCCCAAATGGACTCACTCCCCAACCTGCAAATTAAACCACTTTTCAAGTTGATCTAAATAATCCAAAAAGAGCAATGGATAACGGGCATTCTTGTTTAACACCAATGTCACTTCTAAAACTTTTGAAATGCTTACTTGAGTTCTAATTTTGACTCGCAACTCTTTATAGATTTGTTGGCTAGATTTTTTGCACAACCGAAAACCTAGGCAGTCATGAGATAAAACTCCCTCATTTACCTGGTGAGGCTCCCAGTGTAATATTTTGTCGAGCTTATATTTTCTAGTATCTATTGGTATTACTTTAAAAATTTTGACAATTTTGCAATGGGAAGCAACTATAAGAGAAAGAAAATATCTCGTAGAAGAGGGAAATAATAGAAAATAGGAAGAAAGGAGAGAGGATATGCAACCCAATCAATAGTTCACGAGTTGATCGCATACACGTAGATTAAAACAAATAGATCATGAAACACATAATTTAAAGGAAAGGAAAGTTTCATATCTAGATCTACAATAACACAAAGTTTATGTATAGATTTAGAAAAAATAAGAAACAAAATGCACGTTGACACAAAGTTCTCCATAAATCGCCTCCTCTCTATTCCTCGGCTTTGAGAAAGCCATCAAGGGTTTAGAAACTCAAAGTCTAGAACATAAGAATGCCGATCACTAACTCGATCTTTTAACCCGTAGGTTCCTCCTCTATTTATAGTGTATAAAGGGCAATTACAAATAGGAAACTTTAAATGAATTCGCATGCGAAAGCTATGAAAAGGGAAACAATGGCAATCTTCCTCCTGGAATTCCTCTCTTCGCATGACATGCATGATTTATAACCGAAAAATAAAACCTTCTATTTTGCATGGTTGCCACCTATTTCCAAGTAATTGACTTCTTCAAGTAACGACTTTTAAACCAATCACTTAAGTTTTATAATTTAATTGATTGCTCAATTACTTTTTCGGAGAAAATAAAAGAAAGAAGAAGAAAGAGGAAAATAAATTAGAAGAAAGCCGCTGACACTTCCAGTCTTATTCTTTTTCCATATTCTACATGCAATTGAATCTTTTGCCTTTGATTCTCACCAACCTAGATTGGAAGTAGCTTACTATGATTTGCTTGTGGGTATTGACTTTGACTGTCTTCCCTTCTATCCTTGAAGCTTTTGTAATTCTTCTTGAAATACATGCACGGTCTGATATTTGTAAGTAAATAATTGGACAAAACTCATCATATTTTATTTAAAATTACATATGAGCAATTTTAAATTTGAAAGCACTTTGGGTGAATGTAAACACAAGTAAATTCAATGAAGGCTTCAATTGGAAGATTGGGAGCACATGCACAAGCTTCTGAAAGGAATTCTCCATGCAATGACTTCGCATGGGTACGTTGAAACAAGAGGATGAATTTTTCCGAAGCCTTTGCCATTATGAGAGTTGGATCATCAATCAAATTGGTGATAAGTTCGGGGCCTCTTTCTATATCATTGACTTTAGCAAATCTAGAAGTTATGCATGATTCTGTTGATCCCTTTCTTTCATCATGCTTTATCATGGTTGGAACAATCTTTGTCTGAGCTCTTTTTCTTTTAATTATGTCGAAATCCTTGCAATTGGATCAATTTGTGCAAATCTGACAATCTCTTCTGATTTGGAAGATATATTCAATGTACCTAACATTGATTTGAGCACCTGTGATGAATACCTGTAATTTATTCAGACAAAGATGGAGTCCATGGCATGAATACTTTATTTTTATCACCAATATCTACATATAAAGCATGTTGCCCAAAATTTTGAGGTTTTACTTGCATGCAAAGCAAGCAAAAATATTATTTAATTCACCTGGGCACATATACCAACATGCGAGATGCTCGAATGACCAAAATTAGGCTATTCTAACCCTAAGCACCAAAATTGGAAGCTTCTGGCGGTGGAAAATAAACTTTAATGCAAAATCCTTCTTTTTTTTTAGGTAAAAACCTATTTGGGTTGTAATCCTCATCAAAAATAATTAATTTCTTATTTATTATGGCAGCCCATGCTTATATAACCTCAACATTCTATTTCTAATAATTGTCCTTCCCATTTCTAGTAATTTAATTAATAAACAATCATGTTTATTCACCCAAATTGGGCACCCAATTATGCATGCTTTACTGGTTGCTTTTAAATAATTTTATTTTATTTATTTTTAACATGCATCCTTGACTTCTCCTTAGCTCTTCCACTTGCATTGACTTTCCTTTTATTTATGGCACCAAAATTGGGTGAATAAACCATTAATAAATATTATTAAATGCATTGTATTCACCCAATGTGGGTCACACTTTTTGGCAAGAGGAATTGCTAAAAATAAAAAGTCAACTTGATGGGAATTTCCACCCTGCATTGTAGCTCCAAAATCCCTCTTCCACTTAAGTGATTTGACTTTCATCATGGGAATTTTCACCCTACAAGGTAGGTAAGAAATTCTTGATGGTGCTTTAAGTGATTTTCTTTTATTTTATAATGAGAATTTTCACCCTGCAAGGCGGAGTAAGAAATTTCCCTTTCGCCACATCTAATATTCCCATTCGAGCTTAAGTGACTTTGACTTCATGGGAAAAATTACCTTGCAAGGCAGGTAAGAAATTCCCGTCTTCCTGCCACTACCAAAATTCCCATTGGCAGCTTAAAGTCTTCCTTCCAAAAAGTGTGACTTGCATTAAAACTAGCCTCCTTTGATAAAGTGCAACTTGCATGGGTGAATAAATCTCTTTGGTGGATAAAGTTAGCTCATGTCATGAGGCGAGAAAATTCCCATCGGTGCTTTAAGTGATTTTTCTTTATTTTATAATGGGAATTTTACACTGCAAGGCAAGTAAGAAATTCTCTTTGCCTCGCGCCTCTAATTTTCCCATCACAATGACCTTAAGTGACTTTGAATTCATGGGAAAAAGTACCCTGTAAGGCAGGTAAGAAATTCTCTCCTACCTGCCACTACTAAAAATCCCATTGTAGCTTACACTCATTAATTCCAAAAAATACAACTTGCCTAGGAGAGGCTTTTTGTGCATGACTTCATCTTTTTTGGTTAGAAAGCTTGCATTTTGAGGTTGATCCCTTATGGTGTTGTGTCGATAGATGATCTCCAAATGCTTCATGCAATTAAACAGACTATACTAGCGAAGGAATTGACCTAGGGGAATTTCATAGAGAAATTGCGGAGAAAACCGAGAAAAACACAAAAGAAATAAATAAAAGCGAAAAATGTTGCGAAGTTGCATAATGCCACGAATTCATTCCATGTGAAAACCCTATTGAGATGAGTGAATACTGGCATGCAAAACTTCAACAAGATTCAATCAGAGCACAATTTACTTCAAACGGGCATTATTTATTCAATAAATAATTAAATAAAAATTTCCATGACAATAACGCTTGGTGGAGGGATAAAATAAGTTTGGGCATCTGGTTATTTGTAAAAATTGGCTCATATGATTCACTTTGAGAATATCATAACATAATACATACATCTTCTAGCAATAAAAAAACACAAAAAGACCGTTATTTTAAAAAAAACGAAAAAATTTCAAATGGGTAGTACCAAATTTTAGGTGAAATATGGGGACACCAAGATTTTATGGGTAGTTATTTTTATTTTTTTCAAAATACCAAGGTCCTTCATTTTGCACCATGGCTTATTCCTAAGAAATGTGTCAAAAGACTTTTGAAGTCAACAAAACAACAATAAACTTCCTCTTTTTCACTCCATACTTTTTTAATGATGTGTCTCAAAGTAATTCCATAATTTATTGTTGATTGTTTGAGTATGAAGTTTCCTTTCCCTTTTTCTCTATTACCTTTTCCTTCCACCTAATTTTTGATTTTATGCTCAATCATGCTACCAAACAACTTTGTAAACAAGGGATTGATCATGATAGTTTTGTAGTTGGAAGGATTCTTAACATCTCCATCTTAAAACGAGGTATCGTAAGGCTGGTAGTCCAGGCACATGGAAATCCATGTTGAATGATGTTGTTGAATATTTTCACAATGTGAGGAGAGGATTTTGACCCCCATTTTAGGTACTCTGCCTAAAGCTCAACCAAGTCCTTAGCCTTTCTTGAACCCAACTTTTTAATGCCTTCCTTAACCTCTTGCAAAGTGAATAACTTTGTTGTCATGTTGATCAAGGGTGGGGCCTCAACCTCTACTTCCTACTTGTATAATTGTTTTTCATATTCAAACCAATGAGTGGTTGTGATATTATTCTTTTTTTTGTTTTTTTTTTTTTGAAGTTCCCTCCAAAATAATTTTGGGTTATTCTTCCTAGGTAAATAAGTTCTTCTCTCCTTGTGCTCATGAACTCACCTTTTTTGTTTTTATGATTTGTTTGAACAACTTTGTGTTCTCCTTCTCTTTGTCTAACTCCTTGAGAAATATCCTTGCATGACTTTGCATTCCTCATCAAACCAACCATTTACCAGAAAATAGTTTGTTTTCTTCTTATTATTTTTTCTCTCTTTTATGCTCAAGCGCCCCTTGAATTATGTTTGTTAACTCATGGCTTATGAGGACTTCAGAACCTTGTTTTCTCCTTCTTCATTAATTTTCTTAGTGTTTCCTTATAGATACCACAACTTTCTTGTTTTAAAGAAGTGTGTAGAAGTGTTAAAGGTGTGGGGTTGTGTGATATTTTTATGGTGTTTTATTTTTTATTTTTTATTTTTTAAGTAACATTGATAGGCATAAAGGGGGTGACAGGTGTTTAAGGGTGAAATAATGTAAGATGTTGATAAAAATAGATAATTTTAAATTCGATGTATAGAGTGTCATAAATTGGATTTTTCTTACTTGGAAAATATAATGGAAAAATCACAATATCGTATCCATATGGTGGAATTTGGAACCCCTTTTTTGAAAAGATGTTTTCAAGCCATACAGAGGTAGAGTAAGATTGAAGCTCTCTTTCACTAGTAAAGAGATAATTTATAGAGAAAGAGATGAATTTATTTATCAATTTGCAAAATTCTTTGATAATGAAACTATGTGCAAGTTATTTACACTAGTTTAATGAGCTTATTAGTTTTAAGACCTGGTTTTTAAATTGATGATCAAGGATATGTTAAATTTATTTATAATTGTGTTCATGAGATGTTTTTGATTTATTAAATAGATGGATTTTTACCTCGAACTAAGATCAATTCAAATGGACATAAGCCTCTACATACTTTTTTAAAACGCATCATGTTGGCAAATAATTTTTCGCAAGGTCAAATTAGTGAGTTTTCACCAACACTCTGGGACTAAGTTACTCCTCTCGAGTAATGGGAGGCTCCCATTTATTGAATGTAGAAAAAAATAAGTAGGTGGTTGTGAAGCCATGGATTACATGGGAATACTCCACTAGGCACATAGGGATAAAATTGCTTGCACTTAGTGCAAGGGAGGAGTTTGCTTAGTGAAAGGAGGTAAAGGGGAGTAAGAATATAGTGAAAGAGGGTTAATTTTGTGAATAATAATTATCATATCTTCACAAAGATCAACTAGAATTAATCCAACCTTAATTAACAACAATAAGATAACTAACAAATCATAAACACAAAAGTCTATTGATTCATTTATCAAAGGCACCAACACATTTCTTGGTTTTACAAGATCATCATGTTTAAAAAGTTGAGCATGCAAGGAAATATAGAAAAGAGGAAAATATAAGAATGTAATCTCTTGCTTGTATTTAGTAGTATAAAGCTATCTACTAGAAACTCACAATTGACAACCCTTTGAAATGGAGAAGTCATTTCAATTTATAGCCTTACACAAAGTCTTTTCATCTACCCCACATGAATTTTCACTTCCCCTTATCACTTGTGACCTTTCATATTCCTAGGAAACAAAAGTGAGCCTTTTTCATTAATTAAAAAGAACTCATTATAATGTTAGACTATAGGTCACTTAAGTGAATAAGACGAAATAGTGAAAAGTACCTCCCTAATGAAGAATTAGAACATGGAGAGAGAGAGAGAGAAGGAAGGAAAGAAGAAGAGGAGATATGAGGTCACAATTTTGTGTCCCTTGTCCCCTAGGGGACATAGGGGACACATGGGTATCCAAAGTGTGACTTTGCCATTCTGGGAAAGTAGATTTTGCCCCAGATGTCCAAATTTGGACACCAAACTTGATTTTTTCGCCACGAGAGCTTAGGAAAATGATTTGGGGTCAAATATTATATTATTTTAACTCAAAATCACATTTTAAGATAAATGGAACCATTCCCAAAATCCAATTCTTACTGAAACTCAAAATTTAGGTCCTATTTCATTTTAAACTAAGAAGGACAAGTGCGAGTTTTGAAATACCTCCGAAATTATTTGAGCCTTGGAGGAAATATGATGTTTCCACCTTGAGCGGATCCCCATAGCTTTCCAATTCCTATTTTTTCTTCTTAACTCATTTGAGAACCCCCATAATTATCTGGAGAAGTCGGGTTTTATTGAGGAGCCTTCATTCCCTACACACCCAGAAACTCGGTCTTGAACATATTATTACTAAATGAGATTTTCTTTCCTAAACTTTCCTAAATTAATTCTAAAATCTTTAATACTCTCTGACACCACCCTGGATGCTTTAAATTTTCCCTAAACATTCCCGAAGGGTGTTTAAGCGGCTTTGAGAATGGCCAAAAATGACCTTTTTAGGCCTCTGAAAAGTTGTCTCCCATCAAAATTTAGTGAGTTCATCAACCATATAAGATAATATTCCCCTGCACAGAAAGACACTTAATTATGTTGTTAACACTTTCTTATGAGCTTGGGTTAGGGTGGGACTGAAGACTAATTGACTTGGGAAGGATGCATAATGATTGGGAAGCCTAATTTTTAATTAGGGGCTTAGTTGTCATGCTTGAAATTTTCAATTTTCATGTTATAAATTTACATGAAAACTAGATCTAACCTAGAGATATTGGAATATAAGGGGAAAATAGAACATTAGGTATCTCATGGTGGACAGTAGTGGGCCGATGCTTTATACATTGGGCAACGAAATCATTTATTACCAATAGATACAAGCAACAAACATAAAGGAAAAGTGATAAAACATACACGATAGAAAGGAAACACACAACACGAAAGGAAATGGAAAACAAAAATGAAAGGGAGATTATGGTAAAAACCAAAATCACTAATGATACATACAAGGGACAACGTATTGTAGACACCCTAAAAATACATTCATATTTCTAGCCTGCTTCTATCCAATTAGAATTAATTAAATTAATTCTATTACTTAAGTCATATTCCTACCCTTTAGAATTAATTAATTTAATTCTATTATGCTCTTGGAATTAATTAAATTAATTCCTAACACTCTTAGCTAATATAATTAAACATTTTTATTTAAATGATTAATTATCTCCTCACAATTAATAACTAATTAAATTAGTTATTTAATCAATTTCACCTATCCTAATTAACTACACTTGAACTCCACTTCCCTATTCCACTTGGACTCCACTTCTAGTTTCTAGAAAGGTGGTGGTAATTGAGTTGTCACGTATAACCACCTTCCAGGGTAATTACAATTCCATAGACCAAGTCTACTTTTTATTCCAGGTAATTACAATTATTAACTTGAAGCTTATTCAAACTTTGATCCACCTTTCATGGCCTTACCCTTAACTATAAAAGCATGCCATTTCCTTTGCAAACTCATCCTTGGAAGCTTATGCAAATTATAGCCAACTTCTTCCAAATTTTCCTCTCGCATCCTTGTGTATCAAGCTTGTAGCATTTGCATTCATCCATTTGGAGAGTCATATCAAGAGCACCCACAATTCAAACATCTTAAGATTTCACAAGCCTAAGTGCTTCACAAATCTTCTTGAGGTTTGCAAGAGAGTTATAGAGAAGGTATTGATGTGTTTATTTCATTTATCTTCATTGTCTAGCAATTTTTCTTGCTCACATTTTGGCACACCGTGATGTGAAATTGATAGCTTAACTAATCTAAATAAGCAACAATTACATTATAAAATGGAAGAAAGCAATAAGAGACATGAAATAAAGTTGCAGAGATCATATTATAACAAAAACACTATATTATTGATTGAATAATGATTGAGAAAATTACAAAGAGTGTAAGCTTACAATATATAGGATAATGATATCCTTTGTATAAGGATTCAAACTCAATCTTTAATCCCACAATATACTCACATACCAACATACATGTTTCCCCACCCCCATCCTTACATTCTACGGATTTGTTCTCAAAATACTGATAAATATTGCTTGTTTATTAGAGCTCATTTACTTATTTATACTCTCACAAGAGTTATATTAACATGGATAAATCACTCAAATATGTTCTTATTACATTTTACATAATAATGAAAATTAAGATTACTAACACAACAAAAATAAATGCCACGATGGTTTTCAAAATGCATTAGTGTATTCCCTTGTATGTGATTTTCTTAGATTAACAAACTCTCAAATTGGTTTTCTTGGCACCAAGAGGTCTTACATTCAAGGGATTAACCTCCTTATTACAAGAGCAAACTCTCTTATTACAACCTCAAAATGAAAATTCACTTCATGAATCATTGTGATGTTGTCTAACTCAGTAGGAATTTTTGTTTTGAGACTTATTTTAAAATTCTATTCCTGGTCTCAACCGATAATGCACCCTTATAATAATAATTAAATTTATATTTAACCAAATTAATAAAGCATATTAGAGTTTTATTGTTTGAAATCACTCACTATTTTTACTTTGAATAATTAAAACGTCATAATTTTTCCATGATTTCTCTTAAAAATAATAATTAAAAATGTCATGAATCTCTTTAAGGTTTCTGTAAATTTTTGAAAAAAATTCCCATAATATAAATAAACAAACCCAAAAAAATATCACACGATTTTGAAAATGGGTTTTTAAGAAAAAATGCAAATTACCAGTCATTTTTTTAAAGATCATAATTCAGAAAATGGGAATGGAAGCTTCAAAACTCTAAGATATGCATTCTAAAGGCTGCAGTTTTGTCTTGTAATGACTCTCATAACTTGTCCTAGCCTTCTTTGATACTAGATGATGTGAAATTGATAGCTTAACTAATCTAAATAAGCAACAATTACATTATAAAATGGAAGAAAGCAATAAGAGACATGAAACAAAGTTGCAGAGATCATATTATAACAAAAACACTATATTATTGATTGAATAATGATTGAGAAAATTACAAAGAGTGTAAGCTTACAATATATAGGAGAATGATATCCTTAATATAAGGATTCAAACCCAATCTTCAATCCCACAATATACTCACATATCTCTCCTATAATCACTCACCACTATTCTCTCACATATCCCACCAATATCTCCACACACAATTATCTACGTGAGTTGTTCTCACAACTCACTATTACAATAATCTATATGAGTTGTTTATTACAACTCATTTACATTTATTTATACTCTCACACTATATTATTAATATGAGTTATATTAACTCAATATTAATAACTTACAAATTAACTAATATCACTCAAACTCACTAATGTAATATATGAATATTACATTTTACAAATAATAATGTGAGCACTAATCCTAAGATTATTCCTAACAACCCGATGGGACTCCCACATTCATTTTCACACTTCTAGTTTATATTTTTATGATTTAACGTTGTTTGTGTGTTCATTGTCTTCTTATAACTATGTTGTCTAAGTTTTAGGTTCCCGGGTGAAGTACAAAATCAAAAAAATCAAAAACATCTTCTTGGCCATGTTTTTTATGTTTTTAATTTTCCAAAACTATATGTGTTAGCACTCAGATATATCTGCGCTAAGCATGCATGTGTCTCTGTGTTAGCATTCACCTATAGGTGCTACTTATTCAAAGTATACATGTTTTTGATAATATGTCTATGTTACCATTCAACATGTATGCACTATCATTCACCATCCGCAAGGCGCTATTTAGCGTCTACTTACATGCATCATCATTAAATTTGTTTTCATTATGATGAACATCTATGTTTGCAAGCCTTTATGCAATGCTAACACGTTCAATTGCACTCACTATTAGCTGCGTTTACATAACACTAGTGCACTCGAAGTGTATGTATTGCTAGTGAATTCTGTCTATTTTTGTTAATTTTCTACTTTTTCAAGCATTTTTTGATCTAACCTCTATTTTAGCCTACATTATTATTCTAATTATGTAGATCTATCATTGTTAGTTATTTCAAGTATTATTAAGGAATTAACATTTTCTTTTCTTAATCACAATAGGATCACGCGTATGCTCTTTCCTCGCACTTTATAAGTGATCTTGGAAATCATAATCATAGGGTTGTTTTGCTTCTTTTCTTAATCGAAGTAAGTTCACACATATGCTCTTTCCACACTTTTTAAGTGACCTGGAAATCATAAACATACTAATCTTTCCTCGAAAACATACTAATCCTCGTTTGCAGGACCAACTATAAAGGAGGTTAATCTTAAAACCCTCAAACTACTAATTATATGTTTCCTTAGTCAAAGAATGATGTCTAAAACAAATTACTAAGTGCAGGTTGCCTTGGTCAAAGAACGGTGGTTAAGACAATCTCATTTTAAATCAAGATAAGAATGGAACAAATCACATTGTATTTGCAGGTCTGAATAAAAGGTTAAAACCCATCCACTTAACTATGGGAAGTGCTTTAGCTTAATCCAACAAAACTCATTGAGGAGTACCACAGAACACCAAAGTACATTGAGGAACTAGTTGACAAAATAGGTACCCCTATCCCAACTAACGTGTACGCCTTGTGAGATTAGAGTCACATATATCTAGTTGATTAACTAAAATATGGGTAATATGATAGTTAATCTAACTAGAACAACTGATAAATAACAATAGATAAAATGTATAAATAAATATAGAAAGTGACCCAAACAACTAGGCTAATGAAAATAGAAACCTAATATGCAAAGAAGGGTTGGAAGGAGCTTAGTTAATTTAGTGAACTTGTTGGACTATGTTGTAGAGCTGATTAGAGGAATAAGACGAGGAAACGACTATGCCAAGGTCCATAAACTTGTAGATTCGAGCAATCTGAGTGGTGGGGCACTTGGGAGAGTATTAGGGCACTTGTGGGTGCCCTAGTCTAAGTTTTGGGTGTGCTAGTCTGTGTAGGAGGTCCAAAAACCAGATTTACAGGGTCGTTAGATGATCTAAAACATTCTGTCTCTATCACACTAATGTATTCGAACTGCATTAGATGTCACCGGTAGTTTGTGATGAAGAATAGACCTACAAAGCCCAAGATAAGCATCAAACCCTAATAAAGAAAGATGCATATGAAGGGATTAGACTGACCTCAGCTGCCACAATGGTGGACTTACTAAATGAGTGTTGAACTACATGTCAGACCTGATGTAATTCTATGTGCAAGTGTGTGCAATCATACCTTAGGTGCTCTTATGTCAGTCACACTTTTTGAAAGTAGTGAGCAATAACTATGTGTAGAAAATATAATAGAATGGTGGATAAAATAGAATAAACTTCCCTCCTATGCTTGTGTGATGCAGATGAACCAGCCTTGTGCCTTGTGATGGAGCTAGATGGATGCAAATGGAGCCTTTGATGGATGCAACCTTAGATGATGATAGTAATGACTAGTGTTTGGTCCCTCATTATGGTCACATAACTTTATATTTATATGGTTCTCTTGTTCTAATTTCATAATTAACCCAAAAAGGTCGACCACAAGAAATATGAAATGTTCAAATGGCTAGAAAGTGCCCAAAAAGTGGTGGGAAAGTGGGAAAAGGATCGGGACCCTGACTAGGACCAGGGCGCCTATCGGTGCCCTAGTACTAGCATGGGCACCCCAATCAAATGCAAAATAACACAAAATGATAGAAACAAACTAGGCATGCATGTGTGAGAGGTCAAAAGTAATGACAAAAATAAAGTAAAATGGCCAAAAGATGGGGGTTAATTAGTACTTTCTTCACTCAAAAACCATATGAATAGTAGTATGAGACCGAGACTAAATAATGTCTAAAGTGTGTGATTTTATGACTACATTTTCCCCACTTTATGTTGGTGAGTGAAAAACTTGTAACATAAAGTAGATAGAGATGCATACTGATAAATCCATGTAAAGTGATGTAGAAACGTGTTGAAGGACTAGACAAAGCATGGAGTGACAAAAAGATGATGGAGCATGGAAACTAAAGATGTAAAAACGTAAAAAAAGTGATGAGAGTGAACCTAGGGTGGAAACATGTGTGTAGTTTCAATGTGTGTAATGTACTTGCATGGTTAGTATGGTGTGTGCTACCGCAAAATGTCATTGTTATTACCCCCATTGTTGTAGTTGTTGTTGTTGACTGCTTTCTTCTCATACGATCGAACCTATAAGGAGAAGATGATCAAGTAGTCAAATATGCATGTATATATGTCAAAAATGCATGTAAAAGATGCATGTATATGTAATGAAAATATTGAAATGAATGTATGAAAATGTAAAAGGAACATGTGCACCTGATCCATGATAAGAGAAAAGGGTGTAGAAAGAGGATATCTTGTCTTAGGTTTTTGGGTGATCCAATGCCATAGGTCAAAGAAGTGTAGGGAGGAAGTTATATTATTCTCCAACCTGTAATTGCTTCCCTGAATATGTGTGAAGAGATCTTTGTATTGCCTAGTTTTTTGGGTGATCTGACGCCATTGGTTGAAGTAGTGTAGAGAGGAAATCCGTTGTATCCTCTAACCTATAACTACTCCCCATAATGCTAAGGACAACCATGTCCTATAAAATCCATTGTGTATGGGGTTTGTAGACTGGTCTAAACCCACTCGTTGTATAACCCACAATGCCAAGGGCAGAAATTAACTGAACTGAACTAGTGTAGAAGTGTTGTGTAGTATGTAAAACCCCAAATGATGTCCCCCTCTTTGGGGCGCATGTGACGTCATTGATAAGAGAATGTGGCCCCAAAAGAGGACCAACCATATGAACTCTATAACTCTACCTTGTAGGGGGAAAGGAATGCACTTGGTAGAAGACCAAGGCACGCATAAACAAGAGGCTAGCCAAAGACAAGTGTTAGTATGAACAAACATGTATGTATAAGACAATGTGTAATCTACGCAAACAGTGTAAAAGCTACCAAGAAAAGTAGTAATGTAAACATGCAAGAAGCAAAATAAGCCACACAAAGTGAGCTACAAACATGGGACATCACTCACGATGTGCAAGGCACACAAGAACATCATATGCTATATACAACAAACAAGTGTGCACACACCAAACAAAGGGCAAGGCCGCATATAATACAACAAAAACAAGCAATAACAAATAATGTAATAAACAAGTATAGAAAAAATCCCTCTAAATAAATGTTGTACATGAAGCACCCTGTTAGCATGTTAGAAAGATAATTAATATGTCAAAAGTGTGTATAACCAAGTAATGAAAAGTGCTAAGTACAAAATGAAACAATAACACCTTTGAGAGACGAATGTGGATGCCCCCAGCGATCAATGTAGGAAGGGTAGAAGGCGAGCATCCATGTTGCGTGCAAAAGAACTATATTTGTGATCAAAACTAGACAAATGTGTGAACACACATGTGTGGATGGTAAAGATAAATGACATATAAGAGATCTATCTAGCATGTGTAATAAAGCGACCATGAACAAACAAATGTAAGCAAGAGTAAAAGCAACCATGATATGTAGTATGTTATGGATGGATGGAATGAAATGCAAGATGGATGATAGGATCTGCATTGCCCCCGAGTGAATGGAAATGTATGCAATAAGGTTCATTTGGTTTTCCCCCTCAGTAGTCAAGAATGAACCGTAAATGAGAGTGTGTCATTGGGAAATGGTCAAAATGTGTGTATTGTGTCTAACACGTTGTGATGAGTGTGTATATGTAGTGATGATATGTGACCTAGTGATGAAGTGTGTGATGATGTAGCCTAAAGTGTATATCATGATAAGATGATAAAAGAGTGATGATTTAGCCTAAAGTGTATATCACTACAAGATAAATAGAGGGAGTGGTGATGTAGCCTAAAGTGTATACCACTACAAGATGAAAGAATAGGTGACCATTTAGCCTATAAGCATATGTCACTAACCTAGTAATGTCACATGATAGAAGGATGAATAATGATCATGTGAGTATGATAAGGTCCATTTGATTTGTAAACCCTCGGATAGGATCAAGTATGAACTAAGATCTAGAGTGTGTCATAGGGTAGTGAGTGGGCAATAAAATACGATGTAGTATATGTAATGATAATGATATAGACAACCATATGATGTGTATAAATGTATAATTATGTTATGTGTATATGAGTGTAATAGATTCATGACAATAAGAGTGTGACACATGTATGATAAATATAGTATGGTGTAGACAATGTATGATGTATGAATATGTAATGCAAGATGTGTATGTAGACTAAAAGTGTAAGGTACATGATATGTAAGATGAGAAGCATATATAGACCCCGATAAATATGACATTTAATATATGTATGTGTGTAGTATGTGATGCAAGATACAAGGATACTAGAAATGACGTGTGTATAAACTAGTATGATGTGAAAAGTATGTATGATATCTAAATGTGATGGTCGAAATGGTGTAGTCTAAATGTAGAATGTATGATCTAAGGTAGTGACAGATGTATAATGATGAGAAGCATATAATGTATAATACCTATTGTGAATTGTGTGTGGGGTTCATGTGTAATAAATCCTCAATATGTAAAGTGTATGAAGCACAATGTGTGTCATCGGGTAATGTGATGCGAGATACGAGTGATGATGAGTGCTCAATGTGACATGTGTGTAATGAAGACTAGTAGTATGTTATGTTGTGATGGATGATCTACTATGGGGGCGTGTGATGGTGTGCATAAAAATGTGATGAATGTCCTAGTATAAATGTAGAATGTATAATCTAAGGTGTAGGATAGATGACACACAATGTGTGGATAAATGCATATGCATGTGATAATACCTATATAAAAAGTGTGTTGGTTCATGTGAAAACCCTATGTGAATGTTGGGTGAATGTGTGAACCAAAGCAAAAGGTATGTGATGGAGATCTACGTGTCAAGTGTGAAGGTGATGACACCACATGGAATATAAGTGATCTACGTGAGATGAGTGCTTAATGTCAATGATGTGTGGATAGAGGAGTGATGTGTGTGTAAACAATGCTCGAGTAGGAGTAAATGTTATGTTGTAGAGATGGATGATGGTAGATGATGTAGGTAGTGTGCTAAGATGTGTGAGGAGATGAGGACCATGGAGTAGATGGAGTGTTAATATAAATTAATGTTATAGATGAATTTAAGTCACAAATGATTCATAAATGAATGAACTATGAGACCAACGAAAATTGAGAAAGAAGGATGAATGTCACTCCACAACCGTGTTTCCAATGAGGAAAGACACAAACATAGTAAAGGACCCGAGCCTTAAGGAGTATGAATGTCACTAATGGGGCCATGATTCAACCTTAGTGTTATTGATGAGAAACGAATTAACAAATGCCTTAATATGTGAAATTTTCATGATAATCATGGTTAGAGAAAGATATGATCGGTGGTGAAGCGTCAATATGTGCAACTAAGAAATCAAGAGCCCCTGATGCAGGAGAAGGCACCGCGTGATATACATGATTAGCCGATGAGTCAATTACCTTTGTGTCATGCTTGGGTAGAGGGTTATTAAAGATTTTGAGCTTATGATTCTCATTGATAGGTGGAGATTGTGTAGATTCTAGAAGCTCAATTTGACCCTTGTTAATTAAACCTTGGATGAGAAATCGTAGTGAAAGCAACGATTGGTGGAATGTCCTACACATTGATGATAGTCGCAATGGGAATTTTCATTGAAGTGATGCCCTTTTGGTCGAGATGGATCAACTTCTAGAGGGGAGGTAATGTAATAAGGTTACTATCAACTAGTTTTGCAACAAAAATCATGAGGATGCTAAAACTAGAGAATTTGTGCCTAAATGGTTGTGATTGTAGTTCCTTAGTGGTAGAGACTGCGTTGATTGTAACCTTTGTATCGGAGGATTTAGTTACAAATGGCTTGAATGGTGAATTATCTTGAAATTGTGCGATGATGATGATTGATTTCTCATGATACTTAAGCTTGCATACATCTAATATCTTGGTTTCACGAAGCTTAAGAGTATGACAAAGTTGATCAAATGAAGGAGAGGTCTAAAAAAACACTCTCTTAGAGAGGTGGCAAGAGACTTTGAATGAACAAATCTTGGATTTTGACATCCATAAGGATATTAGACATCTTAGCTAAGTTATTTTTATAATGCAAGACATAATCTATTGTGGTGTTTTATACCCTTATTTAAGTTGTGTGAGTTGAGCATAGGATATCTTAGAGCCAATGTTAATAGAAAAGTGAGCGAGGAAAGTATCAACTAAATGCGTGAAAGAGACTACCGAATGAACAGGAGGTCATAAAACCAACACATCACATAATCTTACAAACTTGAGGGAAAGCTTAGCAAGTATAGTGTGGTCATCTGCATAGTCGAGACATGCTACATGGAAAGCTCAAAGATGCTCTTGTGGGTCACCATGGCCTTTAAAAATGGGTAATTTGGGAGAGATGAAGTTAGGTGACAATGGATAGGAAGAAGATATGGCAGTGTGAAAGGGGTATGCAATAATGAAGTAGAGTCTAAAGATGGGGATACATGAGAAGTAGCAAATTGGAGCTGGTGAATTTGATTTTGCAAATCTTGATATAAAGATGTTAAATCAAGAGTGTTCGAGGAAGAACCGAGATGCATATTAGGCATGCTAGGGTGAGTGATGGGAGTGGTAGTTGTAAGAATAGGATCAGAAATATAAGTGGGTGGAGTGGAGACCATGGGAGCTAAAGAATGAGTAGGCACCATGGTGGGAGCTTCATGAGTTTTCTTAGCAGTGATTAAAGCATGCAAGAAAACAAGGGAGATGAGTAGGATTTTCATGCAAGCTTGTTGAAAGTTAGTAATAGTGTTGAGTTGATCTTGGTCAACATTAGTGTCTTCGTCGTAGGATTTCTCACTATCAGATGCTTCTATTTCATGGAGAGGGACATTGTGCGAATTATCCAAAGGATTTTCAGTAGTAGCTACAAAAGTAGGGATATCAACCATTGGTTTGGAAACCCTATGAGTGAATGAAGGAAGCTCACAATATTGAAAAGACCTAAAACGACCACTATGAGTGATGGACATGCGAAGAAAAGGCCCAAGGAGAAAGGAGTATTTAAGGTTTGGGTTCACCAAAATGATTAACTAAAATGTGGGTAATATGATAGTTAATCTAACTAGGAACAATAGTAAATAACATTAGATAAAAGCGGTAAATAAATATAGAAAGTGACCCAAGAAACTAGGCTAATGAAAATAGAAACCTTAATATGCAAAAAAGGGTTAGAAGGAGCTTAGTTGATTCGGTGAACTTGTTGGACTGTGTTGCAGAGCTAACTGGAGAAATAGGAGGAGGAAACGACTATGCCAAGGTCCAAAACTTACAGATCTAGGAAATCTAAGTGGACTGGGGTACCTGGGAGAGTATCAAGGCACTGTGGGCGCCTAGTCTTAGTTATGGCCATCAGTGGTCTATGCAAGAGGTCCAAAAACTCAGATTTGTAGGGTCGTTAGATGATCTAAAGCTTTCACTGTCTATCACACTAATGTATTCAAACTGCATTAGATGTCGTCATTGTAGTCAGTGATGAAGAATATACCTGCAAAACCCCAAGACAAACATCAAACCCTAAAAAAGAAAGATGCATATGAAGGGGTCGGGATCTGACCTCAGCTTCCACAATGGTGGACTTACTAATTGAGTGTTGCACTACATCTCAGACCCAGATGTAGTTCTATGTGCAAGTGTGTGCAATCATGCCCTAGGTGCTCTTGTGCCATTCACACTTTGTGAAAGTAGGAATAATAACTATGTGTAGAAAATGTAATAGAATGGTGGATGGAATAGAATAAACTTCCTCCTATGCTTGTGTGATGCAAATGAACCAACCTTGTGCCTTGTGATGGAGCTAGATGGATGCAAATAGATCCTTTTATGGATGAAACCTTAGATGATGATAGTAGTGACTGGTGTTTAGTCCCTCATTATGGTCACATAACTTTATATTTATATGGTTCTATTGTTCTAATTTCATAACTAACCCCAGAAAAAGCTCGACCACAAGAAATATGAAATGTTTAAATAACTAGAAAGTGTAAAAGGATCAGGCACCCCGATTGGGACTAGGGTGCCTGTCAATGCCCCTAATATTAGCCCAGGATCCCTAGTCAAATAGAAAATGGCATGAAATGACATAAACAGACCGAGCATGCATGTGTGAGAGGTCGGCAAAGTAATGACAAAAAGCAAAGTAAAATGGCTAAAAGACGAGGGTTAATTAGTACTTTCTTCACTCAAAAACCATATGAATAGTAGAATGAGACCGGGACTAAATAATCTCTAAAGTGTGTGATTTTGTGACTACACCAGTAGCAGTGACCCTAGTGCAATTCATTTGAGCAAGATCTTTGTTCATTATTTCAAAGGGGGTAAAATAAAGCTAACAACTAGCAATAGTACTGCACTCGCTCAAATATACTATTGATACCTAGTTGAGAGACCATCTAGGAAGTCATGCCTTGTCCAAGCCAATCTAAGGTAGAGGCCCAAACATCCATAAACAAAAAAATTCTTTTCATTTTTCTTTTCTTTTCTTTATTTTTGTTCTCCACACTCATATCTACGTTCTTACTTTCGTCTCTTTTCCCATTCTCCATCTTTCAAATACTCCTTATTTATATTCATCTTCATATCTTTTCTACTTTCCCAAATACTCCTTATTTGGGCTCACTTTCGCTTTTCTTTCCAAATCTCCAAATCTTCTTTATTTGGACTTATCTTCATCTTTGTTCTCATCTCCTTCTCTTTCTTTTGAAGTCATTTGTTACCTCTCTTTTACACTTTTCCAAATCTTCTTTTGGATCCTTCATCTCTTTTCCATCCTTTCTAAATTATTCTCTCATTTGGAATTGTTCTTTAATTTTCATCACGCTTTCCAAATATCTCGTATTTGGATCTATCATTGTCTTCTCTTCACATCTCCAAATAGTCTTTATTTGGGTCCTTTCTTTCATCTTTTCTCAAAATCTTTATACTCCCTTATTTGGATTTTTCATCATTTTATTTCATCCCTTTCCAAATACTCCTTATTTGACCTATCTTTCACCTCTTTTATTTGATCTCGCATCCTTCCTTTGGAATTTTCATTCTCTCCTTTGAATCTTCCATTCACCTCGCATTTATTTTCAAAATCATCAAATTTCATCCTTGATTCTTCTCATCTTGAGTTTATCCTTATCTCATTTTAGTCTTAAATCTTTGGATTACATTTTCCAAAGTTTAAGCTTTATCTTCCCCTTTCATAACTAAGTCTTGAGTTATGGATATCCACGTCCTCACTCGAGAATTTTCATCTTGTGACTTACGTTTTGACATTGTCATATCTACTTTGTCATGATCAAGTCCTTCCCATCTTATTTTTTATCAAGATTTAATCTTGTCATCTTCCCCTTACATCTTTCATTGAAACCATCATTATTGAACTATAAACATTCATTCATCTTACATTTATAAATTTAGCAATCCCCTTGTTAAATTTTAGACATCATCATCACCTCTTTTCTCAACATTTGCATTGTTGATACTTGAGTTTTATCTTTTCATCACTAAATCCTTGTTCATCTTTACTTTCTTTTGTTAAGGGTTGAGCACATCATGTGACTTCAATATTTCCATTCCCTCTTCCTTTATAGCATTCACTTTGTTAGAGGTTGAGTATGTTTCAACTTAATTGCTAAATCCTCTTCCTTTATAGCATTCACTTTGCTAGAGGTTGAGTACATTCAAATATTTTTATCCTCTCCTCCATTCTAGCATTCACTTTGCTAGAGGTTGAGTATGTTCAAACATAATCAATAAAACCCTCCTCCCTTCTAACATTCACTTTGCTAGAGGATGAGAACATTCAAACAAATCAGATCCCTCTTCCATCTTGGCATTCACTTTTCCAAGGGTTGAGTTTTCCTTCACCTTCATTTTCACTCGCTTCTACCTTAACATTCACATTGTTAAGGGTTGCATTGTCCAAATCTTCCAAACACCTCATCCATCTTAGTATTCACTTTGCTAAGGGTCGAGTTACTTTCAAATTTAATTATAAAACACCTCGTCCATCTTAGCATTCACTTTTTTGAGGGTCAAATTACCTTAAGCATAATCACAAAACACCTTGTCCATATTAGCATTCACTTTGTTAAGGGTCGAGTTACCTTCAAAATTTAATCACAAAACTCTCTTCCATCTTAACATTCATGTTGCTAAGGGTTGAGTAATCTATCACATCTCTCTTTGATCCCCCCTCTTTTAAAAATTGTGGGAACAAGACGCAAAGACTATAGTCCATTTAAAAGAGATGACAAAATCTGAAATATTGTTGGAAACTTTGGCGATGAATGTGATCATAATCTTGAGGATCATCAAAATAACATTTCTTTTGAGGAACATTCCCTTCAAACATAATCAAAAACACCTCGTCCATCTTAGCATCAAATCACGTTAGGGAGCAATTTTATTATCCTATTATTAATTTCGATTATTTAATTAATTTTATTAATTAAATAATAAAATGGTTATACCGTTGAAGCGGATAAGAAAATTTGTTCACTTTGTTAAGGGTTGAGTTACCTTCAAAATTTAATCACAAAACTCTCTTCCATCTTAACATTCATGTTCTAAGGGTTGAGTAATCTATCACATCTCTTTTTGATCCCCCTCTTTTAAAAATGGTGGGAACAAGACGCAGAGACTATAGTCCATTTAAAAGAGATGAAAAATCTGAAATCCTGCACTTGAAACTTCGGTGATGAAGATGATCATAACCTTAAGGATCATCAAAATAATATTTCTTCGAGGAACATTCCCGAATTGAACATATCCTATGCACAAACAAGGACCAAATTTTGCTTCGTCTCCTTGAGATGGGAGAAAAATTACCCTTCAACTTTTACGAGGATGTTTTAAAAATATTACTCAGTAACCCTAAACCCAAAAAGGATATACCACCCTCATAAAATAACAATGATGGATCTAGGAAAAACAACACAAATGCCAAGGACAAAGGCAAATCTAATGATTCGTCTCGTATCCGACACAAAGGAGCCCCGATCCCAACAAATCCTTAATTGATCAAATCAATGCGATTGCGAAAAACTCACCATCTTATCTTCCAAAGTCACTAGTGACACAAATGACAAAGAATCAAATAAAACCAATGATGATTCATCTAAAACCCATACTGCGCATGAATAAAGAGAATAACAACCCTAACAATTATGGATCATCATTTATCCCACAAAACAATTCACCATTTTCTCAGGAATGACAAATGATGAAAGACACAATTTCAGGTATGCAACACCAATGAAAACAATTCAACTTTGATGAATTATGTCCTTACCCCTTTGATAAGGACATCTTATGTGTACCCTTTCCAAAATCTTTTGAAACACCCAAATTTGATAAATATAAGGGCAAGAATGACCCATGAGAGCACATTAAGGAGTTTTTCATGGCTTTCCAAGAAGTGGCATATAGTGATATCTTCTTATTGTGTCTTTTCCCATGATTTATGAGGGGAACAAGCCATGCAAAGAGGTATATCGGAAGCCTTGGATTGGTTCCTACACCTTCCTAAGGGTTCAATAACCACTTCCCTGACCTCTCAAAGAAGTTCGTTAAACACTTTTCCTTCAATCTAGACTCTAAGATCACCATGATGGATTTGTGTAATGTTAAACAACGCTAAAAGAAACCTTCACACAATTCCTACAATGATGGCATGGAAGCATGGAATTGTAAGCCGATTCCCCTACTCCATTCCAAAAATAACTCATGAGCATCTTTGTTCCAAATCTCACTAGCAAATTAAACTTTCATATGTAAATGCACTGCCTCAATAGCTTTGAGGAAGTCATCGAAAAAGGATCCCAAATCTAAAAATCCCTTATCGCCAAAGGTTTAATCAAACCTCATTCAAAAGATAGTGGGCATCATGGTCACAATAATAGTAGTCCTCGTGACAAGTCTAAAAACATCAACCAAAACCACAATATTTTTAATGACAGTGTCATAAATAACTGAAATGTGCATAATGTTCAAAATAATCAGTCTAAGTAAAATAAAGCAAAACAACCTCTCATTGTTTCAAGTAGAGAGGTTCCCCTTCTCGCGACCTAAAATGATGTTGATTCACACCTTTGGGAGAACCCCTCTCTAGTGTATTGCACCAACTTGTCAATACCAATATGGTTACGTACCCTATTACGAAACCTTTTGTTGAAGGGGAGCCTAAACCCACTTGGTATAAAGTTGACACATATTGTGATTTTCATTGCATTGATGGCCACCAAACCGATCGATGTGTACGAATATGTCATTATATCCAAGACCTCATCGACAAAAAGGCTATTATTTTTGAAGAGCCTATATTAAACAAAATCCCAACCAATAATGTTTTTTTACGCTATACATACTTGCAACTTCATTTTTCATGCAGAAAACTTTTTCATCGACATTCAAACTTAAAGCTAGTTTTTAGTATACTCCAACTTCCATTTTTGAGAAAACTTAGCTTTACATGGCCACGATAGAACCACAACGACATTCAAACTAGTTTTAGTATACCCCGTCAAGAGATTGTGTCAGTACCACTTTAATATTTAGGCCTTGTTAGAATTCTAACTTGACCTACGTATTGATACAATATTGTCACTATCCACTTTTGACCCTTCGTTGGAATCATAGTTAGGGTATAAGCTTGGAAAAATGACAATTTGAGTGATCATTGAATTTGAGTGTTTATATGAGTGTTCTTTGAATCATAAAAATAACTACATAACATTACTTCTACAGGACACACTAGGTTATTTCAAAATCACATTGAGTGATTTACACAAACACACACCTAGGTTTCACATAAACCTTCAAAACACATTTAGACAAAACCTAGTATCACTTTAACTAGTGATACCTAGAATCGCAAAGATGACATCCAAACCAAACGATCGCGACTTAAGAGAAAATCCTTTTGAATCGTTCCCATTTAGCGGAAACAACTTAGCACCTCTATTTTCACAAGTTAAAGACACAGAGTCGTTGATTGATCATAGCGAAGAGGAGTCTGAATCTTCAGAATAATAACACCAATTAGACCTAGGTTGCTTTGACAAACTCCTTTATTACAACAGGGATCAAGTACTGCAAGAGTCTTAGAATTAGGGGGTTAATCTTCCCAGAACACGAAGTAGAAACCAAAGCCATTAATCATAAAATAGAAGAACGAAGGTCCCTCTTAGGCATGGATAACCCCTTTGACGTAGGGTACGCTCCTACTTTTGGGCAACATCATAACACTATTTTCAAGGAGACCCAATCAAGCCACTTGGTGATCCACGATGACCTTATTACAAAGATTCACATAAAGTGAAGATTGAGCACAAAGCCTCACCACCTCCCAAGTTTGATGAGGAAGAGGATCCTTTAATCAAGAAGAGATCCTTCAAAAATAGATCAAACTGACTCATCTAATACCTAGAAGTCCCGTGAAATCAACCAAAACCCCGAGCCAAAAATTAGCAAACTTAGGCTCTTCAAGTAAGAACGTATCAAAGACAAAATCAAAATGAAATCTAACGAGTTCCACTTTGATCTCGTATAGTGACATGACCTTTAAAGTGGCTAAGGCATAACGACCAATGCCACCTACCAAAGAACAAATCATTGAATGGGAATTACAATTAATGAAAGACACGCTTACTACGTTACAAGAAGGAAACGTAGGACATAGTAGGAAATATTTGTATGAAGAACTATGCCCTTACCCATTCGATAAGGACATGTTATGGCAACCCTTCCCAAAGCATTTTACTATTCCTAAATTTGATAAATATAAAAGCAAAAGTGATCCTCGTGATCACATCAAAGAATTTTATATGGCTTGCCAAGAGGTCGCATACAAAGTGATAAATTCTTAATATGACTCTTCCCTCAGCCTAGGGGCACTGGGATTGGAATGGTTCTATAGCGTCCCCAAGGGCTCCATTACAACGTGGCCCATGTTGGCAGAAAAATTTGTACGACATTTTTCCTACAACATGGAAAATGATATCATAATGAATGACCTCTGCAATGCAAAGCAAATAAGCCCAATGAAACCTTTGCAATCTTTTTACAATGATGGCGAGGGTTGGCAAGTTGTTTCCCTTGTGCCTTGCTAGAAAATTAGCTAGTAAGCATATTTGTGCCTCCCACCAGAAATAGCCTTCCATTACAAATGTATTGTGGCTCTAACTTCAAAGAAATCATAGAGACGGGTGGTCAAATCGAAAAGGCCCTCATCACAAAGGGAAAACTTAAACCGGTTGCACAAAGACAAACATGAAGCACAACCCTTAGATTAACCAAAGTTCTTCAACAAAAACAAATATGTCATTGGAAATGGCATTACGGACTCCAAGAGAGTCTAAGCCGTGTAGAATGGTCCACTTTTAAAACTCTCACAAGGACCTCGTCCTAAGGCACCCACCAAATGTGAGTTCACGTCATTAACAGAATCCCTATCTACAATACTAAAATAGTTAGATAACATAAACATGGTGGAGTACCCAACCGAGATGGTATCGTACCTAGAAAATGCTCCAAAACTTGTTTGGTTCAAATAACATGAGTACCGCGACTTCCACCGTGTTAAAGGGCATAAGACATGATAGAGTGCTTGAGACTACGCAGATAAAAAGAAAAGAAATCTAGATCACGGACAAACTTCCAATGACTATAGGATTGCCGCTTATATTTATCCCACTAATGATAGTCCCTTCGATTCTCTCATAGGATGTATTCATTCATCTGATGAACAAGTCAATACTATCAAGATCTTAGAAAAGAGTTACGTAGTAAGGACGAGATGTGCTCGTTTAATCATACCAAATCCCCTACCTGTCCCTCAGGAAGGTCAGTATAATTTGATAGACCGGTTAGAGAAAACATCCACCGGGATATCAATCTTAGATCTCCTCAAAATCTCTACTACATATAAGAACATATTGTATAAAGCACTGCAAAGTTCGGGAGTCTCAACCAATGTAGATCCCACACACCTCCAAGCCATGATTGTGCACCTTAACTCTAATGATCATATCACTTTTGATCATGTTGCAATCCCGCGTAATGACCCAGAGCACAACTTACCCTTATACCTAGAAGTGGTTGTTACTCATCCAAAAATTAAGAGAGTACTTATGGACAATGGATCCAGTCTAAACATTTGTACTTTCTTTCGTGGTTAAGCAGCTAGGCCACTCAAAAATGGATCTAGGTGCCAAAACTATTACGATCACGACCTATGATAATGAGGAGTGAGAATTAGCAAGCACTATAGTAGTTCCAATGGAAGTAGGGCCGACTTTTCATGATACAACATTCCATGTCCTTGACCTAGATCTACCATACAACATGCTCTTAGGATGCCCATGGATCCATGCCATGCAGTTATTCCTTCAACTTTTCATCAATGTATCAAGATGTGTCATAAAGGAAAGATAATCACCATTTAGGGTGATCTAGAACCATTTACACATTGCAGAGCCTTGCACATTTTTTTTGTGTAGCTTATGAATGCCCTTTTCAGACATTATTGTTCCTTTACAAACAGAGGCTATCAAGGAATGTGGATCCAGATTCACTCACTCCTTGCAATCAAGACTTTCCTTCGTTGGTCAACCCTTTTGCATCATGGGAGGCAACATCGGCAAAATATGGCCTAGCGAGCCATTCACTCTTGAACAAGCTTTATTAATATCATATTTATCAGTGTCACCCAGGACACATGGAAAACCCTATTTTTAGTTTAAAAGCACTTAGGATCAATGCCCTAAACCATTGGAGAAGTTCATTCCTAGTGGTTTCTTATCCGAGGAAAAGATGTTAGGGGATCCTACTAATGAGTGTCGGAAGGTACCATGGCTTCATGCCATTAGGCACCCCAATATGTCAAAGGCCACCACATGATGTTTTTCATGGGTTACAATGGGCTTGGATGTGGTATCAATGCGCAAGGCCGATTGGAACCCATTCCTATCCCTCACTTCAAATCAAATAAACATGGTCTTGGAATAAGACCTCATGATGAGCCACCCTTTGAGATTGATGCCACCTCTTCCAAACGGGAGGACGACTCATCTCGTTCAGATAGTGGACACAGATTCCCAATGTAGTCTCTATGAGGATCTTTCCTCCACTAACCTATTCCCTGATTCAATTGTCCTTACCTTATCTAGATCAAAGCCTCAAACCAATTACCAAGTAACCCTTGTATATCCCAAACTTGTAGATTGGGATCAACAATTTCACGTGTCAATCGATTTCTTTGAGAATGACGAGGAATTTACATAATTCATGGGACTCAGGGATTCTATTCCGACTGGGGATCACAAGAAAGGCTTTGCAATTCAGCTAGACACATGTGCATACTTTGGAGAAGAAACAAATATGTGTGGATGCTTGAATAAGAAGGTCACAAACAAGAGTAAGAATACTTCAGAGAAACCTTGTGCAAGGAATAAATGCAAGTCTCATAGCGACAAACTCTTTGAAGCACTCATATTATAATAGAATGGAGAACCTAGGGACAAAATGAGTTATCCATTCAAGGATGACGATGAACTACCTAAGGAGGTTGACCTTACTCTTCCCCCGATCCTACCCGGATGGAGGATGCTTCTAATATGCTTGTGGAAGAAAACCATTAGTTAACATTGGCTCGAAAGGGAACTGGAATGATAAATTTGGGAGCTTCACTCTCAGCTCAAGAGCAAAAGGTTTTTATAGAGTTGTTAAGAGAATATGTAGATATATTTGCATGGTCATATGTTGATATGTCTAGGTTAGACCCAGACTTAGTCGTGCATAACCTCATTGTGCACCTAGACACTAAACCCATCAAGTAGAAGTTGAGAAAGATGCACCCTACAGTTGCACTCCTTGTCAAAGAAGAACTGGAGAAATTATTAGTTGTTGATTTCATTAAGCCCATCAACTATTTAGAGTGGATATCTAATATAGTCCATGTTTAGAAGAAACCTATTGGCATAAGAATCTACACTTGATTTCCATGATATCAATAAAGCATGTCCCAAGGATGATTTCCCCTTGCCTAACATTGATATGATCGTTGATTCCACTAAGCTGGTTATGAAATGTTGTCCTTAATGGATGGCTTTTCGTTATAACCAGATTCAATTGCAGAAGAAGACCAACATAAAACAACTTTCATCACCCCTTGGGGAAAATTTTGCTACAAATTCATGCCTTTCGGACTCAAGAATGTCAGGGCCACCTATCAGCATGTGTAATGACCATCATCTTCCATGACATGATGAATGACATCATGGAGGATTATGTTGATGATATTCTAGCAAAGTCCAAAATCGAGGAGAGCACCTAAAGTCTTTGAGACGTATTTTTCAACGTCTCTAAGATTACAAGGTTTGCTTGAATCCTAAGAAGTGTGTCTTTGGCATTTTATCAGAAAACTCCTAGGTTTCATTGTTTCACAAAGAGGGATAAAAGTAGATCCTGCCAAGGTTACAATTTATCACAGAAATTCCTCCACCTACGACTCTCAAACAACTGATAAGTTTACAAGGAAAGATTCAGGTAATCCATCGCTTTATTTCACAACTTGCGGATAAGTGCCACCCATTTACACATCTCCTCAAAAAGGATGTTGCATTCAACTAGGGACCATATTGTCAAAAGGCATTTGCATTACTAAAACAATACCTTGTCAACCCACTTGCAGTACTCATGCCGCATACCCTAGGTGAACCTCTCCTCTTATACATCTATATTACCTAGTTTGTTATTGGTGCACCACTTGCCCAATATGATATAGACCATAGAAAAAGGGAATTTTATTACATAGTCGCACTCTAATTGTCTACAAGCTGAATTACCCACAGATTGAAAAGGCTTGTTTAGCAGTCGTCTTCACCTTTCAGAAACTTTGCCACTATCTCCTTAACAATAAAACCCAAATAATATCCAAAGTTGACCATCTCGGTACCTTTTGTCAAACCCACCCTTATAGGACAAATGGCTAATTGGATCATTCTCCTAAGTGAATTTGATATTGAGTTTGTGAATCAGAAATCCTTAAAGGGACAAGTATTGGCTGATCAGTTGGTAGAAGCTCCTCTACCAGGAATGGAACCTTTGTGTCTGGACTTGCCAGATGCATCCATGATGTATGTTGAAGAGTCTATAGAATGGAAAGTCCATTTTGATGGATCATTCACCTTCCACGAATCGGGGTAGGAGTAGTGCTCATCACTCCCACATGTGAGGTTATCCCAAGAGCATTCGTTTGGGATTCCCCTGCACTAATAACATTGCAGAGTATGAGGCACTCATTGTTGGCCTTAAGTTGGCTATCACTTGGAATATCGGACAGCTCCAAGTCATTGGAGACTCCCAACTTATCATTAAACAAGTTAATGATGAGTATAAGGTTAAGGATGAGAAGCTTATTCCCTACAAGAAATTGGTTGAAACCTTGAAGGAATAATTTACACAGATCATATTTTAACAAAAGCCAAGGTTGGATAATAGATCAACAGATGTTATGGCTATGATTGGATCATTGTTACGCATTCCACCTCAGGAAAGTAAAATGCCTTTCTTTGTAGAGCATTTACAAATACCCGCATACGACATGCTAGAATCTTGTTTGGCATGTGAAATTGTTGGTCCATCCTCCCCTTGGTATGACCCTATATTTAGATACCTACAAGATGGAACATTTCCCCAGGACATTACCCATTTTGAGAAGAAAGCCCTTATCCTCTATATAGCCCATTATACCCTCCTAGGAGGCACCCTTTATCGTCATGGCTATGACGGGAATCTACTTCGTTGTTTGGATGTTACTGACTTGGTCCACGCTATTAAGGAAGTACATGGTGGTATTTTGGAGCACACACTAGTGGTATGGTTTTGGCTAAGAAGCTCTTAAGGGTAGGTTATTATTGGCCCACCATGGAGGTAGATTGTTGTAATTTTGTCAAGAAATGTGAGCTATGCCAAAAGTATGGGAACTTGATACATGCGCTAAGCATAGGATTTGGACTATCGCAACACCTTGGTCATTTTCTAAATGGGGCCTGGATCTCATAGGGAAGATCCATCCTTCTTCTTAAGATGGCCACACCCACATTATCACCACCACCGAGTATTTTACCAAATGGGTAGAGGTTATACCTCTTACTTATGTCACTGGTGCACAAATTTCCATGTTCATCATGAACCATCTCATTTTTTGTCATGGTATCCCTTCCGCCATTATCACTGATTGTTGAGTTGTGGAGCTCAATTACTTTAGATTAGCATGCAATGCGAAACTTGCATTGGAAAACACTGATGGCATTGGTCATCGGTTATAAGGGACCCAAGCATCGGTCACCTAGGACCGACATCGGTCAGGCAAGGAGGAACCGACATTAGTTAGGGAGAACTAACATCGGTTACTTATGTGTGAGTGTTTTAATTAACTCTCGGGAATTAGATCTATTTTTAGCATTAAAGTATATATATTGATTGTAATTGCATGGATAAGTGCCCTAAGTCTATAAACGACTATATAAGCATGAAAGCTAGGGTTTAGAAGTAAGAAAAATAAGAATTAAGAAGAACTTGCAAAATTTGGTAAGAGATAGAATTCTTGGAGGAGAAAAAAATCTTGAGATAAAGAAAGTATTGTACATCTGAGAGGTGTGGAAGATTGTAAATCTTTAATTGTATATCTTGTCAAAGCTTTGGATAATAGATTGGCTTATTTCTTGGTGGACGTAGCCCACATTGGGTGAACCACGTTAAATCGGTGTTGATTTTTGTCTCTTGTTTTGTATATTTCTTATGGTAGAATATTCGCTTTTATTTGCATGTATGCTTAGATCTCATATATTATTTATACAACTAGTGTGCTAACCCCAACACCGATAACGGTAAATCCTTTGAGAAAAAAATAGTTAAGACATTGTGTCAATGCTTCCATATTCAACTCAAGTGATCTACCCTCTATTACCTCTAAGGTAATGGACAAGCCAAGGCTACCAATAAAACCCTTGTATGGATCATGGAGAAAATGGTAAGTAAGACTGGTTGTAATTGGCACTTATAGATACATCCCACCCTTTGGGCCTATCTAACCTCCATCCACACTCCTACTAGTGCAACCCCATACTCCTTAGTCCATGGCATCTGAAGCCATAATACCCTTGGAAGTGGAGCTTCCCTCCCTGAGAATATCTCTCTGGGATTATCTTGATAAAGACGAAGACTATAGAGTAGCTTGACTAGTAGAGCTAGAGCTGTTGGATGAAAAGCATATAAGAGCACTTAATCACCTCAAGGTCTACTAGAACATAAGTATCAAGAGGATATAACAAATAGATCATTCATCATGAATTTGATGTAGGTGATCTAGTGATAAAAGAAAATCGAGAAGCACGCCGTCAAAAGATAGAGAAAAGAAAGGTACATTTGAGGCCAACTGGCTGGGGCCTTATGTGGTGGTTGTTAAATATGGGTCAGGAGCTCATAAACTAGCATATTTAGATGGTGAAGAGCTTCCAGAACCTATGAATACCATGCATCTCAAGTGATTCTATGCTTAAGCATGGTGCAAATATCGAAAAGAACTAAAAAGTAGAAAAACAAACAAAACATATTTTTTTGAAAAATAGGTTGTCCACATGTAAAAACCACACAATTATGGCGTAATGGGCAGGTTTTGGGTGAAAACCATTTTTCAAGCACTCGAGGAGGATTCGCCGGTCAAAAGTTACTCATGCATCAGGACGGGTAACCCTCACCGCTTTCTAGAAATAACTTCCTTTGCTAGGTCTAGGAACCCTACGAATCCATCTTCGTCGAGTCGTGATCTGGCTTATTTACTCTTCTATCTACATGAAGGATGTGCCTTTGTATATTCCCATCTAACGTTGGGGGCACCTTCACATTCCACTTTCTTGTACATATGTGCGTGGCATTTTTCCCTTTGTATATTCCCACATCATGTTGGGGGCATCCACACTTCTTTGTCCTTGTACATTGCTTTCAAAACATGACCTTAGAAAATACAAAAACATTCAAAAAAGGATACACAAAAATTCTAACCATTCAGAAAACCCCCATGAGAACGAATCTACACCAACTCCACAACATTGTCTTAGGGAAACCCCGAAAACAATGAGAACAATAGCCTTGAAAACTTATCTTCCAAGATGACCCAAAAACATTAGAAAATATATCGATGTTGTCCTGCAAAAACAAGGTAGTGATTAAATTGATTTTAGTTGTCTGTTTGTATAGTTTTGGTTATATATTTGTTTAGTTTTGTTATCTTTTGCTTGTGTGTTTGTTTATTACACATCTGTTGTTATCACATCTACCATCTATCATTCATCACATATAGCATCATCATTGATACATCATATATACAAAAATGCTAAGTTTTACATCATGCATGTATACTAAGCTAATCATCACATATCGTATCATCCATGGGGGTAAGAAGGGTTGCGCATGATCACAAATATATCCCCCGCACCAATATCATCCAGTATCATCCCAAGTGATAATATCTACCAAAATATATCACGTAAAAAACGTATGATATCATCTCAATCACCCTGGGGCATTTTTATATATATTTCCAAGTGCTTCTTGTCTTCTATTTTTATCTAGCGCCATGATTATTTTTAAATAATTATTGTTGGCCCATTTGTCTTCTTAAGGGCATTTTATTGCCACCTGACACCCGTTCTCTTTGCTTTGGGGAATTTTTGCGTGCTTTTAGGTGACCTTCCATTTCCTAAATTCCTTTGACCAATCAAAAGTTTAAAAATTTTAAACTCATCAAACAATCCAAAAAAATTGTAAACACTTTGAAAATGGACTAAAATTGGTAGTCAACTCATTTGCAATTGAACTTTGTGTCTCTCACATGGCACTCATCTCGTATCTTGCTGATGTTTTCACATGTTTTGAAATAACGACTTGCAGATCACCTAACTCTACAATCATTTACAAAATCTATGTTACTTACTTCATCTGTACTCTGGGGCACTATCAGTTGCCTAGTACTATTTTTGTCATGCACATTGCTTTTCCATTGGACCCAAGTGTCCTCCATCATTTCCCTTGCATATACAAATTGCTTGGGGCATCATTTTAAACCCTTGTCGTTTATCAAAACATTTGGGACTACATCTTGATAACAAATTATTTGTGCAACTATCTTGAACGTTGTTGGTTTGAGTGTGTGTGATTGTACTTATTTCCTTGTTAGATGAGTTTGTTTACTTCTCGTATTGCATTACATGTTTGTATGTTGCATGGAGTTGTTATTTTAGCAAGGGACGATTGTTTGTATCTTGGATTTTCATGTCATTTTACACTTCCGTCGTATGCTTACATTTTAATAAGGACCGATGATGAGGATGCTAAGCAAAATGATGATAAAAATTGTTTGCACTGGTTTGTGGATAGCTCAATATCCCTCTTTCTTGTTGTTCTCTAATCTTCTCTTCACATTTTTCTTTCTTCTATTCTCTTTTCAATCATCGATCAAGTTCTTCCATCACCCCATCGACACTCGAGGGGGCATCCCTTTAGCTAACTAATTTTTCTTCTACCCCTTCAAAAAAAATTCATTTACTTATATTTGTCTACTTTCTTTGAATTGATGCGTAGCTTATGTCACCCCAAAGAGGGGCAAATGTAGACACCTGTAGTTTGGTCAAAGAACTATTATTCCTAATATTGCACTAATTATTCTCCTTCTTGCAAATTAACGACATGTTGTCAATTAAACCTATCTAATTCCCCTCCTACGACACTCTTTTGGTCGTATTCCTCTTATAAATCAATTAAGCAGGCTAATATAGCCTTTTATTGGCTAAACCATCTTCTCATTCCCTTAGAGGCTACTTCTATTAGCTTTCAGACTATCAATCCATTTCATTGGATTGATTAGACCTCTCAAAACTCTCTCAAAACCCTAATTCCTCTCTAAACAAGATTAACTAGCCTAGACCTAGGTTAATTACCCTAAACCATGATTAACTTCTTCTAAACCTAGTCAAATCTTACTTTGACTCCCTAATCAACTTTTTGGCTTATCCTTTAGTCCCACATGCACCAAAATTCCTCCACTTTCCCAAATGGAAAACTATAAATAGCCCACTACCCCCTCTCATTTCTAAGAACTCTCCTTCTTCCTAACATAAACTATAGTATTATTGCTAGGATTAAGAGCTTATTTCATTTCTTTCATTGAGTTATTACTTTGCTATTGCACTACACACCAAGCATTGAGTAAATGGGAAGAACCATTGGCCTTGAAGCCATTAATGGTGAGATCCCATTCTCATAATCACAAATTGATTGCTTAGATCCTTACTAGGTTCATTTATTTAAAGCTTTCAAGAGTAGAGGATTACTAAATAGGCTAGATTTGCTTGTTTCTTTCCATATTAATGTATGCAAAGTGAGGAATCCTTGTTTATCTCTTATCTGATGGTTAACTCACTAGTTTGTTAAAATTTTGTGGGGTTTCTTTAGAGATTCTTAACCCATGCCCATGACTTCTACAACTTTTCTTTAAACATAATGTCAAAGTGTTTTCTAATCCTTTCCCTAAACATGGTGCAGATAAAAAAATTGTTGATAAGGGCCAATCTTCAAATAATGTCAATTTTAGTTCGATTATTTTGTTTATGAAAAATTGCCTCCTATTATCGCTATCATCAAGTGTAAACCTCAAAATAATGTGGTGGCCACATGCCAAAAGAAAATATAGGTTTTACGGCTACTATCTTCATCATCCACTTCGAGCCTCAAGTGTCCAAACCTATGGCTCCCTCAAACCAAAGGTCAACCCCGAATGCTAAATCTTCTACTTCTGGTCAGTATGACCTACTAAAACAATTAGCAACAATGCCTACACATATATCTCTTATGGAGTTATTAAAATTGTTACCTAATCTCCAAGACATTGAGACACGTGCTCTTCATGAAACGTGTGTTCTAAAAACCTCAATGTCCAATAGTTCCAAGCCATGATCGCTAACCTTTCATCAAAAAGTCCCATATTGTCTTTCGGTCCTCAAGACCTGTTGAACCCAAACCTTCACAATAATAACTCTTTATACATCAAGCGTATATAACCAACCATAAAGTCAAAAGAGTTCTCATCGACAATAGAGCAGCCCTAAACATTTGTTCTATGAAAATGTTACGTTGTTTTGGTCATACAGAGGCCATCTACTCATTGTTATCATCCTTATCGGCTTGTAAAATATCAAGGTCATCCATATTGTAATCATTGAATTAATGGACATAATGACAATGAATGCTATGTTATAAAACAAAAAATTGGCCACCTTAAGCATTATGGTCTTATTTCATTTGCTACACAAAATGTTGCTACATGTTCATATCTAATTGCTAAATCTCATTGGGTTCCTAAATATGATTCATCTATGTCTAATGAGCATCATGCCATCACTTTTAATGTTCCTTCTTCCATCACTCAAGCGCTACCTATACAACCCACTCCAACTAAGCAATCACCTCTCAAGGTCCATCCTCCATCACCTCCTCCTACTAAGTCTTCTACCACATCACCAAATCCTAAGCAACATCCTCTAAAAATCAATATAACACCTCCTCCTCTCAAGTCTTCTATGACATCACTGAATAAGAAACCACTCACTAAGCAAGACCAAAAAACTCTAGAAGGCCTCTTTCGACTTCCGTCATTCAATATCCCTTCATAACCTCCATTTCAAGAATCAATCATTTTTATCAAGGAAACTACTCCTTACATTGATCCCCTTAGAAACATCAACTAGATCTACACACTTGGGGGGCATCATGCTTACTTCTCTCCTCCCCTCTAACATCGGCAAGTGTCTACCATCTCTACTCTTACGCTCAGTGCTTCATACTTCCTATTTCTAAGCATTAATCTTATTTAACTTGATACACATCTTGTATTTTCACCACCCTATGATGCACTCTAGTTCCACAATTCATACTCGATTCTTTGAGGGTCTAAATCTCAAATGAACATCAGCCCCTTCTACACTATTTATGCTCTATGTTTCATTGATCATATCTTTTAAGCACACACAATTTAAACCATTTCCCTATGACGCACTCTTATTCTATGGTTAAGTCTTGATTATTGAGGGGTCTTTTATAAATGAACCTCATCTCATGCTCATTCACATCCACTCGAGGGGAGCAATGCTCCTATCACATTCATATTGCATATCATTCCATCTCACTCATTCACAACATATTGCATATCTTGGTTATATATACTCTTGCTTGCTTATACTAGTTACATGTACATTTTTCTTATTATGTTAGACATATACTTAGTATGTCATTGTCTTTATCATATACACACGTGCATTCACTTGTTCTTTAGTTGTGGATGCAGACTTTTCTATCTATCTTTACATGCAATAATGATGCTTAGCACTATACCTCTTACCGGTCTTGTTGAGGCTCAGGGACATCTAATTTCTTACACATTACATGTATTATTGTTTCATTTTATACC